>CM063173.1:602500-1062500 GCA_031835075.1 Saguinus oedipus | reverse complement strand
TGTTCACTCACTCTTGGCTGTCGCCATGTAAGACATGCCTTTGCTTCTTCTTCACCTTCCACCATGATTGTAAGTTTCCTGAGGCCTCCCCAGCCATTCAAAACTGTGAGTCAATTAAACCTCTTTTCTTTATAAATTACCCAGTCTCAGGCACACAGTTCTGGAGGCAGGGAAGTCCAGGAACATGGCACTGGCATCTTGTGGGGGTCTATCTGCTACAGCTTCATATGGCAGAAAGCATCACATGGAGTCAGGACAAGAACATGCCACATCAGGTCTCTCTTCCTCTTCTTATAAAGCCACTGGTCCCATCATGGGGGCCCCACCCAGATGACCTTATATAACCCCAGTCACCTCCCAAAGACCCTACCTCCAATCAACATGGATTTGGGGACTAAGTTTCCACACCTGAAGTTTGGGGAACACATTCAAACCACAGCAGTGTCATATCCTGAAAGGCTCCTCCTGGCCCAAGTCTCAGGTGAATTAGTAGAGTCAGTCCTGCAGGTGTGGGAAATTGTTTTCCCTACGTATAATATGGGCAACCTAGACATGGATATGTGTGTGGCATCAGATGAGCTCTGCAGGACCAGGTGTGGGAGAGAGTTTTGCTGTGGTGTGTGAGGGCATATGACACCTCCACAGTGGGACTACCAGCTATTGAGTCACAGATGTTCATGTCCCTGGCTCCTGTCCTCAGGAAGCACAGAGCAGGACAGGATATAGCTATCACACAGGAAAGGTGATAACAAGGTGGAAGACAGGTGTCCTTAAAGCATAGGCACAGAGAAGGCTCTAAGGTCATCTGAAAAGTTCCCTCCTCTAAAAGAATCAAGGGCATCTGGTAGGGAAGCTGAGCCTTGAAAGGGGTGGGGCAGAAACATGGGGATGACAAGGAGTAGAAGGCACAGATGGAGGGAGTGTGTGTGCAAAGGTGTACAGGTGGGCACACATTAGCATATGTGCTGGTTATCTCCTGCTACAAAACAGATTACCTCAAATCTAGTGGCTTGGCATTCCAAGCATGTAATATTTCACACAGCATCTGAGGGCAGGGATTGGAAGTGGCTCAGTTGGGTGTCAAGTTTCTGATTTGGGGTCTCTGATGGGCTGGTGGTCAAGTTGTAGCTGAGATTATGGTCATGGAAGGCTTGACTGGGCAGGAGACCCCATGTCCATGGTGGCTCACTCACAGAACTGTAGACAGATGGTCTCACACCTTGCCTCCTGGACCTCTCTTTGCAGCTGGCGGATCAGATGGGAACTGATCAGCACACACTGCAGGGAAGCTGCCTGACATGGGAAAGAACCGCTGGAAAGGAAGACAGGGAGTTGTAGTCACTGCCACTCAGGGCCAGAAGTGGTGCCTCTCCCACCAGCCACACCAGACACTGGGGGAGTCCTCAGAGAATTTGGCTCCATTTGTGGGAATATCAACCCTCAACGAATGGCCTCTCTTGCTTGTTTCACTAACGATATTTAAAAGTCAGACCGAAATGGTTCCAACTGTTTCCAAATAACTTCATTCCATCCCAAAACAAAGCTCAAAAATATTTGTAGAAAACAAAAGTGACCAGCAACCAACAAGATAAAATTCATAATCTGTGACAGACAATCAAAAATCATCAAGCACGTAAGGAAACAGGAAAATATGACCTATAACAAACATCAAAAACTGTAAAACACTTAGTGATAAATCCTGGGGGGAAAAGGTGGTGATGACCTGTTGATGCTCCTCCCAGAAGTCCTGAGAGAATGTGCAGGGATGTTCTTCAGGTGTCATGATAGCATTCAGAACAACCCACTGCCACCATCAGAAGGAGGGAGTAACTGAATATCTTAAATGCACATAAGAAGGCTAACAGCTGGCTGGGCGTGGTAGCTCAAACCTATAATCCCAACACTTCAGGAGGCCAAGGCGGGTGGATCGCCTGAGCTCAGGAGTTCGAGACCACCCAGGGAAGTATGGTGAAACCAAGTCTCTACTAAAAATACAAAAATATCAACCAGGTATGGTGGTGGGCACCTATAATCCCAGCTACTTGGGAGGCTGAGGCAGGAGAATCTCTTGAACCCAGAGGTGAAGGTTGCAGTGAGCCAAGATCGTGTAACTGCACTCCAGCTTGGGCTACAGAGTGAGACTCCATCTCAACAAAAGAAAGAAAGAAAGAAAGAAAGAAAGAAAGAAAGAAAGAAAGAAAGAAAGAAAGAAAGAAAGAAAGAAAGAAAGAAAGAAAGAAAGAAAGAAAATACTATCAGCTGCACAAAGCAATACCAGAAGCCCAGAAAAGACCGTGGTGTATCTGAAGAGCATCAGGCTGAGAGCAGAGGTAAGAAATAGGAGATGGGTAGTACATTCGCATTCACTGAAAACACACAGACAGACCTGCAAATCTCAGTTTCACCAATCAGAGTGGAAGGGTGTGGGGTGGGGATGGTGACAAGGGAGGAGTGGAGCTGGGGAAAACAGAGTCCATGGAGCAATGACGCAGAGGCACTGCCAGCTCTGCAATGGCCAGCAGGCTCCACGCCCCCAGGGCCCCTCTCCACACACACCAGGGCACTGCTGATCCATCTTGAGGGTCCTCGGACTCTTAAGGGATGAGAAGATGGAAAGAGAAAAGAGATACTGACAGGTGAATTTATAAATGTGTTTTGTTCACAATAGCTAAATTTTAAATAACACAGAATTACTGACACGTAAGAGACATCAGACTCTCTGTGCCTGCCAGGAGGAGACAAAGCTCATTCTTCATCAGCTCTGTCCTGTGCAGGTGTACGCCAAGCCTGTCTGCAGGAAAAGCATCCAGAAGAGGTCGAGGCTCTCCACCTCCCACACTTCGTCATGCCACAAGCATTGCCGGGCACCTACTGTGGGCACCACATCCCTTCCAGATCCATCCCTGGCCTCCCAATGCCTTCAGCCTGGCTATAGATAGTGCTAAAGGTCTGCTGAGGGCTATAAGGGATCCACCATGGAAGCCTCTGGAATGCTCCCCTCTCACGCACTCCTCACTGGATCCACCATGGAAGCCTCTGGAATGCTCCCTTCTCACGCACTCCTCACTGGATCCACCATGGAAGCCTCTGGGGAATGCTCCCCTCTCACGCACTCCTCACTGGATCCACCATGGAAGCCTCTGGGGAATGCTCCCCTCTCACGCACTCCTCACTGGATCCACCATGGAAGTCTCTGGAATGCTCCCTCTCACGCACTCCTCACTGGATCCACCATGGAAGCCTCGGGAATGCTCCCCTCTCACACACTCCTCACTGGATCCACCATGGAAGCCTCTGGAATGCTCCCCTCTCACGCACTCCTCACTGGATCCACCATGGAAGCCTCTGGGGAATGCTCCCCTGTCACGCACTCCTCCACATAACTAGTTTTGAGCCCACTTGTGTCCGATGCTGAGTTTGACATCCTGGATCCACCATGGAAGCCTCTGGAATGCTCCCCTCTCACGCACTCCTCACTGGATCCACCATGGAAGCCTCTGGGGAATGCTCCCCTGTCACGCACTCCTCCACATAACTAGTTTTGAGCCCACTTGTGTCCGATGCTGAGTTTGACATCCATTTGGCGAGAAACGAGATAACCTAGACATGCTTTATGTCTGGTAGCCTGTGAAGGACACTTTAGACAACTCTGTAGATCGACCCATGGTCGGCTGAGCTCCAAGACATTCCCTGGGCCATGGGCAGATTAGCACTGCCTGGGAGTGCCTGCCCAAGACCCCTCAGGCACAGAGACACCATCCCACTCAGGCTGCTCCTGCTGGTACCCTGCCTGCCAGCCTGCCTGTGCCAGCGTCACTCATGAAGCCTCTCTCCCTGTGGCATCAAGTCTCTCCCTGCAGCGCCAAGTCTCTCTCTCTGCGGCACCAGCTCTGTCCAGAGCTGGAGGTGGATCTGCTACCTCTGCTCACCAGGAAGGGATCAGAGGATAGGCCTGGAGTGGGAGTTCCAGCTACCCCGAAACTCAGTCACTTAAAACAATGGTCACTTTATTTGCTGGGATTCTGCAAGCAGGGCTGGGCTCCGCTGGGAATATCTCCTGGCATGGTCAGAGGTCACACACATGGTTGCATGGAGCTGAAAGGCCAGCAGGGTTGAAAGGCCAGTAGGGCCAGACAGCTTGGAGGCTGGGGCAGCTGCACCTCATTCTCTCCACAGGTCTCGGGGCTCAGCACATTACGCTGCAGCTCAGGCTCCCCCAGTGCAAATGCAGAAGCTTAGGCCTCCTTGAGCTTAGGCCCGGGACTGGCACAGTTCCCTGTCACTCCCTCCTGCCTCACTAGTTACAGTGAGTCACAGGACAGGCAGGGGGTGCCCAGGCAGAGATACCAAGAGGCTTGCTTACTGGTGACTCCAAGGTGACTGACTCCAGCAGAACGTGCCCCTTCTCCCTCCCACCTTCCCCTGCTCCCCCACTGTGGCTGCATCCTGGTCCCCAGGAGAATACCATTCCTCTTTGGGCACAACCTCTGTCCTAAACTTCAGGCTATGCCCTGACAGCCCACCAGGTCTTGCCCACCCTCTTCTCCCAGGGGATGGTGGCTGTGGCCAGACTGAGTCCCACAGCAGCTTGGTTCCTACTGGCCTGACCGTGCCTGAGTCTCACAGCAGCTTGGTTCCTACTGGCCTGACCCTGCCTGAGTCTCACTGCTGCTTAATCCCTGCTCCCCCTGTGCCCACCCACCCCAAGCACCCACACAGAGGAGGAAGTGCTGACGGGATTGGCCAGGGCCAGACCCTCACGAGGCCCATGTTACTAGTGGGCAGGGCTCCCATGCCTTCAAACTCACCATCCTCACATGACTCTGAGGCTCCACTCCTGCTTCCCGGTCATCACGTCTTCTCCCCGCCCACCTGCCAGGCTTGGCTGAGCAAACCTGTCCCAAGGTTCACATTGGGTTTGAGGTCGATGCCTGGCTGCTGGGGCTTCGGTGTCAGCTACATTTCCCACTCGTCCTCCTCCAGCGATCGCTGCGTGAGGAAACAGTGGGGTGCCTGCACCCCTTTATCACAGCCATGCCCTGAAGAACCCCTCCCAGTAGAAAGGCACTTGATGTCCAACACTGAAAGTTCACAGAAAGGACGTGTCTCTCAGCTGATTTTTTAGATGCAGTCATGCACCGCGTGATGACCTTTAGGTCAACAGCAGACCACATATAGGGTGCTGGTCCCATAAGATTATACCGTATTTCTACTGCACCTTTTCCGTATCACATGTGTCTAGATGCACAACTACTGACCATTATATTACGTTGCCCACAGTGGTCAGTACAGAGACATGCCTCACAGGTTTGCAGCCCAGGAGCAACCGGCCATAGCATGCAGACTAGATGTGCGGTCAGCGCTACCATCGGGCTGTGAAGTAAGTACACGCACGATGTTGATGCAATGACAAAAATCACCTAAGGACACATCTCTCAGAAGCTTCTTCTAAAACAATTTTTATTAAGACATAATTCACATACTGTGAAATTCACCCTTTCAAAGTATACAATTCAGTGGGTCTTAGTATATTTACAAGGTTGTACAACTATCTAATTCTAGAACATTTTCATCAAAGAAATCCCACACTCATTAGCGGTCACTCTCCACCCCTCGGTCCCCAGCCCTGGTGACCAGCAAGCCACTGTCTGTATCTATGGATTTGCATATCAGAGGAATTCCACAATCGGAAGCCTTTTCCATTAGGCTTGTTTTTCGTAGCATCAAGAATGATTCATGCTGGTGCATAAGTCAGCACTTCCTTCCATTTCATGGCTGGATATTTCCTCCTCTGGCTATTCCACATGCTGTCGATCCATTTATCAGATGAACATCTGAGTCTGAGCTGTCCCCACCCCTTGGATATTATGAACAATGCTTCTATAAACGTTCATGTGCAAGGTTTTATGTGAACACACATTTTCTTTTTTGCATTATAGTTAAAGTTCTGGGTACATTTGCAGAACATGCAGGTTTGTTACATAGGTATACACGTGCCATGGTGGTTTCCTGCATCCATCACCCCATCATCTACATTAGGAATTTCTCCTAATGCTATCCCTCCCTTAGCCCCCCATCCCCCAACAGGCCCCAGTGCGTGATGTTTTCCTCCCCGTGTCAGTTTGCTGAGAATGATGGTCTCCAGCTTCGTCCATGTCCCTGGAAAGAACATGAACTCGTCCTTTTTTATGGCCGCATAGTATTCCATGATGTACATGTGCCACATTTTCTTTATCCAGTCTATCATTGAAGGGTATTTGGCTTGGTTCCAAGTCTTTGGTATTGCGAAGAGTCCCGCAATAAACATACGTGTGCACGTGTCTTTATAACAGAACAATTTGTACCCCTTCGAGTATATACCTAGTAATGGCATTGCTGGGTCAAATGGTATTTCTATTTCTAGATTCTTGAGGAAGCACTGCACTGTCTTCCACCATGGCTGAACTAATTTAAACTCCCACCAACAGTGGAAAACATTCCTATTTCTCCACATCCTCTCCAGCATCTGTTGTCTCCAGATTTTTTAATGATCACCATTCTAACTAGCATGAGATAATATCTCATTGTGGTTTTGGTTTGCATTTCTCTAATGACCAGTGATAATGAGCTTTTTTCATATGTTTGTTGTCTGCATAAACATCTCCTTTTGAGAAGTGTCTGTTCATATCCTTTGCCCACTTTTTGATGGGTTTGTTTGTTTGTTTCTTGTAAATTTGTTTAAGTTCTTTGTCAGTTCTGGATATTAGCCTTTTGTCTGATGTGTAGATTGCAAAAATTTTCTCCCATTCTGTAGGTTGCTTGTTCACTCATAGTTTCTTTTGCTGTGCAGAAGCTCTATAATTTAATTAAATCCCATCTGTCTATTTTGGCTTTTGTTGTCATTGTTTTTGGTGTTTTAGTCATGAAGTCTTTGCCCATGACTATGTCCTGAATGGTATTGCCTAGGTTTTCTTTTAGGGTTTTTATGGTTTTAGGTCTTACATATAAGTCTTTAATTCAGCTTGAGTTAATTTTTGTAAAAGGCGTGAGGAAGTGATCCAGTTTCAGCTTTCTGCATATGGCTAGCCAGTTTTCCCAACACTATTTACTAAATAGAGAATCCCTTCCCTTCCCCATTGCTTGCTTTTGTCAGGTGTGTCAAAGATCAGATGGTTGTAGTTGTGTGACATTATTTCTGAGGCCTCTGTTCTGTTCCATTGGTCTATATCTCTGTTTTTGTACCAGTACCATACTGTTTTGATTACTGTGGCCTTGTAGTATAATTTGAAGTCAGGTAGTGTGATGCCTCCAGCTTTGTTCTTTTTGCTTAGGATTGTCTTGGCTATGTGAGCTCTTTTTTGGTTCCATATAAAATTTAAGGTACTTTTTTCCAATTCTGTGAAGAAAGTCAATGGTAGCTTGATGTGGATAGCACTGAATCTATAAATTACTTAGGGTGGTATGGCCATTTTCATGATATTGCTTCTTCTAACCATGAGCATGGAATGTTTTTCCACTTGCTTGTGTCCTCTCTCATTTCCTTGAGCAGTGGTTTGTAGTTCTCCTTGAACAGGTCCTTCACATCCCTTGTAGTTGTGTGACATTATAAATAAAATACCAAGAAATACAACTTACAAGGGATTGTAAGTTGTATTTCTTGGTATTTTATTCTCTTTGTAGCAATTGTGAATGAGAGTTCACTAATGGTTTGACTCCCTGTTAGTCTGTTATTGGTGTATAGGAATGCTTGTGATTTTTGCACATTGATTTTGTATCTTGAGATTTTGCTGAAGTTGCTTATCAGCTTAAGGAGATTTTTGGGCTAAGACAATGGGGTCTTCTAAATATATAATCATGTCATCTGCAAATAGAGACCATTTTACTTCCTCTTTTCCTAATTGAATACCCTTTATTTCTTTTTCTTGTCTGACTGTGTTGGCCAGAACTTCCAATACTATGTGGAAAAGAAGTGGTGAGAGAGGGCATCCTTGTCTTGTGTTGGTTTTCAAAGGGAATGCTTCCAGATTTTGCCCATTCAGTATGATACTGGCTGTGGGTTTGTCATAAATAGTCTTATTATTTTGAGATATGTTCCATTGACACCTGGTTTATTGAGAGTTGTTAGCATAAAGGGCTGTTGAATTTTGTCGAAGGCCTTCTCTGCATCTATTGAGATAATCATGTGGTTTCTGTCTTTGGTTCTGTTTATGTGATGGATTATGTTTATTAATTTCCATATGTTGAACATGCTTTGCATCCCAGGGATGAAACTGACTTGATCGTGGTGGATGAGCTTTTTGATGTGCTGCTGGATTCAATTTGCCAGTATTTCACTGAGGATTTTCACATCAATGTTCATCAGGGTTACTGGCCTCGAATTTTGTTATTGTGTGTTTCTCTGCCAGGTTTGGTAGCAGAATGATGTTAGCCTCATAAAATGAGTTAGGGAGGATTCCCTCTTTTTCCATTGTTTGGACTAGTCTCGGAAGGAATAGTACCAGCTCCTCTTTGTACCTCTGGTAGAATTCCATCTGGTCCTGGGCTTTTTTTGGCTATTAATTATTACCTCAGTTTTAGAACATGTTATTGGTCCATTCAGGGATTCCACTCCTTCCTACTTTAGTCTTGGGAGGGTGTAGGTGTCCAGGAATTTATCCATTTCTTCTAGATTATCTGGTTTATTTACATAGAGGTGTTTATAGTATTCTCTGATGGTAATTTGTATTTCTGTGGGATCAGTGGTGACATCCTGTTTATAATTTTTTATTGCATCTATTTGATTCTTCTCTCTTTTCTTTTTTATTAGTCTGGCTAGTGGTCTATTTTGCTGATCCTTTCAAAAAACCAGCTCCTGGATTCATCGATTTTTTGAAATAATTTTTTGTGTCTCTATCTCCTTCAGGTCTGCTCTGATTTTAGTTATTTCTTGTCTTCTGCTAGCTTTTGAATTTGTTTGCTCTTACTCCTCTAGTTCTTTTAATTGTGATGTTAGGGTGTTGATTTGAGATCTTTCCTGCTTTCTCTCATGGGCATTTAGTGCTATAAATTTCCCTCTAAACACTGCTTTAGCTGTGTCCCAGAGATTATGGTACATTGTCTTCATTCTCATTGGTTTCAAAGAACATCTCTATTTCTGCCTTCATTTCGTTATTTATCCAATAGCCTTTGAGGAGCAGGTTGTTCAGTTTTCATGTATCTGGAATGCACATTTTCAATTCTCTTAAATGTATACGTAGGAGTGGACTTTCTGCATCAGCTTAACTTCTTGAGGAACTGCCAAGCTCTTTTCCAAAGTGGCTGTACAGCTCTCGCTCCCAGCAGCAGTGTCTGGGGGCCCTGACTTCCCCACATCCTCAGCAACACTTGTTTCTGTCCATCTTTTGTATCGTACCTCTCCTAGTGGGCCTCAGCATATTTACAGAGGACATTTTTATTTTTACATTCCCAAAATTCAGTACACACGTTTAACAAAATGAGGGGCAAAAAGAAGTCTCAAGCCACTTTCCAAGTACAGTTAGTGGAATGTGTGAATCACACGTGATGTTTACAACCACGTGACTTCTCTACTCTGCAAGCTGCTCTCCACATCAGCCCTGACGTTGCTCCACTGAGAAGCCCTCCTTCTTGGACCTACTGACCAATGGACGGAGGTATCGCAATGTGACTTCGAGACGTGTCCTAAGGTGAGGCAGCTTCACCTGTTCTCTGTAGTCCTCGTTCCTGGAGCCCTGGCCATGTCAGAAGTCCCGCTGTGCTGAGCCGCCACACACAGAGCCCCCCAGGAAGGTACTGGGGGACTCTTGATGACATGAGCCCCTGCTGCCAGACTTGGGCTCTCCCAGCTGAGGCCCTGACACTATGGAGCAAAGTCCAGCCGTCCCCTGTGCCCTCCCCAGCCTGGACTCACAGAAGCTGTGAGCACAACGAAATAGCCATCCTGGGACCCTCGGTGCCGGGACAGCCTTCACACAGAGACAGTGCTGCAGCCGCGGGGGTGACTGTCCTGCACAGGGCTGGCCCAAGGTTGGTGCGGTGACAGCTTCCGACCCTTCCACAGCTGTGCTGAAGTCACATGCCTGTGACCACGCAGGGACGTGCTGAGCATGGGACATGGCAGCCCCACAGATTCTCTCTCAGCAGGAGGCACAATCTCACGTTTCTGTTACATCTGGGGGACTTGTTTAGGGTCTTAATCATAAATAAGCACTTTATGGTGTTTTATAGGGACTTGCATGGAAAGTTTGGGTCAAGAAGCAATGCCTTATTATTTTTTCCCTCTGCTGTCAGAGGGGAAGTCTCATTCTAGCAGCAGATTGTCAGCATCAAGCAGGCCATGCCTGGACTGGCCTCTGCCCAGCCTGTGTGTGTGGCACCCTCAGGACCCCACAAGGAGGAGCACTTTCAGCATCAACTTGTCCTCAGCCCAGGATCTTATGATTTTACGCCCTCTAACCCTATCAGACAGCATCAAAAATCACCTCAAGGCACCACCCTTCTGCTGGAAGGAGCCCCCTCCTGCCCCAGGGTGCTGCGAGGAGCTGCCTGCTAAGCCTGGGCATCGTACAACCATGGGCGTGCCCCAGGCCAGTTCCTCCTGCTGCCACCCTCCTTCCTGCCCCTCCTGGAGCCCAGGCTCCCCAGCTGCCCCTAATGACCCCAGTGTCCATGAGGAGATGCCAGAGGAAAGGGAGCATAGCTGGGTGTGCAGCAAGGGTGGAAACACCAGACAGCCAGTAGCTCCTAACCCCCATTCACTGCCTTTCCATGCCAAGTCCCCCTTCCAGAGGTTCCTGCTATGCACAGAGGGAGAAGAAAGGGGGACAGGAGAGGAGCTGGGAGCTGGGATGAGGGAGGCACAGTGAGGCTCTGAGATATTTCTCAGGGGACCGAGCCCAGCCCTGAGCTGGGAGCTGGGATGAGGGAGGCACAGTGAGGCTCTGAGATATTTCTCAGGGGACCGAGCCCAGCCCTGAGCAAAGCAGGCCATTCTGGGCTGCAGTTCTATCTGCTGCCCTGGAATCACACAGCAGCTTCAGGGGTCCTCTCATGGTGCAGCAGGGGAGCAGAGGGGCTCTCCGTCAACACCTGTGACTAAGGGCTCTCTCGGATACTTAGAGAAGAGAGAACAGAACCAGGCCGAGCCCCAGATAAGCCCACCGCACCTTGCAACACACACATACTCCCACAGTGGCCCTGGAGACCACCGACACATCGCCACCTGGTCACTCGCCTACAGCCCTCATTCCTCCAGCAGGACGTCAAGGCCATCTGAGGTCAGGAGAGGCAGCTCATGTCGGAAGGAAAGGGAGGTGGCCCCTTGTTAGGCACAGGCTGTCTGGGGCCAGGACACTGGGTGGGAAGCAAAGCTAGGATCCCTCTCCCTGACCTGCCCAGGCGGCAATGGGGCCAGAGCCCTTGAGCCCGCAGCGGGAGTTGGCTCCCTACAGTCTGGAAACATAATCACTTTAT
Organism: Saguinus oedipus; assembly: GCA_031835075.1. Taxonomy (NCBI): domain Eukaryota; kingdom Metazoa; phylum Chordata; class Mammalia; order Primates; family Cebidae; genus Saguinus; species Saguinus oedipus. The sequence goes on along the minus strand of CM063173.1, from coordinate 1,051,052 downwards.
CCCCATTGTGACAGTGGCTACCAGCGGCATCCCTGGGGAAAAGGGGAGGGTGGCCAACAGACCCCATCATGGGGACCAAGAGGAGAAGAGGCTTCTGCCGCAGCCTGGCTGCCCTCCAGCTTGGCCCTTCCCCTGGTGAAAAGGGACAGGGGATCCTGACTCCGTTTCCTGTCCTGCTTCTCACTCTTTAGAGCTGGGGAGGAGCTGGGGGGCAGCTGGGTAGGAGACAGGGCACTCAGGCGCCAAGGTCAGGCTACCCAGGTGGTGCGGGTCCCCGGGTCCTGAGCCTACCAGGAGATAGCAGGAGGGGTGTGCACAGGGACAAGGCTCAGCAGAGCCCGTGTTCGGGACACACAGGCTTCTTCCCTGGCAGCTGCTTCCAAGGGAGGCCGAGCACCCCGGCTCCCTTGCTGGGGACCGTGTATAAACCCACCCAGGCTGGAGGTGCCACAGCATCTGTGCAACACCAGGACAGTGCTGTGGGCGAGGGCTGTGCCCAGGGAGTGGGGGAGTGGAGCTGCTGTCCCCGCTGACACAGCACAGATGAAGCAAAGCCAGTGCTCACTGGAGCGTGTTAGGCAGGTCACCCCTGAGTGAGGCAAAGCAGACACATGGAGATGGCGACCTGATCGATGGGATAGCCACGGCCCCCAGGCTCAAGGACCAGACAACTCCACTGGCTGAGCACATGGACCCTGTGGGCTGTGGGAAAGGAGGCCAGCCTCCGTGGGGGTGTCCGGCATCCCTCGCGGTGTCAGACTGCCGAATCTTCTCTGGTGTCCTCTTGAGGGAGGCAGCACAGGATGGAGCAGCTGAGCAGGAAGGAAGCACACAGGGAGTCAGGGACTGCCGGGGCCACAGCCATTGCTGGGTGTCCTGATCCTGCTTCTTCCTGGGACTCCTGCCCCTGTCTGGTTATGGCAGGAAGGCCTCATCCAAGAGAGCGCATCCCCATCCGCAGGGGCACTGAGGCCGCCTCCCCCTCTGCCCAGTGACTTCAGCTTGTTTGTTCCATCAGAAGGTCTCTGTTGGAGGAGAGGACACCGGACTGTTCAGGGCTCCAAATGAGAAAGGCAACCACGGCCAGTCATTTCATTTCCAAAGGAAGCTAAGAAAACACGAAGCCATGGCTACCCATGCCCACAGCCCCTGGCACCACCTTGGACCCTGCCGTCTGTCCGGGGCCCTGTCCCATGCCACACACTGGATCAGCTCCCACCATTCAACTCTCCGCCCCACGTATGCGTCCTCACCCCCGGAGGGATTCCGCAGGGGAGGCCAGAGGGTAGGGGACAGTTAAGCACCCCCAATTCCTGAGCCAGGGACTGCCCAGACGGGGGTCACATGGCCACTGAGAGACTCTGCCCTCACTCCTGCCCAGGACGGCACTGGGAAGAGCAGGAGAGCATTGCAGCCCTCACGAGTCGGGGTTCTGGAATGTCTGCCCAGGAGAAGACCCTAACCCCGACCGTGGGAATGCGGCACGAGAACTGTTTTCTTTTGTGTTCTCAAATAAAGGGCTCAGGTGAAAGCTTTCTGTCTGATATCTGCCTGCTAGAACTCTAAATTTCTTACTTTCTACCTGATAAAACTGGTCTATGCATGTGTTTGGGGGCTGGCAGGGAGAAAGGAGAATGTTCTGCTATCTGGGCACAAGGCCCCAGAGCATCCTCCAGACTCCCCGATGCAGCCCGCCCGGAATGCCCCACAGAACGAAGCAAGCCTGGGTCTCCAATTCAAGGTCAGTGTGGGGTCTCACCCACTGCTCTTGCCCCTGGTGCCACCCCTACACCCCCTGATGTTCTTTCTTCCTGCTTGCCCTGGGCCTCAATTTCCTCAGCCTCCTGGAAGCCACCCAGACCAGGGGGAGCCTCCCATTCAGACACGGCAGGCCTTTCCCAGCAACCTGTGCTTCAGACGTCTTTTCAGGGACAGGCCACTGGCATCCTTTGTGCGGGAATGTAAATGGCTGGCCGGCTTCCCCGTGTGTGGCTGCTTTCTAAGAGGGGGGCACTCCAGTCTGCAGCTCAGCACGCACTTTGCCTCCCCTCCCTCCCACGCCAGCAAACGAATTCTAAAGGGAATAAATGTCTTCCCACAAAAAGAACTGGAAGCAGGTGATCAGCAAGCCAGCATGAGATTCCAATCAATTTCTGGAAGTCAGAAGCAGATAGAAACATGCTGGCGATGAAACAGGGCAGGAGCTGCATCCCAAAATCAGGCAGGCGGGCAAGTCTGCCTGGAAGGACCCAGGCTCAACCACAGGGTGGGACATTTGGGAAGCATCACTGGGAAAGAGCAGCAGGACACACCCAGGAGCCGGGACCCACCTCCTGTCCCTTAAGCAGGAAAGTCAAGAAGGGAGACTGGCCTGTCCCATCACGCCCCGACAGACAGCATGTTCCTTCCCGCTTAGAACAGTTCTTGAACCTGGAGCAACCAAAAGCAGAGTGAGGCCTTCCCACGTCCAGGCAAGGACACATCCCCATCACTTGGCTCTCCATCCCTGCGACTGCTGGCCAGCAAAACAGATAATGCCAGAAATAGCCCACCCAGCCAGGGCCTCAGAGCTCAGGCCTCCTGCTTCGCCAGCCCAGGAGGAACCAGCCAGCCTGGTCCAGGCTTCAGCTGCTCCATGTCCAGAGCATGCCTGGGACGTGCCCAGAACACAACTGATGCTGTGGGAGACGAAGAGCACCCCACCCAAAAGGGGCCCCGGCACTCATGGTGTGACGTGAGCAAATAAAGTCAAATGACGATGGAGCACCCTGCAGGAACATGAGCTTCCCGCATCCTCAGCCCGTCCTCCTTCATCCCCAGACACACACACCTAGGGCCTGGAAATCCTTGTGAGGAGGGATCCCTTAGATGGCAGCCTGATTCAGAGCTGAACCCATTTAATCCTCGTTCCGACTCTATTTAATCCTCGTTCTTTTTCCAGAAAAGGGAACCAAGGCACACAGCTAAGAAGTAAGAGGGCTGGGACTCGAACCCAGGGGTCTGCCCAGAGCGGGAGCACTGACCCCGCTCAGTACGGCCGGACCGCAGTACACTCTTCGTGCCTCAGTTACTCCCTAAATGTGAGACGCAGAAGTCGTCGTTTCGTGTTGTAGTACTAAGGGTTTTGACCGTTTGCAGCCACGCAACCACCGCAGCCAAGATTCAGGTCTCATCACCCGGGAACAGTCCCTCAGGGCGTCCTCTGTGCTCAGCCCCACCCCCATCCCACCGCAGCCAAGATTCAGGTCTCATCACCCCGGAACAGTCCCTCAGGGCGTCCTCTGTGCTCAGCCCCACCCCCATCCCACCACAGCCAAGATTCAGGTCTCATCACCCGGGAACAGTCCCTCAGGGCGTCCTCTGTGCTCAGCCCCACCCCCATCCCACCACAGCCAAGATTCAGGTCTCATCACCCCGGAACAGTCCCTCAGGGCGTCCTCTGTGCTCAGCCCCACCCCCATCCCAGCCCTTGGCTGCTGCTGTTCTGTTCTGTGTCCAAAATATCAACAACACGTTTGTTTGGGTTTTTGTTGTTTTGTTATTTGTTTTTTGAGACAGGGTCTTGCTCTGTCACCCGGGCTAGACTGCAGTGGCATGATCTTGGCTCACTGCAGCCTCAACCTCCCAGGCTCAAATGATCCTCCTACCTCAGCCTCCTGAGTAGCTGGGACTGCAGGCGCGTGCCACTACCTCTGGTTAATAATTTTTTCCACTTTTTTTAGGGACAGAATCTCACTTTGTTGCCTAGGCTGCTCTTGAACTCCTGGCCTCAAGTGATTCTCCCACCTCAGCCTCACAAAGTACTGGGATTACAGGTATAAGCAACTACATCCACCAACAGCACATTTTTGAAGACAAGTGTGTTGTTGTCCAGGACCTCACCCCTCTCCCAGAGCCGTGCCCTCTACGATTGGGAGCAATGTGACTTAAGACTGAAAACATGTGAGTGACCAAACCTTAGAAACATTTATGACATGTCTCCCACATAACTGGAGTCAAAAGTTGCCCAGTCAAGCCCAGCTTGAATAGAAAAGCCTCACAACGATTCAATAAGCCCCAAATCATGACTTTCTGAGTCTTCTCATTCCTGCTTGTAAAAGTTAACAGTGACCACAACCTGACATGGCAGCCACTTAAAGAATGAAGTTGTGCCCTACCTCACACCACGTACAAAATTAATGTAAAGTGGGTCAAGGACCTAAACATGTAGCTCACAGAGGAAAACAGGAAGAGGTTCGTGACAGTGGACTCAGCAATGATTTCTTGTACCCGACAACCAAATTCCGAGCAGCAAAAGGAAAATGCACAACTTGGACTTCACGAGAATTACAACCTTGTGTGCAACGAAGGGCAGTATTGACAGAGTGAAAGGGCAACTCATGGAGTGGGAGAAACTATTTGCAAATCACATATCGGATAGGGGATTAACACCCCGAAGACAGAGGACTCCTAAGACTCAACAACAACAAAACAAAGAATCCCATTTTTAAATGCACAAAGGAGTTAATCGATATCTCTTCAAAGAAGACATAAACGTGGTCATTAAGTGCATGAGGCCGGGTGTGGTGGCTCATGCCTGTAATTCCAGCATTGTGGGAAGCCAAGGTGGGCAGATCGCTTGAGGCCAGGAGTTTGAGACCAGCTTGGGCAACACACTGAGACCTCCACCTCTACTAAAAACATTTTTAAATTTTTAAATAAGTGTATGAAAAGATGCTCAACATGATGAATCATTAGGGAAATGCAAATCAAAGCCACAGCGGGATACTACCTCACACCAGTTAGGATGGCCAAAACACAGAGACAGAGAGAGAGTAACAAATGGTAGTGAGAATGTGGGGAACTGGAACGCGTGTGCATTGCTGCTGGGAACATAGCATGGTGGCGCCTCGAAAACTCAAACATGGAATCACCATACGGCCCAGCAGTCTCATATCTGGGTATATAGTCAAATGATTGAAAGCAGTTTTGAAGAGTTATTTGCATACTCACGTTCATAGCAGCATTATTCACAGTAGCCAAAGATGAAAACAACTCGAGTGGCCATCGGCAAATGAGTGAATGAACAAAACACGGTACACACACCATGAAATGTTATTCAGCCGTAAAAAACGAAGCTGCAGTACCTCCTACAATGGGAATAAACCTCAGAAGCACTATGGAATAAGCCAGACACAGAATGGTAAAGAATGTATAATTCCACTCACATGACGTACCTAGAAGAGGCAAATTCAGAGAGACAGTAGAATCGTGGTCAGCAGTGGCGGAGAGGAAGCATGGGGAGCTCCTGCTTAATGGCTGCAAAGTTTCTATTCGGAGTGGTGAAAGAGTTTTGGAAATGAACAGCAGTAAACACAACACTGTGAATGTAATTAATGCCACTGAATTGTACACTTAAAAAATGGTTAAAATGACAAATTTTATGTATATTTTACCAAATTTTCAAATTAATAATATAATATGCCAAAAGCCATTGAACTGTGTACTTTAAGTGAGTGAATTGTACGACAGATGAATTATATCTCAGTAAAACTGTTTAAAAAGAGACAAGAGCTTAGCGGTCAGCACCACCTGGTGCGAGGCACTGCAGAAGCTCATGCCCTTGGCCTTTGGCGCTGAGACATTAGCATTCTGTGGTTAACATCTGCCTGTAAGTCACAGACACAACAGAAACTCCAAAATTCCAATTATTTTGTGCCAGATAAGGAAACAGGCAGTTCTCACCTTTCCTGGCCACAGCCCCATGTATGAGAACTTAGCTGAGCACCAGGCTGAAGACTCGTTCACACAGCAATGACCAGGGGACCCAGGGACGACCCTGCGCCTGCCTGGGGCAGCAAAGCCTGCACAAGGGACACAGTGGGGAAGGCGGCAGCTGGTCTCAGGTTCTCTAACCCACTCTTTACCAGCTCTATTTGATGTTGGACCTCGCAAAAGTGTCAGCATTATAATTCCAAGTGCAAACTATTGGCTTCATTATGTTCTCAAGCTACTGAAGGCATTATATCTGATCTATTGATTCTCTAAAGAGGAAGAATGCCTCATTTCTTCACGTGCATTTTCTTCTGGACATTAGTAGCACTGGGTATACACAGACATCAAATTGGATGAGAAATTCAGACTGGAGAGAACAGGATAGAAAACAGCCACTGTGGGCTCTTCATCAGGAGAGTTCCTGCAGGGGAGCAGAAATTGGGGGTCACTCTGAAGGCCCCGTGCAGTGCTGGACAAGACAGGCTAGCCCAGACCTCACCAACTGTCACATGCAGGACTCGTGTCCACAGTGGGCCCTGGAGCTACCAGGACAGGTCTCACAAAACTGCAACAATAACAACCATCGACTGGACGGGTTCTGCTGCCCAGGCCAGGCCTGAGGAAACTGAGCCCTCATGACACTGAGAATCCAAGCCACACAGAGTGGAAGCAGCAAAGCCAGGTGCCAAGACAAAGCCACCTCCACTCCCCGAGCCCCACACCCTGATTCCTCAGTGACCGCCACTGGGCTCAAACACCTCCAGATAAGGTGAGGAGGGGCAGCACAGGGGCCGGGGTACAGAGCACCTGAATCAGAGCTAAATCAGCAACATCTGCCGACACTTCTCAACTGCATAACACGTCACGCGACTATTCGCAGGGTCCACTGAGTGGTACTGAGGTCATCGGGACACTAATTCGATCCACTGCACCACCTTACTCCAGTAGCAAGATTATACATCCAGGACCTTGCCACGCACTTTGTGGTTGCCCCACTTAAGAGGCAGGGGGCATTTCCCTGCCCCTGGCCTCTAGGTTTGGCCAATAGAATAGAAGAGGGCAGAAGTAACAGTGCACCAACCCCAAGAAAACCCCGGAGGCCTTGTCGTGGTTCTGCCTGGACCGTACGCACACTCCCGGGCCCACCTGCTGGAGCACGGAGTCAGAGGGAGCAGATCCCGGCCTCCATCAGTGACTCCCAGCCAGCCCAGAGCACGGAGTCAGAGGGAGCAGAGCCCGGCCTCCATCAGAGGGAGCAGAGCCTGGCCTCCATCAGAGGGAGCAGAGCCCGGCCTCCATCAGTGACTCCCAGCCAGCCCAGAGCACAGAGTCAGAGGGAGCAGAGCCCGGCCTCCATCAGTGACTCCCAGCCAGCCCGGAGCACGGAGTCAGAGGGAGCAGAGCCCGGCCTCCATCAGAGGGAGCAGAGCCCGGCTTCCATCAGAGGGAGCAGAGCCCGGCCTCCATCAGTGACTCCCAGCCAGCCCGGAGCACGGAGTCAGAGGGAGCAGAGCCTGGCCTCCATCAGAGGGAGCAGAGCCCGGCCTCCATCAGAGGGAGCAGATCCCAGCCTCCATCAGTGACTCCCAGCCAGCCCGGAGCACGGAGTCAGAGGGAGCAGAGCCCGGCCTCCATCAGTGACTCCCAGCCAGCCCGGAGCACGGAGTCAGAGGGAGCAGAGCCCGGCCTCCATCAGTGACTCCCGGGCCCACCTGCTGGAGCACGGAGTCAGAGGGAGCAGCCCGGCCTCCATCAGTGACTCCCAGCCAGCCCGTCCGGCGGCTGGACCTCAGCACCCTTGGTTACACAGCAAGAGTTGACAGGTTCGGTGGTCATTTCTTCCTGCGAGGTAAGCAGTCCCGGCATCATGCCCCCACCCTGCTGAGGAGGTTGAAGTGCAGGGGTACCTGAGATCATCTCAGTTGCACATGATGAGGCGAGGAATTAAACACAGGTTGTCTGGTTCCCAGGCAGAGCACTCTGCTCTGTTCTATTTCAGAGCCAAAGCTCCTGAAATTAGCTTTCACCAGATAGTTGTTTTCCACTGACGCTTTCTGCTTCTCTTTCTGTTTCTTGGGATCGGTGCATTAAGTTTCCAGGTGCCCATTAAAAGCCAACATCATGACGAGAAGAGACGAAATCTCTGGAAATGGCATGAGGCCTTCCTTTAAGAGATGTGGTCGTCAGCTCTGAGTGTGATTGGGCTTTCCGTGTCGTCCGCCTTCATGGGAATGTGCTAATTTGTGGTCTCCAGCTTCCTAGATAAGCCTTGTTCACAAATGTGTGAAAAATAAAGCTGACCCTTTTGAAGTTTTAACAGCAGCTGTAAACTCATTCCGAGTCTCGTGACTAAGAGGTATGGGACATCGGCCAGGCACAGTGGCTCACACCTGTAATCCCAGCACTTTGGGAGGTCAAGGTGGGCAGATCACCTGAGGTCAGGTGATGGAGACCAGCCTGACCAACATGGAGAAAACCCATCTCTACTATAAATACAAAATTAGCTGGGCATGATGGCACATGCCTATAATCCACGCTACTTGGGAGGCTGAGGAAGGAGAATTGCTTGAACCCGGGAGGTGGAGGTTGGGGTGAGCCAAGATGGCGCCATTGCACTCCAGCCTGGGCAACAAGAGCGAAACTCTGTCTCAAAAAAAAAAAGAAGTATGGGACATCTTGTTTTTCAGCCTGCTTCAGCTTAGGGGCACAGTCCTTGGTCAGTTGCTTTTACACACTTCTATTTTACTCACATAATTAAATAGCAACACCTATCTTCACTCCTGGAAAAACTCCTCACTATTTTTAGGAGCCCAGCTCACAGGTATAGATCAGGTCTTGAAACATGGACCAGTGCTTGCTACCTACCAGCCTGCTAAATTTCTAAGACATGACTGTGACAAATAAAGTTGGCAATAGGCATTTCTCCTTCTTCTGGCCAGCAAGCCTCACTAGTGTTCATACAACCACAGCCTAACCCGCAGCGGGTGACGGTGCATTATAAATTGGGTCAGAGCAGTCTCAGAAACCTAATTCCTTTTGAAGTGATTGGTTCATATGTGGACGTACAACCCAGTACTGGCCAATGAGACATTAGGAAAAATCTTCTGTGGACTCATTTTTCCTCTATGATAAAAAGAAAGAAGCCAAGATGCCTCTCTCTCTCTCTGTCTCTGTCTCTGTCTCTGTCTCTCTCTCTCTCTCTCTGTCTCTCTCTCTCTCTCTCTGTCTCTCTCTCTCTCTCTCTGTCTCTCTCTCTCTCTCTCTGTCTCTGTCTCTGTCTCTCTCTCTCTGTCTCTGTCTCTGTCTCTCTCTCTCTCTCTGTCTCTGTCTCTGTCTCTCTCTCTCTCTCTCTGTCTCTGTCTCTGTCTCTGTCTCTCTCTCTCTCTGTCTCTCTCTCTCTCTCTCTGTCTCTCTCTCTCTCTCTCTGTCTCTGTCTCTGTCTCTGTCTCTCTCTCTCTGTCTCTGTCTCTGTCTCTGTCTCTCTCTCTCTGTCTCTCTCTCTCTCTCTCTGTCTCTCTCTCTCTCTGTCTCTCTCTCTCTCTGTCTCTGTCTCTGTCTCTGTCTCTGTCTCTCTCTCTCTCTGTCTCTGTCTCTGTCTCTCTCTCTGTCTCTCTCTCTCTCTCTGTCTCTGTCTCTGTCTCTCTCTCTCTGTCTCTCTCTCTCTCTCTGTCTCTGTCTCTGTCTCTCTCTCTCTCTCTGTCTCTCTCTCTCTCTCTCTCTGTCTCTGTCTCTGTCTCTGTCTCTCTCTCTCTGTCTCTCTCTCTCTCTCTCTCTCTGTCTCTCTCTCTCTCTCTGTCTCTGTCTCTGTCTCTGTCTCTGTCTCTCTCTCTCTCTCTGTCTCTCTCTCTCTCTCTCTCTCCACCATCGCCTCTCTTCTCAAGCAATCTATTTGCTGCTTGCCTGCGATCTTGTCTCTGAACATGACAGTGAGGGGAGATAGTGTGGGGAACAGAACCTGGAGCTGAGGCAGCCATTTTGCAAGCATGAGGCAGCAAGCCCAAAGACAAGAGGCCAACACACCCAGAGTGGAAGACAGAAAAGATGGGCAGAGCCTGGGCCCTGGAGGACAGCAATGAGCCACGGAATCAGCCCTGGCACCAGCTCCCTCTCTACTAGTCACATGAAATAATTCTTTGACTTTTTAGGTCACTATTAAGTCTGGACACTCGATTCCTTGCAATTGAAAGAAACAAATACACAGATGCAGCAACTCATTTCATTATAACGCTGCTTCCCAAACCTGAAAGGGACACTTTGAGAAGGGAAAATTAGAGGTCATTCTTTCTCGTGAGCACAAATGCAAATGTATTAAAGAAAATATTAGCAAATCAAATTCTATTACAGAAGAGTAATAGAATGTTCAAGTTGGGCTTATTCCAGAAATGCAAGGTTACTCTATCATTTGTATTTCAGCACATTAACATAATAAAGGCAAAAACCTGTGACCATTTCAGTAAGTTCAGAGAAGCATTTGATGAAATGCTCACACATAGGTGGAGACAGGAGGGGCTACAATGGGACTGATCTGCATGATGATCATATGAGTGTGCTCACTGTAGAGGTTCCTGAAGCTGTAACTCATTAACTGGACATTTTTCCATATGTATGTTGCAGTCCATTTGAAAAGCTTGCCTAAGAATGATGGCTCAAATTTTCTCATAACAGTTAAAATTAAATTGAATTAAAAGTTAAAATATTTTCACATAAAAAGCTCCAGGCCCAGATGGTGTTACAATACACTTCCTGGTCAGGTGACATATCAGGCGAAAGTTCTCTACAACTGCACAACTTCTCCAGCGCATGTAAGCACTTGCATTACAAGGATGGTAAAACACTGACATCAAGCCTACGTGACTTCCAATGCAAGCTCACGCAAATATATAAATGTGAAACCCTACACAGATTTTAGGAATTTGAATGCAGTACTTAAAAAGTGACAGCACGGTGACCAGGCACGGTGGCTCACACCTGTAATCCCAGCACTTCGGGAGGCCAAAGTGGGTAGATAACTAGGGTAGGATATCGAAACCATCCTGGCCAACATGATGAAACCCTATCTCTACTAAAAATGCAAAATTAGCTGGGTGTGGTGGCACACACCTGTAATCCCAGTTAGGAGGCTGAGGAAGGAGAACGGTTTGAACCTGGGAGGCAGTGGTTGCAGTGGACCAAGATCACAGCACTGCACTCCAGTCTGGTGACAGAATGAGACTCTGTCTGAGAAAAAAACAAAAAAAAGAACAAAGACAAAAACTGATGGCATGGCAAAGCAGGTTTTTCTCAGAAATGCAACGTTGGTTTAAAATTGTTGGATGTAGTTTACCACGTAATGGATAAAAGAAAAAGCCAACATTATCAACAGATGCAAAAAAAAAAAAGGCATTTGATAAAAATCAATACCTCATGAGTTAAGCACCAGAAATCTGTCCCTCAGCCAAGATGACAATTGCACTGGCAGAATCTCTCTAATGTTGCTATTTTGGAACTCTGCGGTCTATTGAAGGCCTGTAACTTCAAAGGAAAGATTTTGACATTCAATTGCAGTTACATTAACTTTGGACATTCAATTGCAATTACATTTACATTTACATTGCTTCAGTCAATTCTAGCTCTTAGCTACCCTTAGTACAAACTACCAGTCCCAGCCCCCAGCAGCACAGGCAGCTGTGCACATGTTCCTGGAGCACACAACTAGTGGATGCCAGAGTGGACAAAAAGATCCTGTCCTCCAAATATCTGAGATTAGTGCTCTGATTGCTCCTCCTGATCACAGAGATGCAGACACAGGTAGTGGCCACTGTGGCCCTCCTGAGCCCTCACCACCTTGTTGTAAGCCCCTCCCGTTTGGCCAAAGTGACTTCCAAGGCATTTAAAGGGCTGGCATCCTTCCCACCCTACCCTTGGTTTTATTATTCTTCCCCACTTAGGAGCTAGGCATTGAAGACTAAGGCATTTAAAAGCAGCCACATATAAGGGGAGGTACAGACAGTCCTGCACATACCCAGGGAAAGGCAGAGACCCAGAAAAGACCTGAGGAGATCTTGAGTTTACACTTCAGGTTGATCCTTGGTACAGAGATGCCTTATAACAATCAAAAAGAACAAGAATAACAAAAAACAGCAAGTCCTAGGGAAGGGGAAATATCTGATTTTCAGAGTTATCATATTATTATATTCAAAGTTCCAGTTTTTGACAAAAAAATAAGAAGTTATGACCCATTCAAAGAAAAAATAATCAGCAAAAGCTGTCCTTGAAAAAGAACTGATGGTAGACATACTGAACAAATACTTTAAAACTACTGTCCTAAAGATGCTCAAAGAACTACAGGAAAATGTGGAGGAAGTTAAGAAAACAATTTATGAACCAAATGGAAATATCAACAAAGATATAGAGAACCTAAAAAGACCCTGCTTGCAGATGACATGATGGTATATTTAGAAAACCCCATCATCTCAGCCCTAAATCTCCTTAAGCTGATAAGCAACTTCAGCAAAGTCTCAGAATACAAAATCACTGCACAAAAATGGCAAGCATTTCTATATACCAATAATAGACAAACAGAGAGCCAAATCATGAGTGAATTCCCATTCACAATCACAATTGCTACAAAGAGAATAAAATAACTAGGAATATAATTAACAAGGGATGTGAAGGACCTCTTCAAGGAGAACTATAAACCACTGCTCGAGGAAATAAGAGAAGACACAAACAGATGGAAAAACATTCCATGCTCATGGTTAGCAAGAATCAGTATGAAAATACTGCTCAAAGTAATTTAAATATTCAATGCTATCCACATCAAGCTACCAATGACTTGCTTCACAAAATTGGAAAAAAACACCTTAAACTTCATATAGAACCAAAAAAGAGCTTGTATAGCCAAGACAATCCTAAGCAAAAAGAACAAAGCTGGAGGCACCACGCTACCTGACTTGAAACTATATTACAAGGCTACAGTAATTAAAACAGCATGGTACTGGTACCAAAACAGAGATATAGACCAATGGAACAGAACAAAGACCTCAGAAATAATGCCACACAACTACAACCATCTGATCTTTGACAAAAACAAGCAATGGGGAAAGGATTCCCTATTTAATAGATGGTGCTGGGAAAACAAGCTAGCCGTATGAAAAAAGCTGAAACTGAATCTTTTCTTTACACGTTATACAAAAATCAACTCCAGATTGATTAAAGATTTAAACATGTGGTCTAATACCATAAAATCTCTAGAAGAAAACCTAGGCAATACCATTCAGGGCATAGGCATAGGCATAGGCAAGGACTTCATGACTAAAACACCAAAAGCAATGGCAACAAAAGTCAAAATAGATGAATGGGATCTAATTGAATTTCAGCGCTTCTGCACAGCAAAAGAAACCATCAATAGAGTGAACCAGCAACCAGAATGGGAGAAAAGTTTTGCAATCTTCCCATCTGACAAGGGGCTAATATCCAGGATCTACAAAGAACTACACAGGCAACAAAAGAAAAAAATGAACAAATTGGACTTTAATTCATAAAAATTTTAAGATTTTGTGCATTAAAAGACACTATCCAAAGTAAGAAGGCAATCCATAGAATGGGAGAAATTATTTGCAAATTAGATCTATCTGATAAGGCATTGTTATCCAGAATACATAGAGAACTCCTAAAACTCAACGATAAAAAACAATCCAATTTAAAAACGGGCAAATAACTTTAATAGACATTTATCTAAAGAAGATGTAAAAATGGCCAAGAAGCAGAGGGCAAGATGCTCACGGTCACTATTAGGGAAATACAAATCACAACCCTAATGAGATACCACCTCACATATATTAGGACGGTTACCACCAGAAGAAAGCAGAAAATAACATGTGTTGGTGAGGACACGGAGCAGTCGAAACCTTGTACACTGTTGATGGGAATGTAACATGGTGCAGCCACTGTGGAAAGCAATATGGTGGCTCCTCAGAAAATTAAGCATAGAATTACCACATGATGCAGCAACTTTACTTCAGATCATGTAGTCAAAAGAATTGAAAGAAGAATCTCAAAAAGTATGTGTACACCCATTCACAAAAGCTAAAACATGGAAGAAATCCAAGTGTCCACCAATGGATGAGACACTAAGTGAAATTGGTGCATACAGAGAATCTGCATGGAATCTCACCTTTGCAAAGGAAGGAATTTCTGACACGTGCTACATCATAAGCAAGTCTTGAGGAGCTTATGCTAAATGAAAGAAGCCAATCCCAGAAAAGACTCATACAAGGGAATACCATCGGATTCCCTTGTATGAGGCACTTACAGTAGTCCAACTCATAGAGGCAGGAAGTTGGAATGGTGTTGCCAGGGACTGGGGGAGGGGGTGGGGTAGAATGAGGAATTCACATTAATGGGCATAGAGCTTCTGTTTTGCAAAATGTAAGAGATCTGGAGACAGATGGTGGTGATGGTTGCACAATGGTATGAATGTACCTAATACCACTGAACTATACACCTAAAAATGGTAGCGGCCAGGCATGGTGGTTAACACCTGCAACACGAGCACTTTGAGAAGCTGAAGCAGGCTGATCACTTGAGGCCAAGAGTTTGAGACCAGCCTGGCCAACATGGTGAAACCCTGTCTCTACTAAAAATACAAAAATTAGCCTGGCGTAGTAGCACGTGCCTGAAATCCCAGCTACTCGGGTGGCTGAGGCACAAGAATCACTTGAGCCCAGGAGGCAGGGGTTGCAATGAGCAGAGATTGCCCCACTGTACTCCATCCTGGGTGGCAGAGTGACAGTCCCCTTCCACAAAAAAGAGTGGTTAAGATGGAAAATCTTATGTTTCTTATGTCATGTATATTTCTTCACAATAAAAATACTGGAAAAGTATCTTTGATAAAAAAACATTTGTTAAGTCTTAGCAAATTAGGAACACAAAGAAACTTGCCCAACCTAATAAGTTGAGCAAAAAGACCCAAGCAAACTTCACACACAATGCAAAAACGTCTAAAAACAGTCCCCTTTGAAAATCAGAACGTAACAAAGACATCTATGCTCACAACTTCTATTCAACATCAACTGGAGGTGCTTAGCCAGGAAAAGAAGGCAAGTAAAATTCTTTTTTAAGCACGTAACAATTGGAAAGGAGGAAACAAATGTGTCATTTACAATTGATTTGACTGTCTACATTAAAATCTCAAGGAAAAAGAAGTGACAGTCAAATTAGAATTCAAATTTAGCAAGATCCCTAGATAACGAGATCATATTCAAAACTCAACTGTATTTTTATAGACCAGAAAAACATAGAAAATTTGAAAAATAACAGTTACAATGGTTTACCAATTAATTAAACCAATTTTTAAAGGCGCATAAAAATAAGTCTAACAAAAGATACGTGAGGCTTTGTGAGGGGAAAAAGCATGAAAGTGATTGAGAGACATTTTAAAGATCTAAATATTTTAGAAATATATTTTATTGTGTATATTTGAGATTTACAACATGATATTTTAGGATACGTATGGATAGGAAAATGGTTAAATTAAAAGCTATGGAAGGAAGACCTGATCTCACAACGTTAGTCCTCCACAACCATCAGCTGATTTAATGTAATCCCATCAAAATCTCCAGAAGATTTTTGGAAACTGACACATTGGTTCTAAAATGCACGTGGAGGGTCAAAGGCCTCAGCAAAGCCAAGACACCTGAGAGGGAAAGGC
The DNA here is from genome assembly GCA_031835075.1 of Saguinus oedipus. Taxonomy (NCBI): domain Eukaryota; kingdom Metazoa; phylum Chordata; class Mammalia; order Primates; family Cebidae; genus Saguinus; species Saguinus oedipus. The sequence goes on along the minus strand of CM063173.1, from coordinate 1,035,607 downwards.
CAGGGGAAGACCCTAAAACTCAATAGAAAGTCACATCATTCGCACAGGGACAAAGAGCAGCAACAGAACGGAACAGACCAGAAACAGACCCGAGGGCACGCGGCCCAGTGCACGGAAGGCAGAGCTTCAGACCAGTGAGAGGGCCACGGGCGAGCGCCACGAAGAGTGAAAATGGTCTCCACCTCTGCCACACACGCAACCGACTCCAGATGGATGGAGACTAAATGCGCACATAGCATCGTGAAGACTTTAGGAGCTAACACAAGAAAATATCGTCGGGACTCGGTTCATTCAACAAGACACAGGCTTCCATACTGGTACATCTGTTGTTATCTGAAACTGTTCAACAGACGCCAATCTACAGACATCGGAAGGATAAGTCCCACGCTAGGAGAAGATTCACAGGATTCATTTTTCAACAGATCTTGAAGCCACAGTATCCGCAGATCTCCTTTAAATATAAAAAGTATAAACCATCTGCTAGGAAAACACAGATTTGCATTTCACTGAAGACAAACCCCAAATGGTCAGTAAACAGATGAAAAGGTGCTTAACTTCATTTCTAATCAGATAATTCAAAATATAACCATAAAGAATTACAATTTCACAGCAAGCAGACTAGGGAAGAAACTGAAAACTTTAGGCCGGGTGCGGTGGCTCCTGCCTATAATCCCAGCACTTTGGGAGGCCGAGGGGGACGGATCACGAGGTCAGGAGTTTGAGACCATCATGGCCAACATAGTGAAACCCTGTCTCTACTAAAAAGAAAATACAAAAATGAAAACTTTAATCTGAAAATCCTAAGACCGGACTAGGATGTGGAGCTAGGGGAACTCCTTGTTCATAGGAAAAGTAACTGGTACACCCAGGAAGAAAATCATCTGCCTCAGCTAGAAAGTCCGCAAGAGCTGATTTTCTGCAACCAGAAATTCTGTTTCCCCACAATGCCCTAGAGAATTCTCTAAAAAGTGCATTCCTTATGGCCACATACACGTGCAATAATAATACTAAAACATGCCGACTTGGGAAGGAGAACAGGGACTCTAGTTAGGGATATGCAGCGATGGCTTTCAACTGTGCCTGTAATGTCTGTTTATTTAAAAACAAGTTAATCCGAAGCCAAGAGGATAAATCATGAGCACTGGCTAAAGCTGAGTGACAGGTGAACAGCGACAGAAGCGTGGTGCTTCTCCGTGCCTTTGAAACATTTCTGATCCTGGTGGAGTGGCTGGTCTCTTCCCTGGAGCCAGCATCTGCCCTGAACGTTATGAACAGGGAGGAAAAAATCTCAAAAAGAAGGTGCTGGGTTAGGACCTAGGCACAGACAGTCTGGAACTTTACAGTGGGTTAGCAGGAGGGAGGCCACTGCAGTGTTGGGGAGCCTAAGGGTGCAGTTGTGAAAACGGCCCAGTGTTAAGGGAGTCAGGTGCACTGTTAACCCAATTACATGTGGTGAGTGTGAAAGCAGAGACAGAGCTGACAGTCCAGGAAAGCCAGAGCGGGTGAATCTCCTGGGACTCCAGGACTCCTTCCTCCGAAGATGCCGGGCTTGGTGCACAGCTGGACTCTGAAGCCCGTGTCCCGGGGTGAAGCCCGTGTCCTGGGGCGAAGCCCGTCTCCTGGGGTGAAACTGCTGCTCTATTTTCTCAAGTCTCCCTTTCCCGGCCCCATCAGTGACTCTGTAATTCGTGTCTACAGGTGGGAACAGTGAGGCTCAGAGGGGATCCAAATGCTCCCAGTGTCACCCCAGTGTCTCGTTAGGAAATGAGGGGTCCTGGATCCAGACATGGCTGGCTCCAAAGCCCATTGGCCTTTCCCCCTAAGCCTCTTTCTCCTCACGGACAGCATGAGGCAGAGGATGAGGCCCAGGTCCTCAGTGGAGGCTGGGGGAGCTGGCCTAGGTCAGAGGACCCTCAGAGGGGCAGTGTCCTGGAGGCTTCCACACCTGTTTTCCTTTCTCTGGCCTGAGTCCCTCCCCAGGGTGCTGCTGGACACAGGGGTGTTGGGGGTCTCCCCACCCTAACTGTGCTGAAAACATCCCCCCAAGCCATGGGAGAGAAGGCAGGCCCACTCCACCGGGCCCCCCAGCATGAGGAGGGCTGCCCAGTGGGCAGGGAGACCTCTCCCTGCCAGACCTCAGAGCTGTCTCCCTGGCTGTACACTGAAGTCATTTTGGGTTCTCCAGATTTGTTAAAGGTAAAACCAACTGCTCCATTCCGTTTTGTGAGGGTAGATGGGCCTGAGAGTGCACAGAACCTGCTCCAGGGAGGGCAGGGGCCAGCAGGACCCCCGATGCTGCCCTTCTGTTGTGTTTGTGAGGGTAGATGGGCCTCAGAGTGCACAGAACCTGCTCCAGGGAGGGCAGGGGCCAGCAGGACCCCTGATGCTGCCCTTCTGTTGTGTTTGTGAGGATAGATGGGCCTCAGAGTGCACAGAACCTGCTCCAGGGAGGGCAGGGGCCAGCAGGACCCCCGATGCTGCCCTTCTGTTGTGTTTGTGAGGGTAGATGGGCCTGAGAGTGCACAGAACCTGCTCCAGGGAGGGCAGGGGCAGCAGGACCCCCGATGCTGCCCTTCTGTTGTGTTTGTGAGGGTAGATGGGCCTGAGAGTGCACAGAACCTGCTCCAGGGAGGGCAGGGGCAGCAGGACCCCCGATGCTGCCCTTCTGTTGTCCTCTCACAACAGGAACATCGTGGCTCGGAATCTGGCCCTGGGTGTAGACCACTCCAGCAGGCCCGGGGTATAGACTGGCCTCAGCCACCCACTCTGTGCTGCATCAACACCCCCAGCCCCGCAGATGCCCTGCAACAGACAGAAACGTCCTAACAGTTCCAAATGCCATGTGTCTCTGGGATTGCCTGCAACCAACACCCATTCCCTGCACCTGAGTCCCTTCCCTGGGCCTGAGTCCTTCCCCGGGGAGCTGCTGGACACGGGTTTGCCTTTGGCCAACCCTAGTGGCTACAGGTGGCCAGTCCAGCAGTGTCAATGAGGACACACTGGGGTCGCCTCCTCTCCTTGAAGAAATATCTTTCTTTCCAACACCTGGAGCCTCCGCTGTCTCAGGCTGCAGGGGCCATCTCCTGCCCTCTTGGACAGGTGCACATTCACTCTGCCACCCTCACTGGGCTCTCACCCACTGGCTGGCTGTGCTGAGAGGTTCATTGAGCCAACAGGGGCCCATCTCCAGGATGTCCCCCCCTCCCTGGGGCCTGAGCAGCATCTGTGTGAGGAGCTGGGCCGGCTGGTGGAGAGCAGGGGCCCCAGGCGGAGGGACTGAGCAGGGAGTTGAGTGTGGGCTTGATGAGCTGCAGGCCTGGCAGGGTTTTAGAAGGGAGGGCAGTGGCCTCAACCCGGCCAAACTCCAGCCGGTTCATGGGAGATCCCATGAGGTTGGGGTAGGTGGCAGTACCAGCTCGGGGTCCTGACTCAGTTAGGACTTAGCACATCTGGGGAGCAAAACACTCCATGCAGTCATTTGGCCACGATGCCACATTTTAGGACTGAGTGGCATGAGAAGCAGAGTCCCCAGACTCGGGCATCCCAATGAGGGGTCCTCGCCTGGAGCCACCTGATGAGTACTCGGGGTGAGGTCCAGGTTGGAGGACCCTGGCCAGGGCCCTGCCCCCATGTGGGGGGATGCACAGCCAAGGTGGAACTGGAAATGGGGGGTGGTGTGGTGTGTAGGAAGGAGTGGAGGTGGAGGTGGGCGAGAAATGGGAGAGGGCCCAGTGAGGCACAGGAACTGGATGGCACCTCACCGCATGGAAAATCACAGCCTTTCCTCCGCTGTGTGGCGGCGCCCCCACATTCAAAGACCCCGTACGGGTTCCCCTGCTGGTGACAGCCAAGTGAACTCTCAGAATGACCTTCCACCATATGAAATCTCTGGGCAGAATACAAAGTCAACCACCTGCAGGCCTGAGGAGCCCCCGGGTGGGGCAGATGCTAGCCAGGCATTGGCATGTGGAGGAAGAGGGGCCTTCGGGAGTTTCTGATGCCGATGGCTCCGCTCTGTGGCGTCCCCAGCCAGCACCCGAAGCAGCTGGAACTCCAGGAGCAAATTCACAGAGTAGCGGAGGACAGCTTGGGGCTGCCACAGCCTTTCCGAGAGCGGGCAGGTGGAGCCCCAGATCCTGCACAGCCTGCCTGGATTCCGAGCATCCGCCGGGGCTCCCACAAACCCCCTGTGGATCTTGCACAGGCCCCTGAGCCCTTCCAGCAGCAGCACAGGCGGAGCTGTCAAGAAGGTCCCTGCCCTGGCTAAGCTGAACCGGAGTCTCGGAGTGGGGCCCAGACTTTTTCTAAATGAGATCTGCACCTGACTCAATGCATGCCGAGGTCTGAGAAACAGGCCAAAGGCTCTCTCTAGCTGTAAAGTAATAGGTGTGAGGTCTTCAGTCTTGAGTTAGGGGATGGGATTGTGAGGCCGCACTGGAGCTCTGCAATGTGGGTACGATCCTCGGCTTATTCACCAAACCCAAATCCAGCTGCAGCTCCTTGGAAAGCAGGACCAGGACCCCTCGCTGCCAGGAGAATGAACCAAGGTCATGGTGGAAGCAGCTTGCTCGTAGCAGATGCTCTTGGTGCTTCATAACTGCTAGCTGTGGCTGTGGCAGTGGGGCCGAGGCGTGCTCAACAGCTGCAGAGAAAAGGGCAGGGAGACTGTCTCCCTCTCCTCAGGTTCCCCAGGATCCTGAGGATATAGCAAAGGTCCTGGAAGGCCACTCCAAGCTCAGGGTGCAGTGGACTCTCCCCCTGCAGGGCTCCCTGTAACGGGAGCTGTTACATGGATGATTTCCACCCCCGTGAAGCAAACTGCAGGACAAAGAAATGCTGAGAATGGTCCATTTTTTCCACCCTCTGTTCCTCACAAGTGCAAAGTCCAGGGATGGTCGGATGCATGCAGCCCTGCTCCTGTCCTCTGCCCACACCCCAAATCTGCCCAGACTCTACAGCCACCTCAGGGATGGGGCAGTCAGCGTGGGGTGCAGACCAACCTTCAGTGGATGTGACCACGAAGCGGTGACTCGGCCCCGCCCACGTCAACAGCTGTAGAAAGTGGCACGGTAGACAGGCCCAGGCTGTAGGCCCAGACGTCTGGGATTCAGATCCTGCCTTGCCGCTCCTGGCTGCTGACCCTGGGCAGTTATGTGACCACTTTGTGCCTCAGCCATGAACTGAGAATTCTCTCAGTTTAACATTATGCCTCATAGGACAGAGTGGTATGAGGACAGATGGGAGATTAGGAAGCTCAGGAGGGGCCTGCACACGTTAATGCTCAATAAACGCTGCTTGGCATGACCCCACCTGGGATCCATAGAAACACACAATGCAAGCAGGTATGTTCTCGCAGCTGAGAAGGGAGAGGCTTGTGTGGAAGTCGATCCTGCGAGTCAGGTCATTCTTGTCACACCCAACCAAAGCAGAGTTGAGAGGCCAGGGGAGAAAAGCACTCAAGGCACAAGACCCCGCTCAGGAATGAAGTTCTGCGCAAGCCTGGCTGCTGAGACCAGTTTTATCTGTGGCTGCTACTACAAGCTGCTTCAGCTCTGAGACTAACTTTACCCACCAAGGTCACTACAAGTCAGAGCCTGCCAGCTCCCAGAACCTTAAAAATGACAGTGAACATCTGGAAAAACAGCAAATTCCTCCTTTGTGTAAAACCTGCAGCCTCCTCTTTGTCTTCTGGACACAGAGAAGACCACCCAGCCTGTGAGAATGTCCCTGTATAGTACGTTCTCAATTGCTATAAAGAACTACCTGAGACTGGGTAGTTTATGAGGACGTTATTCACTCGCTCCATAACCTGTATAAGAAGCATGGCTGGGGAGGCCCCAAGAAATATAGGATCATAGCAGAAGGTGAGGGCAGCAGGCGTCATCTACACGGCTGCAGCAGGAAGAATAGAGAGCAGGAGGAGGTACTACTCCCTTTTAAACAACTCACTCACTCTCACCAGAATAACAAGGGGAAGTCCACTCCGTGATCCAGTCACCTCCCATCAGGCCCCTCCTCCCACACTAGGGATCCTGATCTGACATGAGATTTGGGGAGGGACACAAATCCGAACCAAATCAGCCCCAAACTGCTATTACTGTATCCCAAATAAAACAGTAAATTTAAAGATTTGTCTCCACATATTTTATTTGACTCCAACACTTGGAACCATTATACTACCAAGACTTTTGCTGGTGCGAAGACCTGGGCCAGCCCTCGAGAGCTACCAACCGATGGTCCTCCATCTCTCATGCCATCTGTGTCCTATGGGAAGGGAGACTGCAGGACTGAGTTAAGGACCACATGGCCCCAGGGAGGGTTGCTTCCAAGGAGTCTCATCAGTGGGGTGGGAAGACGGTGCTGGGCTCCTCATTTAAGAGAGACACTGACTAACTGGCCAGGAATGCCTTCCCAAAACCAGGCTGTGGGTGCTGCAATCGAATTTGTTTCCAATCCACGGAGAGAAGGACCCTCTAACCATGAAATGGGCTAGCCACCAAATGCAGTCATGCAAACACTGGAAATTTTATGGAAATTTCAGGCTTGGGAGCGTGAACATGCACAGGCCTCCTCCACTTGCACCCAGGGACCTCACAATGCAGATAAAAATGGCATGGTGGAAGTATCTATGCCTGAAAACCAATAAAGGCCTCTCTCTCACTATCTTTTTCTTCACATAACCAGTTGAGAAAGAAAAGCAAACAAACAAACAAAAATCTTTTTATCTGAGGAATGCAAGCCCCTTTAAATTATCAAGCCCAGAGCAGCTTCGGAATGAAACAGCAGTCACGCTGCACCCGCTCCTGAAGCTAAATCATCACCTCCTGAAGGCAGCTGTCACCTGGGCTCTGGGCTGACATCATGCAGCCATCAAACAACGTGGACTGATGCCGTCACTCCCATCCTGCAGCTCAACAGCAGGAGACACTCTCTAACGTAGGATTTTTTCTTCTCAGTCACTTTACAAGCCAGGGACCCCCAACTAGTGACACCCCACTCAGGTCTCACTCAGGCATGCTGGCGTTCCCCAGCTCACCTGTGTTATAGCTTGTACCTACATTCAGTGGTTCCCAAGCGCTTGCATCATGCCGAAGAAGAAAGAGGATACACTGGACATTGAAGGGTAAGGAGGGTAGAGAAGAATTTTGTTGAGTGATGAAAACAGCTTTCAGCAGAGAGGAGACCCGGGCCTCTCATGGACTCAGAATGGGGAGTGCATGCTGATGGGTTTGTGAGCAAGCAGAAAAGGTTAAAAGGAGGACACCATTCAAAGGTGGGCATAACTGTGTAGAAAACCAGTTAGGAAGGGTGAATATATGTAAAACAGATGAAGGCTGGGGACCAATCAGATTATATCATGCCAAACAGGAATCTCAAACTGGTCTCAAACCAGTTCTCAATCTGGTCCAAGGATTTAACTTGTAACTTGACTTTCAGGCTTTGGCTTGGAGGTGGGGTTTCACTGGGACCTGCCCTTACCTGCCTGGGCATTTGGCTGCCTCCTGCCTCCATCTTTTTACCCCTCTGAAGAGGTACATCTAACCGCTGTTAGAATAGCGATGATGACTGGTCCTAACTGCTTCGTGCCAACAAGGGGCACTGTTTTTGGAAGACAGAAGTCAGGTTCTTGTTGCAAAGATGCAGTAACTACATTGCCATAACTTAAGAATACTCACAAATAGTTTCCATATTCTAGACAAACCAGACAGAGAAAAATAAATATGCTCCATATTTTGTTCACAGGAGTATACCTTACTCAGTTCAAAGGTGGGCATGACAATGTAGAAAACCAGTTAGGAAAGGGCGAGGTATATGTAAAACAGGTAAAGGGTGGGGACCAATCAGAGGAAAGGGTGCCAAACATGAAGACATGTTCTCAATCTGGTCCAAGGAATTTTTTTTTTTTTTTTTTTTTTGAGATGGAGTTTCGCTCTTGTTACCAAGGCTGGAGTGCAATGGCACGATCTTGGCTCACCGCAAACTCCGCCTCCTGGGTTCAGGCAATTCTCCTGCCTCAGCCTCCCGAGTAGCTGGGATTACAGGCAAGCGCCACCATGCCCAGCTAATTTTTGTATTTTTAGTAGAGACGGGGTTTCACCATGTTGACCAGGATGGTCTCGATCTCTTGACCTCGTGATCCACCCGCCTTGGCCTCCCAAAGTGCTGGGATTATAGGCTTGAGCCACCGCACCCGGACCCGGTCCAAGGATTTAACTGTAGCTTGGCTGTCAGGCTTTAAACTGCCCTCAGCTTGGAGGTGGGGTTTCACCAGGACTTGCTGCATCTGCCTGGGCATTTGACTCCCTCCTCTTGCTATCATAACCAATGCTCTTCCTGTGAACCATGGAAAACTCCTGTTAAAAACCTTTATATCTGCCCACTCCTTTTCCCGTTTTTTCTTTAAGAACCTGCTTATAAGAGTACTTCCCAAGGCAACTTGGAAGTGTGTCTCAGGCAAATTCTTTAAATTATATTTTGTGCCTCAGCCTCTTCCTTTTAGGTCAACACAGTTGATGACTATTTCCCAAAACCCCTCTGAACAGAGCCTTGTAACTCGTGCTCTGGCTGATGCGTGTACCTCTAGACACACAGATCGGATCCTGTCCTCCACCTCCCTGTGGCTTCTCACAGGCAGCCAGCCTCACTGCAGTGGAGATGCGTGCTCTGTGCACCCCCCAGGATTTCCACCTCCAAGAATCTCTCCCACAGCACCTCTCATCTGGGGGGCCCTCTCCACCCCTGTAGGCCCACACTGCCCACCTTCAGGCCCAGGCTCAAGGGCACTTCCAAGGAGCCTGTTCCTTGCTGCTGGACACAAGCTTTCTCATGACCTACTAACCTCTGCCTCCCAGTGCCCATAACACACATCACCAATGCATTCAGGAGGCCTGGGTTCCTACCAATGGGATGGAGCAGGGACCCCTTTTAAGGGCCTGCTGGACCACCCCATGCATGGGAATAAAGGATAATCTTGAGTTCTTTCAAGGGTCTAATGAGGCTGGACCTGCAGTAAGGCAGCTTGGAGTTGGTGAGGGAGGGGGGTCTGCTTTCCTTCCCTGATGTTGGGCATCTCTGTGGCTGTCCCAGAAGTTGGGCTGGCCACACATGTGGGTCCCAGAAGTTGGGCTGGCCACACATGTGGGTCCCAGAAGTTGGGCTGGCCACACATGTGGGTCCCAGAAGTTGGGCTGGCCACACATGTGGGTCCCAGAAGTTGGGCTGGCCACACATGTGGGTCACAGCCGGGCCAGCCTACATGCAGACTCGCAGCAGACAGCCCCATCTTCCTGCGGAATTCTCTCAGGGACCCTCTCCCACCTAGAGGGCTGATTGGTTTGTGACTATGCTAAAAAAGGTCTACGTGCATCTCAATCAAAAGTAGATGAAATTGTAGAAAGTAGAAAGCATCAAAATTCTGCTCATGAAAGACAACATAACATAAAAAGACAAACCACAGATTCAGGCAAACTTTTATGATGTGTATATCTGATAAAGGACCAATATCTAGCAAATATAAAGAAATATAAATCAATAAAAAGACAAAAAGTCCAATTTTAAAATGCGTAAGAAACATGAAAATATATTTTACAAAATAAGATATACTTGTGTCCAATAAGTACATGAAAGTATGTTCAGCATCATTTATTATCAGGAAAATGTAAATTATAACCACAATGAGATGCTGTTTCACATCCACCAAAGTGTCTACAATTAAAGACAGACAGCATCAAGTGCTGGTGAGGAAGTGGAGCAACAAGAACTCACTCATTCATTGCTGGTGAGAATGCAAAATGGTGCAGCCACTTTACAAAATGGTCTGGCAGTTTCTTATAAAGCTAAACACACACCTACCCAATGAGTCAACAATTCCCCCAAAGAGAAATGAAAATCTATGTCCACACAGTGTAATGTGCAATGGCAAATACGGCAGCATTCTTCATAATGGCCAAACACTAGATAAAAGATAGCATACATCAACAAGTGAGCAGATAAACAAGATGTGGTCTGTTTATAAAATGTAATACTACTGCTCAATAAAAAGGAGTGGATGGCTCACACACAACAGCATATTCGACCTCAGAAATCTTACATTACACAAATGGAGTGTGATACAGAAGAGAGTGAACTATATGATTTCACTTACACAGAGTTCAAGAACAGGCAAGCCTGACCCAGGTGATGAAATTGGAACAGCAGTTGTCTGTGAAGCAGGGTGGACTGTCAGGGAGCTTTCCGAGTGACAGATTTGCTAATTCAATGGGGATGTGTGTTCCCAAGTGTATGTATGTGTCAAAGCTCATGGAACCTCAGATATTGTATTTCACTGTACATAAATATTACCACAATCAAAACATAGACACCAGCTGCTGTGGTTTGAATGGGTTCCCCCAAAATTCATATGTTGGCTTCTCAAAAGAAGACATACATGCAGCCAACAAACACATGATAAATGGCTCAACATCACTGATCATTAGAGAAACGCAAATCAAAACCACAATGAGATACCATCTCACACCAGTCAGAACAGCTATTATTAACTCAGAAAACCACAAATGCCAGTGAGGTTGTGGAGAAAAAGAATGTTTTTACACTGTTGGTGGGAGTGTAACTTAGTTCAAACATTGTGAAAGACAGTGTGGCGATTCCTCAGAGAACTAGAGGCAGAAATATCATTTGACCCAGTAATACCATTACTGGGTATATACCCAAAGGAATACAAATCATTCTATTAAAAGACACATGCATGCATATGTTTACAGCAAAGACGTGGAATCAACCTAACTGCCCATCAATGATAGACAGAATAAAGAAAATGTGGTACATCTACCCCATGAACTTCTATGCAGCCATAGAAAGGGATGAGATCATGTCCTTTGCAGGATCATGGAGGGAGATGGAGGCCGTTATCAAACACAAACTGACACAGGAACAGAAAACCAAATACTGCATTTTCTCACTTACAAATGGGAGCTGACCAGTTAGAACACACGGACACATAGGGGATAACACACCTGGGGCCTGTCGGAGTGGGAGGTGGGAGGCAGAGAGCATCAGGAACAACAGCTAACGATACTGGGCTTAAGACCCAGGTGATGGGACGGTCTGTGCAGCAAACAGCCGTGACGCATGGAGGGGTGTTTGAGGAGGAGGACATGGAGAAAAGGAGAAGAAACAATGAGAAATTCATTTGGAATGCACACTTGTATACATCATATCCCAATGTTACCTATGTAACAGGTACCAGGTACCTATGTAAGAAGCCTGCACGCGTACCCCTGAACCTAAAATAAAAGTTGTAAACCAATAAAAAAAAAGAAATTGAAACACAAATTCACTGAATTTAAATAAAATTTAAAATTCAGTAACTTAAAAGAAAAAAAGTTCATGTGTTGAAACTTGGTCCCCAAAGCAACAGTGCTGAGAGGTGGGAACTTTGGGAGGTGACTGGGTTGCAAGCGTTCTGCTCTCAGGAATAGATTAATCCACTCCTTGACTGATTAGTGGATTGATGGGTTATTGAGGGAGTGGGTTAGAAAAACTGACTTGGCTCTCAGTGCATCCCCCCCGCCCTGGGACACCGTCTGCCAGCAGCTGCTGCCATGTCCCTGCAGCGGTAGCTTCCAAAACCATTAGCTACATAAACTTCTCTTTTTATACAAATTGCCCAGTCTCCGGTGTCCAGTTGAAAACAGACTAAGACACCAGCCTCAAAGATCAACACTGGATTTATTTGGATTTGGTGTCACAGGGACATCAGGACAGTCTGAGGTGCCTCCACCCAACCGAACCCAACCCCTCAGCCATGAAGGACCTCAGTCCTGTGCCTCGGGGCAGGGTCTGTTCCACCTGTCTGGGACCTCCTGGCCCAAGGGTGCTGGGGTTTATGACCTGAGTTTGGGATATGATGTATACAAGTGTGTATTTCAAATGAATTTCTCATTGTTTCTTCTCGTTTGCTCCGTGTCCTCCTCCTCAGACACCCCTCCATGCTCTGGCCTCCCCCACACCACCCACCTCTGACACCTTTGTCTTTTTTGGGCTTCCCCAAAGCAGACTGGGAGAAAGGGCTTGGTGTGAGCGGTTTACTGGGAGGACCACTCCAGGCAGCAGGACAAGGGTAGGTGGCGAGGCCAGGAAAGGGGCTCACTGTTGCCCACAGCTCAGCCACTTTCCCACCCATCCTACTGATTCTGAACTGCTGACCCACTTGTCCTGTCCCTCCCTGGTTAGGGCTGGCTGCCTCCCGGCCCTCCTGGTCCCATGGGCAGGGATGCAGAAATGTGGGCAGGTGACCTCTGGAGGAGCCGCACACTGCTGACGTCCGATCCCCTTGACAGCTCTAAGACACAAAATGGGAAAGCTTAATTCCTGCTCCTTCCCCAGGAGGCCGGGCAGCTGTTTACCCCAGACCAGCAAACTGCAGGGTTCAGCAGTGCTGTGCCCACCTGGGGCCTCAGACAAGCCCCTTGCCTGACTTCTGTAGAGCAACATTCCTGATCCCTGCCCTGCCACTCACAAGGCATGGTCTGGGCCCGAGCATGAGTCTTCATGCCCTTCTGTGCCCTCGATGGCCAGGTCTCGTTTCCAAGCTCAGCCCTTTCTGATGCAGTAAGTTCTGACTGCAACCTTGGGTGCCCCGCATGGAAAAGTGGCCATCATCATTTCTGATGGAGAGGAACTGCCCTCTAGCCAGAACACATACAGCAACCTAACCCGCCCTGCGGCAGAGCACCGCGCCAGCCTCCGTCCTGGCAGCCGAGGAGCGTCTGAGTAATTGGACAGCAGGGGAGGCTGTGGGCTGTAGAAGGTAATAAGCACATTGACCCCAGAAGGAGTTAATTAAAGCTTTTACAAGAGTTCACTCAAGGAAGGCCTTCAAGTTCAAACCCCAAAGCACAGAGAAATTAATGAAATCCACGCTCGTTCCTGCCTGGATGTCTTCATCAGCACCAACTTCACTCTGTCTTTAGCGACTTAATCTGCAAGAGCAGAGGGTGAAAGTCAGCATTCCCCACCCTGCAGAAAGAAGCAAAGGTATGGTCCAGGCACACATTTGTCTTTTAACAGAACATTTTAGCATTGGGCAGTGAGGAAATAAACTGGGCAAAGATGGGTTGCTGGGTGCCAGGGCTCCTCCGGTTCTAATGGTGACGCCGTTCTCTGGGGACTTGGCCAGGACCCAAGCCCCAGGCACTCAGCAAAACCAGTGACACATGGGAATGGAGACAGTCACAGAGGCTACTCAATGGCCTGGGCAGCCCCTGAGAAGACCCCACCTCAGAGGGAGCCATGCCCTGAATGCTCCAGGGAGGCACCTGCCCCCCGCTAGCAGCCAGGATGCCTGAAGCCACCTGCAAATGAGCTGGTGTGACTCCGCAGAGGGTAAGACAGGCATCGTCAGCAGGACGCCCAGCGCTCTGGCTCCCACTCCAGATCTTCTGGCTATTTTAGAGACAATTGTTCCCCCAGGAAACTGTGTAAGCTTAGATCAGCGATTCTCGAGATGGGGCCCTGGGTGGGCAGCACCAGCCTCCCCAGGAGTTAGTGACAGAGGCCGGAAAGTCCCCTGCACAAGAAGCCCTGGGCACGGGCCCGGCCCTGGGCTCTCCATCTCTCGAACAGAGATCAAGCCGGCATTGCGCAGGCGGGTCCTGGGAATTTCACATTCGCGGTACTGCAGTTTACTTTGAAGAGTGCCAAAACAATTATCAAATCCACGGATGGAGAGATGGACAGAAACGGGATAAATGTAGGAAGAGTTCACTGTGAAATCTAGCGTGTGGGCATGTGAGTGTTCACTGAACAATTCATCCAACTTTCCTGGAAAATCTGAAAGCCTTTATAATGAAATGTTGCAGGAAGAAATCAAATGAACTGAGTGAAATCCCTTCCGATCCTGGACCGCGGTTCTCCCATATCAGATGGTAACTGAACCAATGCCAGCCACACGAAATGATCCCCAAATCCCAGCCAGCCAGAAACACCTGGGGCAGAGCCCCCCGGAGACCGAGCAAGATCGCCGAGGATAGGCCAAGCGCGAGGGAAGGGGGAAATGAACCCTAAACTCATCCAGACAAAGAGGACTTTGCTCAAGAAAGACCAACGCAGAAATTGCAACCTGGAAGTTTACACAAGAGCTACAGAAGTTACCGACAGAGCGAACGCGTGAAATACATTTATCCTCAGTTCCGTGGCAGCGTCGGGCAGATGAGTGACAGCCAGGAGCTACAGACCCTGTGGGGAAGATCCACCGGAGCTTAATCAACGCCGTCACAATGGGTGGTCAGAGCAGAAGGGGCTTGAGGCAGAAACGCCATCTTCATAAATTCACATCAGCATCCATGCTAGAAGAAAGAGCAGGGAGGTCATGGAGGGAAAGTGGGTGAGGCCGGGCAGGAGCGTCAGCAGGACAGCCCGCCCGTGAACGCCACGGAGCCCCCATGCACAAGGTTCCGCCTGGGCACCCAGGGAGCCTGTAAAATTCCCGGACTGCACGCTCTGATCTACAGAATGAAACCAGAAATAAAATTCTAAGTCCCCCACCCAACTGATGGACCCCTCTGATTGGCCAAGGACATTCCAACACAAACCTGAACATCTAGTTGAGGCTACAGAGGGAAGTGGGGGCCGGACACGCCTCCCATGAGACTCCGAATTCCAACCTGACTCTAGTGTAGCTTCACACGACAGATAGCAGGCCCTGAAAGACAGCGAAGTATTTTATCCCAAAGTATCTTTCTTTATTTTTTTTTTCTCTCTTTTATTTTTATTTATTTATTTTTTTTAATTTTTATTGCATTATAGGTTTTGGGGTACATGTGCAGAACGTGCAAGATAGTTGCATGGCAGTGTGTTTTGCTGCCTTCCTCCCCTTCACCCACACTTGGCATTCATCCCCAGGCTATCCCCCCTCAGTCCCCCCCCGCTGTCCCTCCCCCATTTCCCCCAACAGTCCCCAGTGTATAGTAGACCCCCTCTCTGTGTCCATGTGTTCTCATTTTTCTCACCCACCTATGAGTGAGAATATGCGGTATTTCTCTTTCTGCTCTTGTGTCAGTTTGCTGAGAATGATGTTCTCCAGATTCATCCATGTCCTTACAAAGGACACAAACTCATCATTTTTGATTGCTGCATAATATTCCATGGTGTATATGTGCCACATTTTCCCAGTCCAGTCTATCATCGATGGGCATTTGGGTTGGTTCCAGGTCTTTGCTATTGTAAACAGTGCTGCAATGAACATTCATGTGCATGTGTCCTTATAGTAGAACGATTTATAGTCCTTTGGATAGATACCCAGTAATGGGATTGCTGGGTCAAATGGAATTTCTATTTCTAGGTCCCTGAGGAATCGCCACACTGTCTTCCACAATGGTTGAACTAATTTATACTCCCATCAACAGTGTAAGAGTGTTCCTATTTCTCCACATCCTCTCCAGCATCTGCTGTCTCCAGATTTTTTAATGATCGCCATTCTAACTGGCGTGAGATGGTATCTCAATGTGGTTTTGATTTGCATCTCTCTAATGACCAATGATGATGAGCACTTTTTCATATGTTTGTTGGGCTCATGTATGCCTTTCTTTAACATGTTTGAAATGTCCCTGCAAAGCTGTCTCTTGTGGGAGAATCCACATTCTGTAGAGAATCCCTTTCCTGTCCAGGCCTCTTCCCTGACCCGGCAGAGAATTAACTCAGAGCCTAGCACCTCTCAGGTCTGATGAGACTTCTACCTGAGGCTTCTACCTCATCTTCTGATGAGGCTGCTACCTGGAGGCTTCACCTCGGTAAACCCTGCTCTCCACGACCCCCTGTCCTAACCCAGACATTCCCTTCTATTGAGTCCAGGTCTTCAGATCATACTCAGCCAGTTGCCAATCAGAAAATCTTTGACCCCGCCTGTGACCCGGAAGCCCCTCCTCTCTGAGTTGCCCCGCTTTTCTGGGCTGAACCAGCGTACACCTTCCATGTATTGACTGATGGGTGTCAGAGAGCTGCCTCCCTCAGCCGTTGCCACTGCCAGGGATAAAGCCTGGGCCTCAGTCATCCCTCAGACGGGCACCGAGAGCTCTGCAGTCAGACCTGCTGTCTCCCAACTACCACCTGGAGTCCAAGGGAGTGGCCGCTGCAGCCTTCAAAACTCACAGGAGGCGCGTAAGGCCAGCGGCCACCCTGCTCTCCAACGAGCCGGCTGGCCCAGGCCAGAATGCAGACCCCACACTGCTGAGCAGGACCTCGGGGCCCCTGAGGGCTCTTCGTGCCTGCAAACCACAGGGGCCCAGGGCGCAGATGGCAACAGGAGACCTGTCCTGCAGATGCCAGGTGCTCTCCACGCTGGTGGCCAAGCCTGAACCCAGAGGCTGGCCAGGGCGGTCAGGATGGCCCCCCAGCACTCGGAGCTGTGAGCTCCCCGACTCCACATGGCAGAATCTCACATAAAGAGCCGGCCACTTCATCCTTCTGTAAAGTTCTCCAGGTTACCAAAAGGTAGGCTGACAGATTTCACAGATAAAGAAACAGGATGCCCAGTTAAATCTGAATTTCAGATCATGAGTGATTTTTAGTGTAAGTGTATCCCATACAATGTATATTAAATATGTATGTGTTGTCTGAAATTCAAACTTAGGCTTTCCACTGGCCACCGTAGGTAGCAGGGAAGCCACAGCAGACCTGGAAGTCACCCCTGGGTGAGCGTCGTGGTGCTGGGCACACCAGGCAGGTTTACCTGCCTCCAAGGACCAACCCCACCTCCGTCTGCTCAAAACTGACCATGCACAGCCCTGTCATCAGCTCTGCCCTTCGGTCCTGGCTTCCATCACCTGGGAAAGGCTCTCAGTTCTTCCAGTAAATATCATTTCCAGCCTCTCTGACTCTCCCCGTTCCTGACAATCTGGCCACTGGCAACTTGCAACCGTGAAACTGACCCAGCCACAAAGCTGCTTCTCATCGGTGTCAGCTACAGCCCCTGCATGCTGAACGCAGAACCGGAAGACACAGCTTGAATCGTCTTAAACAGTAAGGGAATTTGTGGGAACTCTTACCTGGAAATGAGCTTCCGGATTGGCTCGATCCAGCAGTCTGTCATGACTGAGTTGCTACAGTTCTCTCCCTTCCAGCTTCTCCTCGGCCTGGCTGCTCCTGTGTACCAAAAAGGCTGACAGCAGCTTAGGAGCGACACACAGCTTCATACATATCATGGAAGGAGGGAAAGTGGGACAGAGAAAGGGGCAGACACTTTTCTCCCACAACGATGGAATGTAAGTCCTTCACACGACTCTGACTGAGCCGCCTTCCACCCCTGCCCACCTCTAAACCAACTGAACTAAAGTGGGCCAAGGAAAGTCACTGCATGCGCTGGAATGGGCCGGGCCCTCCTGCAGCCCGCACTGCAGGAAGAGCGTCTCCACTGCCCCAGCTGTACCCAGCATTGCGGAAGCGGGTGGCCCTGTGCAGGTCGTGAAGCTCACGGCTGGATTCTCCAGGTAGGAGTTTCCGGAAACGCCTACTGTTTAAACCATTCCCGTTGGGTTCTCCAGCTTTGCTTTGCCTTGTTTTTCAGCAGAGGGACTAAAGCTGAACAGATGAGAAGCATCTCTGCAGCTGGGTCCGTATCAGGGGTGCCAGCTGCCAGTGGCCAGCAAGTCGGGAATGGGGAGGGTTAGGGAGGCTGGAAATGGCATGTCCCCGAAGAATCGAGAGCCCTGCCAGGAGGCTTAGACTGTAACTCTCTCCGGACCCCCTTGAGCAGACGACGTTCTAAAGGTGCCACACCAACACAGCCCCTCCCACCTGCTTTCTGGCAATGTGACCTGACTGTCCCACCAAGAGGCACAGTCTGCTTGGTTTCCCATCTCTTGAATCTGGGCAGGCCTGTGATTCTGGCAGATGTGATACTAGGTGACTTACGAGGCTAAGTCATAAAAGAGGATGGCCTCCACTTGCTGCTCCAGGGAACACTCATTCTCAGAGCCTGTGAGAACGCCCAGGGGGCCACAGGCAGGCCACATGGAGTCGGTCCTGCCCCAGCCCACTGAGGTCCAGCCAGCAGCCAGTGCCACTCCAGACAGGTGAAGGAAGCGCCTTCCATGATGCCAGGCCCCACCCTCGGATCCCGCAGCCAACATCCCAGACCTGGTGGCCACAGGCAGCCCCGCCCTGTGGTCCCCACCCCTGGCCTCAGAGGGTCTGAGAATGATGGAATGGATGGTGGCTCGAGGACTAAGCTTTGCAGTGAGCCGTGCAGCTACGTACATAAAACCCTCCAACCCCAAACACGGAGATGCTCCACGCCAGAGGCCAGCGGGCGGCTGAGGGGCCTGCCAAGCCTGGGAGATTTATCTGCAGGACTTTCCCCATGGACTGAGAACTGAAATTGCAGAGGGCTTTGCGGTTTAGAGGCCGTGTCTCATACCCAGAACTGCATTTCCCCCCAGAAAGGGCTGAGGGAGGCCCTGTGGCCTCTGCGGAGGAAGCTGGGGACCGGGAAGGTCCCCTCGGCAGGGGGCGCTGCCGAGGGCTCGCAGCGAAAGAGGCGGCGCCGCCTTGGGAAGCCTGGAAATGCGCTCAGGCCGGGCCGTGCCGATGGCTGGGGTCATAGCGCCACCCTGTGGCCGACGCTCTCCTTCCGCGCCCAGCAGTCTGGAGAAACAGTTTATCTTCCAGCCCAGCAGCCAGACCACCACTGCTTTCAGACAGAACAGAAAGGCAGCGACCCCACCGCCCCTGACGACTACTCTCCTCTGGAAATCTGCCCCAGGGATTTTGTGTTTCTTTCATACATTGTTTTTGCACAGAAAAAATCTCTCTCGCGCAAATGAGACTCCTTCTGAGGCCACCTCGCTCCTGCCCTGCACGCTTTGTGGACGGTCTTGGATCAGCGGTGACCTTCTGTGTCTCCCGGCACACACAGGCCACAGCCAGGGGCCCCCCCAACCCCACTGGCAAGCTGGTGCCTGCAGGCAGAGCTCACGTGTCCCTCAATCCTGGCCTGAGACCCTCCTTGCTCCCCACGGAGGATAGCCTTGGGGACCCAGGAGCCAGCGCCATGCTGCCGGGGCCTGATCCCCAGCCTTGCATAACTTGTGGCAGCTTCTCACTCTCTGCGTGCCTGTTTCCTTGTCTGTAAAACGACGGGACCAGTGAAGACACAGCTGGTTCAGGAGAAACTGTTGTACAACGTGGGGACTCCAGTTAGTGACTCCAGTTGTGTGCACCTCCCTGAACACTGCTGTGTGGGTCTTAAGTGTTCTCATCATGAATAAGGTTGTACGGTCGTGCAGATGCTCAATGGCTCGATGTGGCCGCTCCACCATGCAGACATACTGCAAAACTTCATGCTATACACTGTGTGTATTCAATATGTATTTGTCAATTAAAATAAATTTTGTTAAAGAGAAAAGGGAAGTCATACAGAGCTAAGGAAGTGCCAGGCGCAGAGTAGTACCGAAAACACCTTCCCTCATCATTATGTCTATCATTGTAATTAACAATATTACGTTACCTGCGGCCCCCTGGTGCCCTTGGTGGAGGCTGTGGTTTCGGAGGCCACAAGTCAGCTCAGGTCCCTCCTCACAGGGTGGCACAGTGGGGTATCTGGGACAGGACAGCCCACCTTGAGCACTGCACGATTCCCGTCAACCCACACCCACGTGGCACAAATGCCTCCCTGCGGGAGCCCAGCCCTCCCGGCCTCTCCCGGGAGCCCGGCCCCAGAGCTCTGGGTCAACCACAACCTCACTCTCAGCAGGGGCTCCAAAGGCCACACCCTGCTCTCCCTGCAGCTCTTTAGCTGGGCGTGGTGAGGGCTGTGTGCTGAGGTCCGTGCTGATGTCAGCCCCAGTGGCAAGGACACAGGGCTCCCTTCCCAGAACTGAGCACGCTTGCTTCAGATGATCGCTCGCAAGGACCCCAGCTCAGAACCCACCCAGCCATGTTCTGGCCCCCACACTCATCCCTGCCTCTGCAGACACAACAGACACTCAGGGAGTCACAGGTCAGACCCACAGGCCCTTCCCACCAGACAAGGGGTAGCTTCCCGGCGTGTCCTAGGCTCCCGGCTCCAGAATGTTAAGTCACTGGGCAGGCACCTTTGCAAGCAGACAGCTATGTAGATGGTCAGACCATGGCCTGGGCCATCAGAGAGGGCAGGGAGTAAACAGGCCTCACTCCCCGAACCTCAGTTTCTCACGTGTAAAGTGGGGACACTCACACGCACCTGAAAGGGTTGTGATGAAATGAATTGAGCCAACGTGCGAACGTGCACAGGAGGCAGTCAGTACGCGTCGACC
The DNA here is from genome assembly GCA_031835075.1 of Saguinus oedipus. Taxonomy (NCBI): domain Eukaryota; kingdom Metazoa; phylum Chordata; class Mammalia; order Primates; family Cebidae; genus Saguinus; species Saguinus oedipus. The sequence continues at coordinate 1,015,319 of CM063173.1, read as the reverse complement.
GCGCTGAGGATCTCCATCCACTCAGCCACCTGCTCCTTTGCTGCCTCCACCCGCAGCTCGGGGGAGGGAGGGCGGCTCTGGAGGGCAGTAGGGGTAAGTTGACTTCACAAACGCAGGCGGCCACCCAGCCGGCTGCTTTGCCATGTCTTTCAGGAAACACTTTTCACAATCACCCTCAGTAACAGCCGCTGCTTTTTGAGTGTTGTGTGGGGACTGCTCTAAGTTCCCCAGGGCACTGTCTCCTGTACCCTCGCAGGGCTCTCAGCAGTGGCCATTTCACGCCCATGTGTCTTCAGCTGAGATGGAGGCCAAGGTTGGCTTCACACGTGCGGCACCAACCCCCACCCCACAGAGCCTGGCTGGGCCTTTGGTGCAGGGCAGAGTCCGAGCCTCTGAAGACCTGCATGCTGCCTGTAGTCACAGAGGCCGCTGAGCTGGGGCCAAACCCAGGGACCCCGACAACCAGGCTCACACCCACCCAACAGGCCTGGCTGCCCTCAGCCTCCAGCACCCTCATCCAGGGTCAACAGCATGGGACACACCTGACAGGAGTCCTGTCTTGAATGTGTCACATCAGACCTGACTTCCCATGCATCCTCAAAGCCCCAGGGCAGGTCAGACCCCAACTCTCCCCAGAGCTTGGCCCTGTTCTTCGTTTCTGTGGCTCGCGACCTCCCATGCAAAGGCCCTCAAGCCCAGGCCTCAGAGGGCCTCAGAGATGCTCTGGGCAGAGGCAGCTCCATCTGCCTTTGTAAGTGAATCTGGGCATCTGCACACTATACCTGCCTTCTAAAGACTGAGAATTCCTGCATCAAGAGACTGCTCGGTCTTCTTCACCTCCACGTCCCTCGTGTGTATTTGTGCAAGAGAACGTGTGGGTACACACTTGACATCTGACAGTTTGGAAGCTCCACTCCTGCTATAAGGATGACAGAAAGCCACGTGGCTGCCATGGAGCTCACTCTGAGCCACGCCCCACTGCTCATCTCTACCTCACACGAAGCCTGAGATGAACGGTCAAGCCTCTCCTTTATCTTCTTTTGCCTGGGTTTGTTTTGTAACAGACAAGGAAGCTATGGAGTTTCAGGAAGTCCAGCGATCCCATGCATCCTACAGGCAGCACCCAGGAAACCCTGTCCCTGTGGCCTCCTGGGAACATGGCTTTCCATGGGTCGAGGAGAGTGGCAGGGTTCGTGGTACAGAGAAGGGCAGGGCACCACTTCTCCTTCCTGAGCTTTCTGAAGGCGAGAAGGAGGCCACTGTGGCTGGGCATGTGGCATAGGGATCAGCGCCTGGGAGAAGGGGCCCCACTGGCCTCTCAGCCCTTGGAGGTTGCAGAGGAATTCTAATGATTCTCATTGTCATCATTATCTGTGTCATATGGCTCTCGATGCTTTTAAAATATCTTCAATCCCCTGTAGTTATTCTTACTGATGGCAACCCGTCCCTACCCTGGGCCAGTGGGAGCCTCTTCTGTTTGGCTCGCATGCCTGTGACACGGCCCCGACAGCCTGTGGGGGTTCCCTGCACTCTGGAAGATGAGACGTTCCTGGTTCATCTTGTACATTTCCTGCCCTGGCCTGGAACCAGCCATTTCTCCGACAGCCTTGGTCCTTAGGGAGAAACTGCTTTCAGGGTGCTCACTGCCAGCGCGCTGGCCATGTCAGTGCAGAGTAAGCAAGGGTTTGTAGTAAACTTTAAGTGTGGCGACAGACTATGGTGGCTCCACTGTCCTAGCCCTGTGCTGTTCCCTCCCCTTCAGTGTGGGTGAGACCTGTCCCTCACTTCCAGCCACTGGAATATGGTGAAGGTGATGCCAGGTCACCTCCATGATAATTGTATGTGACACTATAGCCCATTTTTCCAAGATGCAATCTCTCCCACGCCAGCTTTCAGGAAACCACTGGCCCTGTCGGGAAGGCCCACATGGCTGGGAGCTCAAGGTGGCCTCCAGCCAACAGCCAGCAGGGAGCTGAGACTGACAGTCTCAAGGAACCAACAGCTGCCAGCAAGCTCTTGAGCTGGGAAGCAGCCCTTCCCCAGTTGAGCCTCTGATGAGACCGTAGTCCCAGCCAGCCCCACGTTGCAGCCCCAGACACACTGCCTGTGGGAAGTAGAAAAAGTTCCTTTTTAAAGTTTTCTTTCCCATTAAAGAATAAATCCTAAGTGTGCTGATAATAACTCTGTTAAGCCCCATCCTATGCAGCCGTTAGACATGCTCACAGGCACACAGTACATTTTATGTCTGTGTACTTTAACCAAGGTAACTGTGCTGGACATGCTTGTAGCACCAAGCATCTATTTGCAACATTGCCCCACTCGAGCCCAGTCAGCTTGGTGAGCATCCAGCTTGCTCTGGCCAGACTCCAGGCCCACAGACACTGTGAGAAAGAAGTATGCTGTTTGAGCTGCCAAGTTCATGGTCACTGCGGCAGGAGGTGACTAATACCAATAACAGCACACTTCATTAGATTCTCCTTACAGATTGCAGAATGGATCCACAGTCATGGTAACAAGGCAAGTGATCCTGAGGGCAGCGCGTGTGCAGGGCATCAAGGCAAGTGATCCTGAGGGCAGCGCCTGTGCAGGGCATCAAGGCAAGTGATCCTGAGGGCAGCGCCTGTGCAGGGCATCAAGGCAAGTGATCCTGAGGGCAGCGCCTGTGCAGGGCATCAAGGCAAGTGATCCTGAGGGTAGCGCCTGTGCAGGGCATCAAGGCAAGTGATCCTGAGGGCAGCGCCTGTGCAGGGCATCCACACAGCAGTGCCATCTGTACTGCCATGGGACCTATCTAGTAAAACACAACATGGTTGAACTGTGTGCTGAGCTGTGGGAGACGGGGTATAGGAAAGTGGGAGAAACCCAGCTGCCAGCTGCCCAGGAGTCCAGGCCACCCACACTCCACTGCCCTCTTCACCCCAATGCCAGTCAAGGAAGGACTCCCAGGAGACACACAGGGGAGAAGGAGAACAGAAGACAGCCTGTGACAGCTGGAACCCCTGCATTACAGACAGTCCTTCCTGCCGACCCGAGTGAGGGCAAGGAGACTCCCTGCAGCATGGGCTGGCCTTAGAAGTCCTGGCCCCAGAGAGTCTAGGGCATCACAGCCAGTGAGGGATGCATCGGTTGTGGCACACCCCCGGGGGAGAAGCACATGCCTGCAGCCTTGGCTTTGCTGAGCCCACATCTCTGGGCCGCCCCTTGTCCCTCCCACATTGACTCACAGCCCTCAGGACCACAGAGCTTATACAGGAGCCCTGCTTTACGACCAAGGAATGGGCAAAGCCATGTTCTGGACAAGTTCAGACGACTGGCCCAGGTCAGCGCTGGGCACAGCATGGAGGGCAGAGGACATCATGTGCTACAGCAAGGAGAGCACAGAGGAGCAACAACTCGAGTTAAATCAAAGCTTCTCAAACCTTAGAGGCCAGAACGTCCTTCACCTGGAGGGTTTGTGATGACAGACCCTGGGCCCCACCCTCAGGGAGTCGAATCCAGCAGGTCTGGGCTGGTGCTGGGAATCTGTGTTTCCATCAGGCTCTAGGGGATGCTGGTTCTGCTGGCCCAGGGGCCACACTTTAAGTAGTAAGAGGCTAAAGGATGGGTGAGTGAATGAATGGATGAATGGATAAACGGAGACTCGGCACAGAGCCCATCACCCCTGCAGCAGCTCAGCGGAGCCTTGGATGAGAAAGAACTAGTGCACTTAACACACAACCACACACGGACACAGAGAGAGACACACAGACGGGCACGTCCCCATGTGTGCACGTGCACACACGTTCACTCACATGCAGAGACACACATGCAGAGCCCTTCAGCCAGACTCCCGGAACACAGACACATAAACGCACGAACACACACTCAGTACACACTTGCACACGCCGAGTCGCAGAGCGGCACAGACAGGTGCGCCATGTCACTTGCTTCTAGTCAGGACTCTCCTGAGACTGAGCACTCGGCCTGCTCGGCCTTGGTGAGTGGAAGTCCACATTGCTGAGCCCACGTGTAACCTCCATCCCTGCCACCATGGCCACCTTGTTCATGAGCCCATTGGCGACACAGCGGGTGTTGGGGAAAGAGGCTGAGCAGCATCCTAGACTGGGTCATCCTATCCAGTTGGTGATTAAATTCCTCCTGTGTCGAGGTCATCTTTTGATGAGCATTCACATAGGACACAAATATCATCAGACTTTTTGTTGCCCCTTCAGAGGAATCTGTCCACAAGCCTCCTCCTTAACTTCCTTGTCACTCATTTTCCAATTATGCTCCTTCCAAGTCCGTGACCATCAGCCAAGCCATTAGCTACAGCCCATGAATACATATATAATAACACATCTGGCCGTTTCTCCTCCCAAGCAAAATGCACAACCACGTGCACTGTCCAGACTTCTACCGCAGGGAGGACTTCCCTTCTCCGCTGTCCTCCAGGGATGTCCCAGAAAGGGCTGTGCTGCTGCAGCCTCCACTTCCAGGCGCTGCCTGCCTGTCGTGCAGAGCCATCTGTAAACCAGGCCAGTCTTCTCTTCCTGTCACCTGATTGTAGGGAACTCCCCCAAGGCCACTGGCATGTGTAGAAGAGGGAAGGCAGCTCAGCAGGAGTGGGAACACGGGCATCTGGGCCACTTCTTCGTGTAACGTACTTGTGTCTTCAGAGCCCGCTGAGCCCTGATCTTGTGTAGACCGTGTCCATTTGGAGATGGAATGCAGCTGTGGATGCCCGAGTTGACGGCTTGCTGGGTCAGATAACAGCCGGTGCATGACGGGCAGCTCGGGGCGCATGGTGACGGTGGCCCGTGGTTAATTCAGTGTTCAGTCTGTACTAAGGCTGTGGCAGGCCAAGAGCTGCTCCTCAAAGTGAGAGCAGTCATCTGGGGAAGATGGCAGGACTTCACTCCGACATCCGAAGGGCCCGCCCCGTGATTCACGTGGAGGGGCCTGCCAAAGGCTCCACACAGCAGCCCCGTGTGCCACGGACACCTCCAGCGGCGCTGGGTCTGCTGGGTCGCAGGCCCACCTGGCAGAGCAGCTCGCACGGCAGCTGGGGCCTATTTCAGAGTCTTGTCTTGTTCTGGGCCCCACTCAAAACTAGCAGCTCTTTTAGTTGCTTGGTACCTCAGCTGGAGCAGCCGCTCAAGTCAGGCATACGTTGCCCCTAAAATCCAAAGAGGCCCACTTGGCACTGTGCTGCTTTTTTGGATGCAGGAGGGGCCGGAGGAAACAACTTATCCTTCACCTGAGAAGGGCCGCTGAGGCCCTAGAATTTCACTAAGGTAGAAGACCGCTGAGTTTTTGTTGGATTTCTTTCCCAGCTCTGACACACAAATGTCTTACCAGCAAGTCTAGAGTAGCTGCTCCTTCCCGTATGCTCACTGGCTCCAGTTAGCACCACGGCATCAACGTAATGAACAAGTGTGACATCCTGCGGCGGGAAACAGCAATCAGGATCGCAGAGAATGGAAGTGTGGTGGGGGCTGGAGTACGGATACACCTGGAGGCAGGGAAGTGCAGACGGGCTGCTGGCCTTCCCAGCTGAACGCAAGCTGCTTCTGGTAGTCTTCATTAGCAGGGACAGGGGAAAAAATAACATGTGCCACATCAAGAGCTGCATACCAGGTACCAGGAGATGTGCTGATTTGCTCAAGCAATGGAAACACGTCTGGTACAGAAGCTGCGCCTGTAGTTACCACCCAGTCACGACCATATTTAACTCTCATTCTCCAAGATCCATCTGTCCTCTGCACAGGCCAACAGCAAAGACGAATGGGGACACAGTGGGAATCGCCACCTCTGCGCCCTTCAAGTCCTTGAGGGCAGCACCAATATCTCCCAGTCCTCCAGTAATGTGGTATTGCTTTTGGTTTGCTGTGGGTGGGGTCCATTAGAGGAGCCACCAGGGGCTGCCACATGGCCTTTCTCATCATAATAGCCCTCACGACGCAGGTTGGGAATCAAGGTGGGGATTCTCCCAAGTGCTAAGCATGTCTCCAATTATGCATTCCAGAACTGGGGAAACGGCCATAGCATGGGTTCTGGGGCCATTGAACCCACTGCGAGATGGACCTGAGCTAAAACTCCACGGATCCCCTAATCTCTCTCCATAAGCCCCTTCCCTGACAGGAGGGCCACATTGATACATCAGGTCTCCTGGAATTGCCATCAGTTCAGAGCCCAAATCCTGCAGTCTCAGAAAGGTCTGATGATTTCCTTTTTGCCAAAGCACAGTCACCCTGGTAAAAAGCAGTGGGTCCCTTTGGGAAGGCTGGGAGAAGTATCCACGGTATAAATGTCTGGGACTGTACTAGGGTTCCTTCTCAAAGGAAGGTGGCCTCCCCTTCATTCAAGGGATTCTGGGTCTGTAAACTGGCTCAAGTCTTTGAACTGACTGAGAGATTGTGATTCCCTGTTTATATGATTCAGGTTATAATCCTGTTCACTTGACCTAGAACTTCTCTGCTTATACAGATCAAGGAAGAATTTAATGGGCTTCCTATCCATTCGCTTCTCGGAACACCATGACCAACCAGCTGATGTCATAGGTGTATGAGAGTCAGACTACTTGATTGCTGCCTAGACCCTGCTGTCCATCAGCATAACCATACCCACCTTGTCTTCGGTGGGGCCAAGAATGCTGCTCCTGGTCATGCCACCTCAGGATCCCATTACTCCCACTGCATTTAGGTTTCCCAACTGAGTGGCTGCCATTCTGGCCCAAAGAGGAGAGTGACTCAGAGGTCTTGAAAGATGCTGGGGTTCCCCTCACAAATCTGTTTCACACAGTAGTTGTATAAGGGAGTCTTCTGGGCCCTCCCAGGGCAAGTAGCCCTTAATAACAAATTCACTCTGACACTCCAACCTCCCAAACCTTTCAGTCCTTCTCTACGTTAAACCAAAGCAGGTCGGGCATTTTCGGTTTGTTTTCTACAGGTCGTCATTTGATCCATGCTTCAGCCAATCAGCAGTCAAATGGCTAGAGCCCTTTCTACCCCTCTGAGCTGCAACATTAAATGCAGAACCTTTGCTTAGTGAGCCTGTATCAATAAATTCAACGTGACCCAATTTGATGTTTCTTCCACCATTGTATTACACAAAACCCTCCCTGACTATTTTCACACGTGCCCTAGAGTTCTATGAACATAGATTAGAAAACCTGAGTAGCTCTTTTGAGTTTGGCATATCTCTCCATGGTCATCCCCTGTACCTCACCTTTTGGGACCTGATGGGACTTGAGCCTAGGTGCAGGCTGAGGAGCAAAGTGGGTGGGTCCTGAGAAGAATCAGTATTGTCTTCCTTCCATAACAACTGCCGCGGGAGAGGCCATCAGTTTCCTCAGGAAATGCAGGTTAACTCCTGAGAGAGCGGGATGCACTTTTCACTGGAGATAGGAAGGCCTCTCTACTGGCAAAGAAGACCCATTAGAATTTAAGGGCTCAGTGTCTCCAGCTTCATCAGAATCTGGAGAACCCCATTCTAACTTACAGGGTCTCATTTTTTCCCAGTCAATGCCCTCACTTTAACAGCCTCAGCAAGGCTGGGAGCACAACCTACATTCAGCCAACTGAAAGAGAAGACTCTGCGTTTGACTTTCAGTCATCTGGGCTACGTGGCTTCAGGCCGTACCTAGCAGCTTTCGGGTCACTTTATGCAAAGCAGCTGAGCTGGGAATTCAATTCCCTGAGTTCATCTTCTCCTTTCACACTTTGTCCAGTGGCATTAGGAACAGCCAGCCAACCTCATCATATCTGTCAGATTTACAAAAATGTTTGAAAGTGTCATACGCACGGTCTCCCAGAACTTGTTTCTTACAACCGGTTGGTTAGCAAAAGCCAATAAAGATATATCTCATATCATGATTGCCAGATTACACCAGATCTGGCCCACACAGACTATCAATGCTCTCTTTACTACTGGAAATAGAGTCACTGACAGTCTTTAAATCTAATTACATCAGAGAGCCAATTCCAGAAATTCCAGAACAAATCCAGAAAACTAATCCTTAAAATTCTGTTCCTTTACAACCCCACTCCTGATACCAAAATCTGTGTTAATCAGGGTTCTCCAGAGAAACAGAAGATACAGAAGATACAGAAAGACATACAAAAACACACACATTTATTGTAAAGAATTGGTTCACACAACTGTGGAGGCTCAGAAGTCCAGACCCAGGATAGATGTATAAGATCCAGTATAGGTCTGAAGGCCTAAGAACCAGGGGAGCCCATGGTGTAAGTTCCTCTACAAGTCCAAAAATCAGAATAGTCAGTGGTGCAAGCTCCAGTCCAAGTCCAAAGGCAGGAGAAGACTGATGTCCCAGCTCAAAGACAGGGAGAAAGAGAGAATTCTTTCTTGCTCAGCCTCTTATTCTGTTTAGGCCTTTAGTGGATAGATGAGGCCCACCCACACTGGGGAGGGCAGTCTGTGTCACTGAGTCCACCAATCCAGTGGTGATCCCATCCAGAAATGCCCCCTAGACGCACCAGAAATAATGTTTAACCGAATATATGGCCACCCTATGGTTCAGTCAATTTGACACATAAAATCAACCATCACAGCATATATGTACAGACTTACGCACATGCATGTAAGCATATACATGTTCAGAAAATATTTACACACACTCACACTGGATAAAGACTCCTGGACACACATGCATACACACACAGAGACACACACATTTACACACATCTACGTACATACCATGTACACATGCACACTTTTCCCCAGGACCCGCGACAATATTATTGTAACAGCCCCTCCCTACTGTGGTATTTCATTACTTAACTGGGGCCACCACTGCCTTTGCTGGCCTGGCAGGCCTGGGCATGGCAAGGCCAGAGAATGTGGGTGAGTACCCACATTCACAGATGGAAGGGCCCAGACCGGGTCCCACGTCCACCTGAGCTCCATCCAGTGCATCTGAAAGCATGGAGATGCATGGAGATGTGACACTACGAGCAGCAGCCATCAGTGACAACAACCTGCCCTCCTGGCTCCCGGGAGGGTTAAACCTGTCTCCCTGCCTGTGTTGGTCATGGGCAAAATCACCAATGCTGAGGCCCCTGAGGTCTGGCCTCTCCCTCTGCAGGAGTGAATCCCAGATGGGACACATGAAATCAGCGCACAGAGGCCTGCGGGAGTCACCATCCACAGCCCCGGTGGCACAGTGGCCAAAAGCCAGAGGACTGGAATCTCAGGACCAGCAGAGCAGGGCAGGCAGAGTGATGGGGGACAGTCACAGCAGCTGCCCTTTCCTGAAGGCCACCTTCTACCATGTGCTGAATTCATTTTCCTGCTAACAGTCCTCACAACAAACCTCCAAGTAGCCGAAGACCTGAGAGGCCCCGAGAGGTTACGCGGCTTGTTCAGTCCTGCAAACCCAGATCTCCGTGTCTGAAATCTGCTATGACCCAGCAGGACCCACCTGGGGCACAGCTTCCTGGGGACAGCGTTAAAATGAAGGTTCTGACTCCGAAGGCTGCACGCAGCTCCTCCCATCGTGAGCTTCAAGGCCCAGGTGTCTTCCTCTCCTTCCCACTGCCTACACTGCCCAGTTCAGAAGCGGGTGCAGGAACTCACCTGAAGCTGAAGCCTTAACTGCTGGCTCTATTCCAAGCCCTGAGCATTTACACTGAGGAAGTCCGCAAGTCCTCGCCACAACCTCTCGGGGAAACTGAGGTTGGGAGAGTCTGTTCCTCACCTAAGGTCACCCAGGTGTTGGGAGGCAGAACGAGGGTTCTGATACAGGCCATCTGGCTCCAGGGCCCCACCCCAACCCTGGGCTGAGCATGGAAATGGATGCATGGCCAGGAAGCCAGAACCTCTGCCTTCTTCCGTCCTGGGTTGCATACTGCACTTTCTCCTCTTTTGTAGAATTTGAGCCAAAGATTGAAAGTGATCACTCACTTCATCCACAAACCCTGCTCATCTGTTTTCCAGGTGCAGGAATCACCGGAGGCAGGGGGAGCGTGTGCGCCGAGAGGTTCATCCTGGGAAGCTGCAGTCTGGATCCCGCCTTCCCATGGAGCCGCGGCCAGATGCCCACTCATCCCCGCAGGGACACACGGCCAGATGCCCACTCATCCCCGCAGGGACACACGGCCAGATGCCCACTCATCCCCGCAGGGACACACGGCCAGATGCCCACTCATCCCCGCAGGGACACACGGCCAGATGCCCACTCATCCCCGCAGGGACACACGGCCAGATGCCCACTCATCCCCGCAGGGACACACGGCCAGATGCCCACTCATCCCCGCAGGGACACACGGCCAGATGCCCACTCATCCCCGCAGGGACACACGGCCAGATGCCCACTCATCCCCGCAGGGACAGAGAGCCTCCTGCCCGAGGCCACTCGGAACACCAGAAGTTTGGGCAGAAGGGGTGCACAGTTTGGAGAAGAAAATCGAGTGATTCTGCTTCTGAAAATTCCTGCTCATTTTTTCCATGCAACATCTCTTTTCTATGTGGCTCAGGGGTAGAACATTGCACCAGGATTTGCTCACGGGTCTCATTTCTCTTCCTCCTCCCTCAGCAAATGACGGCTGCTTGGAAACTTTTATAAAGGAAGCGGTTGCCTTTGTGGCTGATAGAACTGAAGGTGAAGAGCTGGACAAAATGATTCAGCAGCAAACCACCCTGCTCCCCAGCACCAAGCAGGCAGCCCCCTAGCCCCGCCCCTGCCCCTTGCCCAGGGTGGTTTGCAGGGCGGGGTTCCACGCTGTGGCCCCAGCACCTGCCCCTGGGCTGGGACAGCCCACTGCCCCGTGCTGCTGGAGAAGGCTCAGCACGGGTACAAACCACTGCCCTCAACTGCCTGAGAAGAATTGGCACAGCCACCCACCACTGCCCCGCACTGCCCCCACCTGGGCAGCCATGTGGGCGGCTGGAACTCTACTGGTCTTCTGCTGCCTGTTCTTGAGTGCCACCGGGGGCCCTTCCCCAGGTAAGTGGCAGTCTCCCCTGGCTGCTCCCCAGGGCTTTGTCCCTGAGATTGGCCGCTGGCACCTTGGGTCTTCCCCAGGACCCTTTCCTGGCTTGGAACCCCCACAAGCCCATGGGGCGGTGAGAGGCACTGGGAGTGATGAGGGGGCGAGGGCCCCATGCAGCTCCAGCAATCTCTGGGGGCAGCAGGCTACAGGGATGAAGGGTGTGGGGGCTGCCCCAGAAGGCTGGGGGCAAGGGAAGCATCTTCCATTCTCTGGCTCTTCACAGAGGTCTGAGAAAGGTCTCAGCAAGGCAGGTCTCCTGCAGCCCCTCTGCGGGATGGAGCTGACAAGGCAGCCACATGCCTGCGGTTGGCTGCTTCTATCTGATGGTTTGTCCTTCCTTCCTTCCGGCTGCTGTCCCGTGACTTGGCTCCAGGGACCCTAACAATCAGACTCTTTCGCCCTTCCTGCAATCCACATCCTGAGGGTCAGCACTCAGGGAGTGTGCGGGGAAGACAGGGAGGAAGCCACTGCCTGCGCACTGGGAAACTAACGCACAGCCAGGCTAAGTGAACTGCCCAAGTCACACAGCCAGGGACCACCTGCCCTTGCCCAAAGGGAACTGGACTGTGCCCGCCCCAGCACAGGAATCAGACCAGGATACTGAGAGGGACCTGGGAGGCCCCCACCTATTTAACCAACCAGGAAGCTGGTGCCAGAGGGCTCAGGCGAGCGGCTCAAGTCACACGACCCCCACCCAGCAGACGGGGATGGAAGGGGTCTGAGCCTGGCCAAAGGGGCCCCGGTGGGTGGTGTGCAGCAGGACTGCTGACAAAGGGATGGCCCCAGAGCACCCCAAGGGTCTGTGGAGGGGTCACACCTCCTCCTGGCGAATCAGGATTCTGAGGACTCAGTGACGCTGGGGGACAGTGTTGGGCTCCCAGGCCCGGCCTAGGGCGGATGCCACACTTCTGCCACGCAGGCCCTTCTGCCGCTGTGCTGGTGACATCCCCCAACACCCTGCCCCGGCGCTGTGATCATTTCTGGGGCTTCCAGCAAGGGCCTTCAGTCTTCTGCTGTACAGAGAGGGTACTAGGAGGCCCCCAGTCTAGCAGAGAAAAAGAGATAGGAAGCTGGGACCCAGAAGCCTGCATCCTGCCCCACCTCAGGACTCCTACAGCCCCTCCCGTGCCTCCTCTGAGTGGCTAAGGGGACAGGGCAGGCTGGGGGAGGGGCAGCGGGGCAGCTTCTGCTCTCAGTGATGGGACACGCCACCGCCGCCAGCTCTGGGTGATGCTCAGTGAACACAGAGCTGATCCACGGCCAGCAGAAGGCTGGGGCAGCACACCCGGCCCTGCCTCCAACGTGGGAGCCTTCCTCTTAGCTCATGCATGGGGCCCTCCACCTGCTTCCCAGCCTCACAGGGGCCTCTCCTCCTGCCCTGATGCAGCACCGCCCATGCACTACTGTCCTGTGCCCTGACCCTTCCTGTCTCCAAGGTCCAAACGGGGAGCAGGGAAGAGCAGGACGTTCACCCCAGACAAGCGGCTCCTTCTACACCTCAGAAAAGGCTCTCCTTGGAGGGGCATGGAGCCGACTGTCCTAGCATGTCCTGGGATGTAATTATTCCCACAGACTGCTGAGGGGTTTCAGAGCTCTGCTTATCTCACAGAGTGGGCTAGGAACTGGCAGGGTGGCGTGGGAGCCATCGTGCTGGGCGCCTGGCCGCGTTGCTTTCCTGGGTCGTGTTGCCAGCCCCTCGCTGGTGTGTGATGCCGCAAGCCCTTCCCCTCCATTCCCAGCAGACTTGCCACCAAACCCCAGACAGAAGCTCGAGCCCACACTCACACACAGGGAGCAGGCCCTCAGCCTCAGTCCCGCCATCCATGAAATGGGAAGACAACTGCACCCGTCTCCCGCCCTGGGAAAGCTGGACAGAGGTGGCTGGGGGAAGGCACAGGCATGGGGGCATACGGGGCATGGGTGCTCCCCGCCCGCCTCGGCCCGCTGCTCTGTCCAGTGCAGGCCCTTCTGCCTCTGTGCTGGTGACAGCCCCCAACACCGTGCCCAGGCACTGTGATCACTTCCAGCGCTGCCAGCAAGGGCCTTCAGTCTTAGGCTGTACAGGGAGGGCGCTGGGAGGCCCCAGACTAGTGGCGAAAAAGATAGGAACCTGGGCCCCAGACACAAGCCTGCATCCTGCCCCCACTCCTACACCCTGGGGGTGGGGAAAGCAACAGGGACCCCAAAGGTGATGCCATCTGAGCATCTGGCCTGTCCACGCCCACACGCTGAACTGCACAGACCGCGGCGCTGAGCCCCTCAGGGCAACGTTCCTGCCTGAGGCTTTCGGAACCTAGGAAATTGCCACACTGTCTTCTGCCACCCTTTTGAAAAGGGCTGCTTCTTTCTCAACCTGGCAGGCATCACTTCTGGGAAGCTCTGCCAGCTGCCATGTCACCCTCCGCCCCTCCACTCTAGCTGCAATGGCCCATCTGCCTGGGCAGGGGCCCTGGGGTCAAAAAGCCCCCTCAGCTTCCCTCTGCAAGGTCTTCAATTCCCAGTCGCAGAGAGACCACCTGCAGCCCAGGGACATTCTGCCTCCTGGGGGTACTGGGAGCTGCCGCAGGCTGAGCCACCCTCTACGTGGCAAGGTTTTTGCCAGTGGGGCACTCATTTGCCCTGGGACCCCTGCTGTGGCCACGTGCATTTTGAGATAACATTTGATAAGGATCACAGTATCGCACAGCATTTACTGACAAGGGCTTTGTGTGAGTTGCCTCATATATTCTCACTGTCATCATCATCTCCATTTTACAGGTGAGGACACGAGGCTCAGAGAGGCTAGGCAGCTTGCCGAGATCACACAGTGAAAGGCAGAGCTGGAACTGAAACTCTGGGTGTGTCCCAGTGGGTTAAAGTCAGGACGGATCCTGGGAGAGCTCGGTATTCTGTCTGTGCTCCGCCATTAGCCATCACGCAGAGACCCAAGAGCAAAGCGGGCAGATGCAGTCCCAAGGACCCGGGCTCGCTGAATTTTGATGATTTCACATAACAGGGCTCGGGGTGAAGCATCTCCAGGTGGGCAGAGTGGACACCAGCAGCCCTGAGTCGGACTGGTACCACCCCAACACCCCAGTGCTCAGGCACCGCCGTGCAGACCTTATGCTCTGGGCGATAGAGGCTGATGGGGCCCCTCTCAAAGGGTCTTCCCACCCAGCTCCGCACTGGCCCACAGAAAGGGCACCCCCTCAGGTGACACAGAGAGTGACATGAGCAGGGACCATCTGCGTCTGGCTCTTGGCACCCAGGTCCCATCTCAAGGACAGTTTCACAAACAGGGGCTTCCCAACCTCCCAGCCATACCTAGAACATTCCTGAAAGAGGGAGGCTGTGGGCAATGCCAGCCCCTGCTGTGCCCACCCCTTTTCCTACTAAGGGCAGATGGGAAGGGTCTGCCTGGTGCCAGCACAGCAATTCCTGCTCATGTTTTCTCTCTTCTCAGAATGGCTCAGTGCCAGCTCTACCGCCGGGCCAGTGCTCAGAGGACAGGAACGTCCCCTGCCCAGGGCATGCCCAGCAGCTGTCAGAAGCCGCAGCACTCTGCTGCCTTGGGCAGAAGCCCCGCCACCTCCCCCCGCCCAGCAGCTTCACATCTGCACCCCAGTGCACACTGGTCCTCAGGTACCCCAACAGGTCCGCGCCCATGCACACAGCCGGTAGATGTATGGAGACACAGGGCTGCAGCAGAAAAGCAGGGTGATGGCAGGACCCCCAGACAACACGGAGGAAGCTCAGCTCCATCTCCCCAGGGAGCCTGCGGCCCAGATTTTTAACAGTTCTGGAGTGGCCGAAGTGTGGAGATCCATTGCTGGAAAGGGCAGGGTGAAGTCACAGCAGAGAGAGGAAAAAGCTGTACTTTTGTGCTGATCCCATTTCTTTGTTGGGGGAATCTCCAAACTGGTTGCTGGAATTGGGGTCTGAAAAACACCTTGGGCCACAGAGCAGCCTGAATCAGCCTGTCCAGAACCTGGCATGCAATTGCCAACCTGTGGGGTGGTTTCATTCCCTTCCTGTGACCATGTGTCCTGGGCCCTGCTCACCCCTGCCCCTCCTCCAGCTTCTGCGTCCAGAAGTGCCCTACCTGTCTCAGGCCTAGCCCACCTCCCCTCCCTCCCTGTATTAGAAGCAGTGGTGAGCTGGAGTCGCGCTGTCCCGGCTTCTGGTGAAGGCCTCGAACATGGCAGGTACCCCCACTCCCCTCAGGCAGGCCCGGCAGGCCCCAGGCATTATTTCTATGCAGACGAATTTTATGTGCCAACTTTTGTTTCTTCTCACAAGCCTGCTGGCCCATGGGTTCTTTCCATTCATGTCGCCCTGGCCATCACCACCACTATCTGAGTCACCCACCACCCTCCGAACCCAGCAGCAGCCTCCAGTGGGGTCTCCTCAACTCCCAGCACGGAGCCCACGCCTCCCCTCGGTCAGTTCAGCCACCTTCCAGCTGCTCCCCCCGTGCCTCTCTGCTCACCCATTTTACCCTCAGGTTGGCATCCTGTCGTTTGCCCCGGGCTGGCTCTGACCCTCCTCCACTGTGGGTGGGGCCTGTCTCAGAGTCCTCACTGCGCCTCCCTTAGCACCTGCCATACAGTCCTTGAATGAGGAAAAGGCGACCGTGGGGTTTCGAATTAGTCACATCTGGGTTTAGCCCCTCACCCTGCACGCCAAGCTGTTGGTCTCCTGGCCTGCAGAATGGGCACGCAGGAGTGAGAAGAAACAGCAATCCGGGGCCCTCCAGGCAGAGCAGACAGAAGAGGAGAGCACCCCTTCTCCCACTCCCCACCTTCAGCTGCATGGGGCAAAACCCAGAGGCCCTCCCTGGGCAGTCCTCTCCAGAGCTCCCTGAGCCGAGGAGGCTCTCAAAGAGCTGGTAAGCTCAGCACCTGCTGGGCCATTTGTTCTCTCCCTGAAGATGACTGGCCTCTTTAGGGAGTTAATTCCTAATGATGGACCTTTCCTTGTTAATTTCTCTTAACAAATCATCCTGAAAATAGGTTTGACTTTTTAACATTTTTAAATTAAAAATTGAGCTTTTAATATCTGTTTAGACAACTGTAAGACAGTCAAAGCTTTATTGACTTGAAGCCTGCATTTCAGGAAACATGTAAATAAAAATATACCAATTTCAGTATTTTACATAAACTTTCGTAACCTTTTTGTAACTTTACCAGAATATTTTAGGAACTAACGTCACAAGCTTGGAAGGGAAATTTATCTGAAGTTCAGCATAAACTGAGTTTCACTTCATTTTTAAAATTCTGTTGATTTCAAGTACAATTAAATTTAATACATTTTATTTTAAAACGTTAACAGTGGTTAGCTTTAACAGATCAATAATTTTTATTTTTTGTTATGCTCCTCTGTATTTTTCAAATTTCCTACCAAAAGTAGGTCTAAGTTTATAATCAGAAAAAGTCATAAAATGTAGTTTTTACAAAGAAAAAATGGGCAGGCAGCCATATTAATGTCATGTGAGGGAAAAAACACTAACTTTGGATGGCAAAAACACACTGGACACACGACCCCTTGCACGCGTGTATCTCTTTCTCTGCTGTTCAGATGACAATGACGAGCAGAAAACAAGCTGGCTTCCAGAACAGTTTTTTTGTTCTAAGTAAAAACCACATTTGACTTCCTGTCAACAAGCACAGGGACGAAAGGAGCTGCCTTTGGCACTGGCGCCCCCTCCTGCCTGAGGGTAACACTGCAGGTCCCCAGGGAACCCCCACTGCCAGCACCAGTGTCAGAGTCACCTGGGATCCTGGGGAAATGCAGGTTCCAGGGCCTCCCCTAGCCGCCAGGCCTGGCCTCTGCTGCTCAGGGACAACAGATTCTATTCCATCTTCAGAGGCCTTAGTCTTCTTAAGCAAAGGCTGCAGAGATTTCAGTGGGAATGTGTGTGGCACAGATTACTCTGAAGGACAGTCCCAGGGCATGCTGGCACAGGACACAGCTATGTTCCAGCACAGGGGCCAGCACGTGACCAGCACTCTCTATGGGGTTAAAGCACAGGGCAGGCACAGTCATCCAAAGCCCAGCCATGAAGCTCACCTTGCGGCCCAGAACCAACCACAGGACAGCCACGTGCCAAGCAGCCTCCCTTTACAGTGGAGACTTATTACCAGGATGGGGCAACACCCCCAAGGCCACAGAACTTCCACAGACCCACTCCTCTGCCCACTCCCGGCACTGCACTACCCAGCCTGAGGGTGCCATATGGTGACCGGAAGTCCCGTCGTCCTGGCTCTCTACCCTTGGTGGCATCTAGTGGGTACCCACAGGCATCCAGAACCCAGGGAGGGCCTCCTGAAGACCTCATGCAGCAGCAGGAATGGCCTCCTCTGGGGCCTTCGCTCTGAGCTAACAAAACACTGTCGTCCTGGCACGGCCTCCTTGCTGTGCCCAGCTATGAAGGCTGCCCCCCTTCCCTCCCCCAATCGCCCTGGGCCCAGCTATCCATCCTGGCCATAGCAGGCATGTACATCCTGCAGGCTCAGGCACCCAGACTTCTGCCTGCTGTCCCATTCCCCGCCCAGCCAGCCCAACAGCCCTACCTACTCCCCAGCCCCAGTTGAAGGTCAAAGGCATCTCTTGCTCCCCTCTGTCGGGCCTCATGATCATGTACTGAGTCCCTGTGGGAGGGGGGACCTTGTCTCCCGTTGGACACCCCACTTCTGCTCTGGGCAATGATGCTACCTACACTCTGGGCTCTGCTGAATTGATAGCTGGGTCTCCACTTCCTATCGCTAAACCCACCTTCCACACTGAAAGACTGAATGTGGAACCCTAAGGCCTGCCACACACTCAAGGTGCTCAGGAGGACACAGCCCAGGGAAGCTGAGCTGCGTCCCCCAGGGAGTGAGACCCAGAGGCCCTCTGCAAGGACACCGCGCTCTCACCTGCACCCAGCAAGCCACAGTCACGGCCACATGCCCCTCGCCAGCACTCACAGTGCAGCTCGGGCCACTGAGGAGCTGAATGTTCTATTTAACTTCTCAAGATAATGTCAAAAACAGCTGTGCTGGCCAGACCTGCCTTGCAGGACAGCTCAGCTCTAGAGCATCCAGCACACTAGCACGTCAGGAGAATCTGGGACTCTTCTCAAAAGAGAAGCAGTCCGAAAGCCTGAAGCCCCTCCACCCACCCTCCCTCCCCCAGGTTTAGGCAGAACTTCCCCCAAATTTTTAACTTACTATTTTAATACACAAGTCATCCATGACTATTATAGAAAAATTGAAAAATGAAGAAAAACCCAAATTCAAATCACCCACATGGGCCTCTAACCAGCAAAGGCCTCCATTCACGCTGTACAGAGGCTGTGGGGCCAGTTCATACTCACACTTCCTTTATAATAACATCTGAAGTCTGCTGCCCAAATGACCAAATGCTCACACCTAGCCTCACCCCCAGCTCTTCTCCTGCCCACCCCCTCACCTGTCCACCCCCTCATCTGCCCACGCACTTACCTGCCCACCCCCTCACCTGCCCACCCACTTACCTGCCCACCCCCTCACCTGCCCACCCACTCACCTGCCCACCCCCTCACCTGCCCACCCCCTCACCTGCCCACCCACTTACCTGCCCACCCCCTCACCTGCCCACCCACTCACCTGCCTACCCACTCACCAGGCCTCTTAAGTCTTGGGGCCCAGGCCCACGGCCACCCACGACCCCCAGTACCCCCATCTCCATATATATCTGTTTCCATAGACAGGTCCTGCCCTCCCGCCTGGCTTCTAGCCACTCTGAGGTTCTCTCGCCCATTTATCCGGAGGAGGTGAGATCCAGCAAACATCAGCTTTGGGTCCCCAGTCGGCAGGATGGGGGCTCTAGAAGGAGCTTAGCAAGCACGGGTGAACAAGGAATAGCCCAGGGTCTTCGGTGAGCTAGATGTGCTTGGGCCAAGGGCATCCTGGGGCCCACTGTTCTCTGCTTCTCTAAGAGCTGGAGCAACAGCGTGGGGAGCTAAGGAGGGATGTCGGGGTCCTGGCTCTGCCCGGCTCTGGTGCAGATGCTAGGGGACATGACTACAGGGGAAGCCCCCCATGCTACTTCCCTACCTTTTATCCAAATGCAGACCTCACAGCAGGGCAGGCCTCCCCCACCTCAGCAAAGCTTATGGACACAGTGCACTGTCACTCACAGGAGTGCCATGACTGTCCCTGGAAAGTCAGGAGCGCAGGGGCACAAGGTACTGCAGGCTGCCCGGAGGGGTGCCCTCCTGTGGGCTGGTCCCCAGCCTGAGAGCCAGGCAGGCAGAAGGCCTTGAGATGAGGATGGTGCCACCTCCTGGTGGGAAGCACTACCTCCATCCACCGCCTAGAGGGCACGGCTGGGCTGACTTTCCCCACCGTCCTAAGGCCACATCCCATACTGAGGGTCTCACCTGGGGGACACGTTCTGCTTTTCTTTAACACATATGTTGGAAATAAGCCTGGATTCTGAAGGGGTATGTGTGAGGTACAGGTTCATTGC
The DNA here is from genome assembly GCA_031835075.1 of Saguinus oedipus. NCBI lineage: Eukaryota > Metazoa > Chordata > Mammalia > Primates > Cebidae > Saguinus > Saguinus oedipus. Next base: position 995,856 of record CM063173.1, on the reverse strand, counting down.
ACCCCCTGGCACCTGGTCCTCAGCTCTGAAAATGGAGCAATAAATGCACTGCAGGGGTGTCAGGTGAGCAGGTAAGGGGAAAGGTGAGGAGGCAGGTAAGGGGGGAAGGTGGAGGGCAGGTGAGGGAGCAGATAAGGGGACAGGTGAGGGGAGCAGGTAAGGGGAAATAGGTGAGGGGGGACAGGTGAAGGGGGCAGGTGAGGGAGGCAGGTGAGGGAAGACAAGTGAGGAAGGACAGGTGAGGGGGCAGGTGAAGGGGACAGGTGAGGGGGCAGGTGAAGGGGACAGGTGAGGGGGCAGGTGAGGAGGACAGGTGAAGGAAACTGGTGAGGAGGGCAGGTGAAAGGGGCAGGTGACGGGGCAGTTGAGAAGGCACAGGTGACAGGGGAAGGTGAGGGGGGACAGGTAAGGGTGAAGCAGGTGAGGGGGGACAGATGAAGGGGGCAGGTGAGGGGACAGGTGAGGGGTACAGGTGAGGGGGACAGGTGAGGGGACAGGTGAAGGGGGCAGGTGAGGGGGCAGGTGAGGGGACAGGTGAGGGGGCAGGTGAAGGAGGACAGGTGAGGGGGCAGGTGAATGGGACAGGTGACAGGAGAAGGGGACAGGTGAGGGGGCAGGTGAAGGTGGGGCAGGTGAGGGGGCAGGTGAAGGGGGCCAGGTGAGGGGACAGGTGAAGGGGGACAGGTAAGGGGACAGGTGAGGGGGCAGGTGAAGGGGGACAAGTGAGGGGACAGGTGAGGAGGGCAGGTGAAGGGCACAGGTGAGGGGGCAGCTGAAGGGGGACAGGTGAGGGGGCAGGTGAAGGGGGACAGGTGAGGGGGCAGGTGAAGGGGGACAAGTGAGGGGACAGGTGAGGGGGCAGGTGAAGGGGGACAGGTGAGGGGGCAGGTGAAGGGGGACAAGTGAAAAGGGCCGGTGAAGGGGACAGGTGAGGGGGCAGGTGAAGAGGGACATGTGAGGGGGCAGGTGAGGGGGAGCAGATGACAGGTGGGTGGGGCCAGGAGGTACAGGTTGACAGAGAACTGAGCACCAAAGAGGCATGAGGCATGACACCTGGACCGAAGGCCCTGCTAACATCAGTGTTCTTCTCTGGCTGTTTCTCTCTTTCAGGTATCTGTTCCCAGGACCTTAAGTCACCTGTGAAGCCAGGATTTCCCCAAACAATAAAGACCAACGACCCAGGAGTCCGCCAAGCAGCCAGACACAGTGTCGAGAAGTTCAACAACTGCACGAACGACATGTTCCTGTTCAAGGAGTCCCGCATCAGAAGGGCCCTGGTCCAGGTGAGGGCCTTGGTTCTGGTCACATGTGAAGGACACCCCTAGGAAGCCGAGCTGCTACAATGTGACACATAGGAGAGCAGGGCAGACCTAATGTGACGTCCCTCCCGAGCGCAGCACTCCACGCAGACAGGAGGTACACACGGAGTGGGAGCGGACAGCAGTCCTGAGGCCAGCATCCTCCAGAGCCAAGCACAAAGGCTACACAAAGCATTCGGCTGCAGGGCAGAAACAGGCCACCAGCCAGAGCCCACTGGGCATGCGGCTGCAGGGCAGAAACAGGCCACCGGCCAGAGCCCACTGGGCATGCAGCTGCAGGGCAGAAATAGGCCACCGGCCAGAGCCCACTGGGCATGCGGCTGCAGGGCAGTTACAGGCCACCGGCCAGAGCCCACTGGGCATGGGGTAAGGAGGCGCTGGGGCCCTAACAGGGCTCCTGGAGGCCAGCGCCAAGGCTGATGGGGAGAAACCAGTGAAGCTGCTGTCCGAGGAGCTGCCCCTGCTGGGCCCGTGGTCCACACCTGGCCTCAACCCTCACTTGCAGGGCAGCCTAGGGGTGTCCTTGCACTTCCACCTCAGTGCTCGCTCACGTCCCAGAGTCCCAGAGCTCTGCCCAAGCCACTGATCTTTCCCTGACTCATGCCTACTGTGGAAGGTACCTGCTCAGTGCCCTTCCCCCTAGGGGACCCTCCAAGGCAGAGCCAGGCCTTGTCTGTGTCCTGAGAACACCCGCTTGCTGATGTGGGTAACACTCAGCACTCTGCGCTGGTGCCTGGAGGGGAAGGAACAGAAGCAGCCCTGTCCAAGACTGCCTTCACAGTGCCCACGGTTACGCCAGGTCGGGGTCGCGGTGACTTTCATAACCCAATTATTTTTCAGTTGCGGACTTGTGAAGAGCAGCACGTTTTCCCATGAGAAGCGTGCTAGAGGGCAGTGTGGTGTGGAGCCAGGGTCCTCGTTCCACCACCTGGCCCCAGGGGCGGTGGATCTGCCCTGGGTGATGCAGGCCCTCCCTCCTTCTCTGGGGAGGCCAGTGGGATTCTCCGGGCCTGAATCCTCAGGGTTCTCTGGGAGGAGGCGTGGAGGTTGTTCCTCTCTAGCCTGGTGATGTTGGGGACAAAGCAATTTCCCTGGGGCTAAAACCTGAAGAATTTTTCTTCAACTCCTCCAAGACCACAAATGAGAATGAAGCAGGCAGTTGCCGTGTCCAAGTGGAGAAGGGCTGTCCAGAAATTCAATACTCCCAATCCCAGGAAGGGGAAGCCCACGTACCCCAGGCCTGACACGGAGGCCATGAGAAACTGCCATCGTGGGGCTGGAGTCAGGGCTGCAGGGCAGGCTCAGGGGGGCACGCAGGAGACCTAGTGTCACGTCCCTCCTGGGTGCAGAGCTCTGGGCAGAAAGGAGACGTCTGTCCCAGGAAGGGACACAAACTCCAGCACGGAGTGGGGAGCAGTGGGAGGGTGTGCAGGCTCTGCTGTAAGTCCGAAGCACTGCCCCAAGCCGGCCCACTTCCCTTCTACTCTGGGCACCCACACCACTGTCCTGAGGCCCCGCTTCCAGTGAAGAAGGGCCTCCTGCCCTCCCTCCCCCATGCCCAGTAACCCAGTCCCTCTGTCCCTCCAGATAGTGAAAGGCCTGAAATACATGCTCCAGCTGGAAATTGGCAGAACTACCTGCAAGAAAAAGCAGCACCCACGTCTAGACGACTGTGACTTCCAAACCAACCACACCTTGAAGCGGGTAAAGCAGCGGCCCTTCTCAGGTGTATCCTCTTCCCCAGCCCACTCACTACCAGGGCTGTGAAAAACACCCTGTCACCACTTCTCTAAGGCACCACTCCAAACCTCACCCCTGAGGAAGCCGGGCCACCCGGACTCCCGCTCGACCAAGGACCCGGGAGAGCGGGAGGTAGAGTCTGTGCTAGGGGCTCCTCAGACATCCTCCCTTCCCAGAGGCGGAGACACAGCTCCAGAGGAGAGTTCCGAGGTGCAAGCAGAGAGGCTTAGAGCAAGAAAAGCTTTCAAACAATCCAGAAATTATATATATATTTGACATATAGCATATCTCTGCAAAGAGAGCAAGAGAAAGGAAACACGGCAACATTTAGCAATTATAAATCTAGAGGCGAAAAGCGTTATCTTCTTAAATCATTCTTTCAAGTTTTCTGTAGGTTTGAAATTTTTCAAAATGAAAACTAGGGGCAGGAGAAGAGCTCCTCCGTGAGGAACCCCTCCACGGGCAGAGGGCTCCCCAGTGGGCAAGTCAGAACCCTCGGTGTGCCCTTCTCTGTTTCAGACTCTGAGCTGCTACTCTGAAGTCTGGGTCGTGCCCTGGCTCCAGCACTTCGAGGTACCTGTTCTCCGTTGTCACTGACCCCCACCTCTTCAGCAAGACCAGCAGCTGTGACAAACACCAGGGAGCATCCCCTCCCACCCGCCTCATGACCCCGCCTCACAGACCCGCTCGGGCCTCTCCCAAGTAAGCAGATGCAGGGCGGCTTGGTCACTGCAGGGCGGCTGGGATGGGAGCATGCTGGCACCTCCTAACAGATTAAACACATCACATTTGCTTCTAAAATTAACTCCTCTTTCTGACACTGCACACCTAGATTCTGGGTCTGGGTGTAGGGGACTGAGTCAAGGGAGGGAGTTGTGAGTAAGGGATGATCCCCCGTGGCCACAGGCCCCCAGGAGAGCAGGGCTGCAGCTCTGGTTCTGAAGAATCTGCAGAGACATGGGTGGGGACCCCCTTAGCCACGGAGTGCCTTGGCCTACTGTGATGAATACAGCTGGGAATCAAGATAAACTGCGAGCAGCAGCCATGCTGGCCTTTTTCGGGGAGAGCTGGGAGGTGAAGCAAGCCTTGCCAGGGGTCCCCCTTACCAAGGCATCTGACAAGTTGAAGTGACTTCCCCGGGGGCCTGGCCGGCCTGAGCTGCTAGCTACAACCCCCCACAGGCCAAAGCCCCAGAACAGGTGATCTGTCCACACCAGAAGCGGCCGGGCCACAGTTGTGCCTCCCTGAGATTCAGGTCTCCCAGGGATTTGCCCCACTGCCTGAGTCGGGGCAGAACAGCAGACCACTCCCCAGAGCCCTCCAGAGAGGGCGCCCCACTGAAGATGATTGTCCTGGGGGTGCAGGAGGAGGGAGAAGCCACTGAGGGCTGGAGGACACCAGGAATTGGAAGTAGACTGGTGCAAGTGCCAGGCTTGGCCACCCCAAGACCTGGGCACCCCAAAGGACTCTGCTGTGAGGCCAAGGTTAGAGTCAGTGCCCTGCCATGATCCACAGGCTCAGCAGCCACTGCCCAGCCAGGCGCTGTCTCCCTTGCTCCCAGCTTTGCCCAAGCTTTCTCCAGTCATACCCCCGGGAGGCTGGCTTAGCTATGCTGGCTGTGACTCTGGCAGTCACTAAACTAACCCCTCAGAGCCTCAGTTCCCATTGGCACAATGAGGCCACGCCTTCTGGAATCATTAAGAGTCAGCATATGTGAACAACTTTCAAAACTACAGACCACTCTGCAAGCATAAGCTGATGATAAAAACCTCAAGCTGAGACCTCTGTCCCATGAAACATAATAGCTGAATCTTGATGGAGTTTCAGGAATGGGTAACAGAGGCACAAAATCAATCACCTGATTAATTTTAAGAGCATGTTAGTAATTCACGTTAGAATGAATCCCTTTATATTACAGCAAAAGCGTATCACATATTTAAACCTAATAAGAAGACTCCATTTCACACCTCATCATGTCAAATTACCAGAGCACAGGAAATGACACTTGGAGACAGAAAATCAACAGCTGAGTCAAAATCAAGACTCCTTTGCTGAAAACTGTGAAAAGCAGTTTGCCAGCTTCCTTATAGTTGTGAAAATTAAGCACTGAAAGCAAAGCTCTCTGTTCTCAATGTAAAAAGAGAAGACCACCTATAAGCCCGACACATTTAAACTGTTTCTATGACAGAATGATTAGGTATTATCTTATCTTCTTTGCATACCTCACCTGTGAGGCACATCATTTGTCACTAAAAGTATTTCTGCTGACCACTAATTTTCTTTCCTATAGAGGAAAATTTTTGAGAAAATTTTGAGTTGTTCATCTGACACAATGTAGGTCACATCAACTAGAGAGAAGCTGATCTCTGCCTCTGTCCTACTGGTGCTGGCCCCAGGAGCCAGCCTTGAGAAGTGGGGACACACAATTAACCATCAGACTCCCAACTCTCTTTCCCCCAGCACGGAGCCTGGCCAGCGCTGAGGGGAGAGGAGGGCACAGGAGTCCGAGGCCAGCCAGTGCATATAGATGGTCCCGGTGTTACCACAGCTATCAATTCTCTGAATTTTTATCCCATTACATATATCATTACATATTCATCTGATTTTTTTCTAACTTTTATTCCTATCTAAAATACTGTCTCTATGAAGTTATTCCAAACATTTTTGGAGACACAATCTCTTGTTACTCTCACAAATACCCAGGAAGGAAAGGAACAGCTATCGGCCCCATTTCGTAGGCTGGAAAACAGGAGAGAAGTGTAATGTCAACTTACGCTAGAAGGAGTCGATGTTGAGAGCAGAGGGCCTAAGGCTACCTGCTACCTGCCTGAAGACTGCTGCCTGAGAAAGGTCCCGTGGCTTCCCTTCCTGAGCTAAACATCATCCTCACCAAGACAATTCTTACATCAACACCTGATGGAATTAAATTTCACTCACTTAATTAGAGAAGAAACTCCCATGCCATACCACCAAAAAAGGTAAATCAGCATAAGTCGATTTATCACATTTATTATCAAAATCATGACCAGTGTGTAGACATACTTGTTACTTGGGGCTTATAACACATGGGCAAAGATGACATTAACACATGCACTGTTCACATTTTGGGGTCTAGGGGTCAAGAACAACTGTCACAGACAGGACATTACTGAACACACCCCTGCAATAGGTCCCAAATTGCAGAATCATCCAATTCCAGCATGGTCAGCATGGGCAGTGTGGAGATATTCACAGAAAGAAACCCCACAAAGTTCTCTCTGAGCTGCTAGAGCCAACATGCTTTTCCTACGCACTATGGAGAGCCCACGTCCCACACAACCCTTGAGAACATGGTTCCATTCTTGGCTTACGTGGCTCTCACTGCTGGCCTCAGCACCCTTGGGCCACGCTCCCTCTGCTCTTCCATCCCCCACTGCCAACAAACAAAGGTATGATCGCACATTATATAACAGTAAAGAAGGACACTGAGGCCACGGGGCCGGGTCGCAGCAGCAAGCTCATGGGCAGTGCGTCACTGCTCCACTCACCTGAGCCCTGTTCCCGGTGCAAGAAGCTTCCCAAGTCCTAGAGAATGACTGTACTTAGAAAACTTTTAAGAGAAAATAGCTTTACATGAATTTATCTTTCCTGCAGCAGATACGCTGCATTTCCCTCTAAACAGAAAGATGGGCCCAGGTGAAGGTGCCCCTTGCAGGACCCGGGCACCCTCGAAGAGGATGAAGCAGCTGTACCCGCTACCCCTCAGGGACTGACAGGTGCATGTGGACACTTGAACCGTGACTGTGTCCACAGCTCCTTCTGGACCAGGCCCGGGACTGACAGGTGCATGTGGACACTTGAACCGTGACTGTGTCCACAGCTCCTTCTGGACCAGGCCGGTGCCTGAGTGTGAAGACTCCCGGCTTGCATGGCAGGGGCAGCTACCTGGGCGGGCTAAGCAGACTGGAGGCTGAGTCTGCAGACAAAGGGGGACCTGAAGGAGCCCAGGTACAGGTACCCGTCATGCTCATGCACCTCGCTGACGTAGGTGACCACCAGCCCGTCAGGATCATGCAGGCTTCTTCGGAAGGCACCGCTGTCACTAAGTTCCAGGACAAGGCTGTACCGCGGTACGAACTTCATCACGGTCTCCTGACTGAAGAGCTAGAGGGAAGCACAGTGCAGGGAGAGGTCACCGCTGGCCAAGAATGCTGTGAGCAGATCAACCGCGCCTCCCCCACCATCCAGGAATGGCCTGACTCCTTCCGTGACAGGGCAGCCCCACAGGGCAGTGCCAAGACTAACCCGGCTCCCACTCCCAGCCCAGGGGCCCCAAAGCAGGCGCCACCCCACCCCCGTCCCTGTGAAGATCAGGCCAAGGAGGCTCCCCAGCACAAGGACAGCAATGCGAGCACATCTCCAGATGGCCTGGCTGAACTCAGAGGGACACACATCACATCCGAGGCAGTCACAGCACTGAAGCCAAGGCTCAGAATGACCTTGACCCATCAGATCACAACCAGCACAGCTTCCCTGGAATACACAAGTCTTCTGTTTAGGTTTACAACATTTCAAATAGGCACGGTGCCAATGATGGAGATCTGAGAACGGTTCACTTTCAAAGCAAACAAGCAGGTCCACACACCACACGACATGGCTTCCAAAACAGTGAAATCCCACTGCTTTCCTCAAAGCGGGGTGCAGATCCTGAGGAACACCTCCATGGACGGACGGAAAAGCGCTTAGACCTGGACTCTGTGGCCACCCAGGGCTGTTGAAGCGTTTTAAGCAGAGAAACCAGATGGCAAGTGACATGATTTCTGGCAGAGCAGAAGGACACCTGGTCGGAAATTATGACAAACCACTCCACTGCCTAAGACCAAGGAATGGAAATAAACAGACAGATTTCCAGCTCTTAATACACGGGAAAATGCCCAAACAAGTGTCCACCAAATAATGTCACCCAGTCACTGGAATGTTCAAGCAGACAGAAAAGCTGACTGGGCTCTAGGTTCAAGAGCAACAGATCAACTGCATTACAGCTCAAACAATGCCCAAGGCTTCCACAACCCACAACTGCTGTTCACAACTGCATTACAGCTCAAACAATGCCCAAGGCTTCCACAACCCACAACTGCTGTTCACAACTGCATTACAGCTCAAACAATGCCCAAGGCTTCCACAACCCACAACTGCTGTTCACAACTGCATTACAGCTCAAACAATGCCCAAGGCTTCCACAACCACAACTGCTATTCACAACTGCATTACAGCTCAATGCCCAAGGCTTCCACAACCCACAACTGCTGTTCACAACTGCATTACAGCTCAATGCCCAAGGCTTCCACAACCCACAACTGCTGTTCACAACTGCATTACAGCTCAAACAATGCCCAAGGCTTCCACAACCACAACTGCTGTTCACAACTGCATTACAGCTCAATGCCCAAGGCTTCCACAACCCACAACTGCTGTTCACAACTGCATTACAGCTCAATGCCCAAGGCTTCCACAACCCACAACTGCTGTTCACAACTGCATTAGAGCTCAATGCCCAAGGCTTCCACAACCCACAACTGCTGTTCACAACTGCATTACAGCTCAATGCCCAAGGCTTCCACAACCCACAACTGCTGTTCACAACTGCATTACAGCTCAAACAATGCCCAAGGCTTCCACAACCCACAACTGCTGTTCACAACTGCATTACAGCTCAATGCCCAAGGCTTCCACAACCCACAACTGCTGTTCACAACTGCATTACAGCTCAATGCCCAAGGCTTCCACAACCCACAACTGCTGTTCACAACTGCATTACAGCTCAAACAATGCCCAAGGCTTCCACAACCCACAACTGCTGTTCACAACTGCATTACAGCTCAATGCCCAAGGCTTCCACAACCCACAACTGCTGTTCACAACTGCATTACAGCTCAATGCCCAAGGCTTCCACAACCCACAACTGCTGTTCACAACTGCATTACAGCTCAAACAATGCCCAAGGCTTCCACAACCCACAACTGCTGTTAGGCCGTGAATGCCTCCCTCTCTCCTCTCTTCTCCCTATGAGACCTCATCCTCTCTCACTATTACAATTAGTCACTTTCCCAGAAAGCTCTCAAATCTCCACCTCTATTTCCAACTGTCTGGGACCCATGTCTGCCTGGACTTTCTAACAGCACTTCAAATTCGACAGCCTCCCAGCTGCAGAGACAAGGCAGGACCTCGGCCCTCATTCTTGATCCCGCCTCTCTGTGCCCTACAAGTCCAGCCGCCAGTCTTGCCATCTGTGTGTGTCCCTGGCCTGGGCCCTGCCCCGCTGCCTCTCCCCAGTCACTGGGACAGCCTCCTGAGCCCTGCTGCAAGCTGCTCTCCTTACAGGGGCTGCAGTCATCTTTAAAAACATTCTTTGTACTGTATCACTCCCCTCCTACACAATGCTGTCAAGACACCACACGTGGGGCAGAGCAGGGTACATGTGTACACAGACCACAGTGGCCCAAACCAGCCCACTCCACTTGGGGTGAGAAGGTGTCCCTGCAGTGGGGTGACCCAGCCTGGGCTGTCAGGGCCCACACAGGGTGAGGAGGTATCCCCACAGCGGGGTCCAGAGCAGGCTATGAGAGCCCATGCCGGTGAGGAGATGTACACCCAGGGACAGCCTGGTGCAGGGATCAGAGCCCTTGAGGGGAAACGCAGCCTCCAGCACATGGTCAGGGAGGAAGGGGACAGCACAGCGTGGAGTGCTACAGCCCTGGATGGGGCCATGTGAGAGGGGACAGCAGCCACAGATTCATCACAGCAGGGAAATGGATAAACAGGCAAACTTAGGGAGAACAATGGGATCCAGATTTCTCACTGCTAGGGAAGAAAGGTACAAAGAGGGGGAGAAATAACGGGAGAAAACTTGCATCAGTCGTGTGGTGTTGTCACGGTTTTCAATTTACAGATGACAGATGCAGGCATAAGCGTGAGCGGTATGTGATGTCTACTCATGCAGGCATGTGTGAGCACACATCATGTGCTTGTACTCCCAGCACTGTCCCTTGGGAACCCCAGAGCAGCAACACCCAAGGCAGTGAATACACTTGGCACCCAGCTCTGCTCCACAGGGAACCGGGACTCCTGACAGAAATGGCCGACTGCAGAGCTGGAGCAGGGACAGTATGAGAGGAGCATGAACGACTTGTGTGCCAGAAAGTGAGGAGCTAGTCCAAGACAACAGAGCATGCCCAAAGGCCCAGAGTCCCACTGAAGGGGCTCCTCCTAGGCACAGATGGGTAATTTGAACAGCAAAATCAATGATGAGGCCCGGAGCGGTGGCTCACACCTGTAATCCCAGCACTTTGGGAGGCCAAGGTGGGTGGATCACGAGGTCAAGAGATCGAGACCATCCTGGTCAACATGGTGAAACCCCGTCTCTACTAAAAATACAAAAAATTAACTGGGCATGGTGGTGCATGCCTGTAATCCCAGCTACTCAGGAGGCTGAGGCAGGAAAATTGCTTGAGCCCTGGAGGCAGAGGTTGCGGTGAGCCGAGATCACAGCACTACACTCCAGTCTGGGTGACAGAGCGAGGCTCTATCTCAAAAACAAAACAAAACAAAAAACTCTTCAATGACCTGGATTACATTTTGAATAAAATCAGACGCTCTTTCCAAGTATGTGGGGGTGCGGTCCTCCCTCTCACGCCTCCTCCCCCAGCTGCAGGAAGATTCTGTGTGCCCTCACACTTACAGCCCTCTCCCTAAGTGTGTGGGGGTGAGGTCCTCCCTCTCATGCCTCCTCCCCCAGCTGCAGGAAGATTCTGTGTGCCCTCACACTTACAGCCCTCTCCCTAAGTGTGTGGGGGTGAGGTCCTCCCTCTCACGCCTCCTCCCCCAGCTGCAGGAAGATTCTGTGTGCCCTCACACTTACAGCCCTCTCCCTAAGTGTGTGGGGGTGAGGTCCTCCCTCTCACGCCTCCTCCCCCAGCTGCAGGAAGATTCTGTGTGCCCTCACACTTACAGCCCTCTCCCTAAGTGTGTGGGGGTGAGGTCCTCCCTCTCACGCCTCCTCCCCCAGCTGCAGGAAGATTCTGTGTGCCCTCACACTTACAGCCCTCTCCCTAAGTGTGTGGGGGTGAGGTCCTCCCTCTCACGCCTCCTCCCCCAGCTGCAGGAAGATTCTGTGTGCCCTCACACTTACAGCCCTCTCCCTAAGTGTGTGGGGGTGAGGTCCTCCCTCTCATGCCTCCTCCCCCAGCTGCAGGAAGATTCTGTGTGCCCTCACACTTACAGCCCTCTCCCTAAGTGTGTGGGGGTGAGGTCCTCCCTCTCATGCCTCCTCCCCCAGCTGCAGGAAGATTCTGTGTGCCCTCACACTTACAGCCCTCTCCCTAAGTGTGTGGGGGTGAGGTCCTCCCTCTCATGCCTCCTCCCCCAGCTGCAGGAAGATTCTGTGTGCCCTCACACTTACAGCCCTCTCCCTAAGTGTGTGGGGGTGAGGTCCTCCCTCTCACGCCTCCTCCCCCAGCTGCAGGAAGATTCTGTGTGCCCTCACACTTACAGCCCTCTCCCTAACTGCACTCTTGATCAATGGTACCTCCTCATGCCTACATGTGCCAAGCACTGTTGCAGGTGTGGAGGATGACAAATGAAGTACGCATGAACTAAACAGAAAACACCTGCTCAGATAGTGCACATGTTCTAGTCAGGGGAGAGACACACCACTGCCAGGTGATGATCACATCCTTGCTGCAGGACAACTGACACAGAAATTGAACACACACTACCCTAAGCTAAGGGCACTAGGTGCATATTCTCACTAAATGTTCCCAGCACCTGATGAGGTGCTATTATCCTTTCTACTTTACACACAGAGCACCCAAAGCAAAGAGACCAAGTCCCTGGCCCAGGGTCCCACAGCTGGTCAGGTAGCCTCCAAAAGCCTTGTGCAGGCTCAGCTGCCATTCTGCCTCCCCCAGGTCCCAGCAGGAACAGATGCTGGCTCTGGAGCCAATAAGGCAAAGAGAAGGACCGATTTCTGAACAGATTAGGACTTCCCACACAGCAACCCCAAGTCACATCACCGAAGGCCATGGGCCAGTCTAACTGAGAATGGGCACACAGCCCCAGAAGGGGTCCAGGCACACAGCCCAGCACCAGGACTCAGCAACTGCCGCCTGTTAGCACCAGGACTGTCAGCTAGTATTTCCTCATCAGTTCAAATATTCAGTATCAATTTTAAATACCTCCTCAGCCTGCGACATGGAGCTTGCTGGAAAACCAGATCTCTGTATTACACAAGTGCTCACGCCAGCCAAGTGACCCCTCCACAGTGTAAACGTGCTGAGTTACAATGCAGGGTACTTCAGGGAAGCCACCAAAATGGCAGGATGCACAACATTTAAAAGCTGTGTTGAAGGGGCTGTGGCTGGCCCTTGGTGGGGGTGGGGGCCCTTTTTTAAAAGGGAATGATCTGGGTGTGGTAAGAGGTGAAAGGGCAGAACCCCGTGGAGAAGAATGCCCGACAGTGAGGCTGCAAGAAGGCAGCGGGGAACAGGCAGGACGGCAGCCATGGTGACCGGGTTACAGGCATGGTCACACCTGCAGGGAGGGGAGAAAGGCACCTGCCGACTCTTTCCCTGAGGAGGCAGCAAGGAGGGCGGAGAGGGGAGAGGTCTGGCACAGCCATGGCAGACGGAGGAGCAAGACTGACAGGCAGGTGGATGCCCAAAGCCACGATGGCAAGAGTGGTGATAAAAACACCCAGAAACAGGGAAACCGGAAGAACCAACAGGTCTAAATGTTTACACCTGCATTTCAGGATGAAGAATGAAATGTGTTTCTAAATAGTCATTCAAAGAGCCAAACACTACAAGCACAACTAGACTTTTAAGCTGTAAGGGTCAAAAAATATGATTAGATTCATTTCCATTTTGTTTCTTAAAATAACCATTTTATAGTTACCTTAAAAATCATCCTTTTAATCCAGGGTCTCTCAGATAAGAAATCCAGCATGGAAAACCCAGGGTTATGGCGGATGGTCGACATGCCAACCCAGTACCCCCCAGAGCTGCTGGGCCGGATGTTGTCTGGAAATCCAGGCATGTTCTCCACAAACAGATCGGCCCCACCCTTCATCAGGCCAGAAACGTAGACTCTGAAAAATTCACCCAAGCAGACAGTGAGCAGTAGCCCCATAATCCAAGAAAAAAATTTTCACCAAGCACCACATTGGTCTTGGTGCCAATATATATATGGAAAAGTCCTCTAACTATGTCCATCATGAACAAAGGCACAGCTGCTGAGAAGGAACCTTTGTGCCCAGGGCCCAGCGTGAACAGAGGGGAAGCAGGTCTGGGGAGGACCAAGACCCTGCTGGCAGAGGAATAAGGCCCGGGCTGGGCCAGTTGGCCTTAACTTAAGACACTCTCCCAGACTGTGACTCACAGTAGGAGAAGAAAGCGCACCCTTGAAATTTCTTCTATTAACATGCCATGCAGAAGGTGCACTGCTGCCTCTGGTTCCTGTCGACCCCATTCCCATGCCCACCTACCCCAGCCGTGATGCACTCTGGCTGACAACTGACAGCTCAGCTGACCCCACACACACCTACGTATCCTCGCCATGGTCGTTTCTGCCACCAGGACAAAGTCTTCGGCAGGAGACAGCTGGACTCCATTGGGGAACCGCAGCTGGTCCAATAAAACTTTTACTTCCCTGGTCACAGTATCATATTCCAGCAGGCTGCAGAACAGCAAAAGCAGAGGGTTTGGGGGAGAGTCCATGGCTCTTGCTCTGGGCCTTCAGGGCATGGGCCTGCAAGTAACTCCACCTCATCCCAGAGCAACAGGACCTGAGTCCCCTGCTCAAACTTGATTCGAGACTGGCCCCTGGGGGCCCTTCCCCATCCAGAGCAGATCCAGTGTCCCCTCCAGAGAACCCCATGGTCAGTTCTCTCACTGACCTGGGAGCTGGACAGGAGTCCCCCACAGAAAGGCAACCCAAAGGCCAGGCCCGCCTCCAGGGTCTCTCCCAACTGCGCAGACTCACACCCCAAACAGCCTAATTTCTCAGAGAAAAGAAAAGTGCTTTGTTCCACTTTGTGACATCCATCTCCTGCCTCCAGAAGCCACTAAGGTCCTGCCCTAGAAGCTGAAATATGATGCTAGAAATATGCCCTTGTTCCCTAGAAGTAACAAGCTCTGCTGAAGCAACTGGCCTGGCTGGCGCACTCAACGAACGGGAGACCCGGAGCAAGGCCTCACCGCCCATCATCTGTGCCTTCCATCACCAGAAGCAGGTAGTCTCGTCTTTGCCATTTGCTGCTAGAATCAGTGAAATAAATCTTCCTCCCATCCTGAGTGACCGTAAGATCATTCACAAAGGACATTTTCTTCCCCTCAATAGGAGTCTCAGAGGACAGCAGCAGTTTCACTTCACCTGAAGTTTAAAAAGAAAAAAAGAAAAAATTGGCTTGAACTGGGAACTTGCTTCTCAAGAATTTCAAAATATTAACCAGCCTGACTTAAAAAGATAAACTTCTCCATATGTCAGAAGGCTTATTCTTTCTTATACTAAAAAGAGTATTAGGTGTTAATGATTCTTTTTAGACTAACTTCGTTTAAGGCAGAATCTTTGCTATAAGGATGAGGAATCTTACTAAGGCCAACTAACTTGATAACATCCATTCCAAGTGTTAGGGTTTAGTTCTGTTTGTTTGAGAGAAATAAGACATATTCTACTCATCTGCTTTTTGAAAAAAAAAAGTTGTAGTAAGTTTTGAAAAGTAGTAGAAAGAGCATGGACTGAGTGCTAGGCTCTCTCCAGGTGTGATCAGCTTTAAACCCTCACAACAATCCCACGGGCTGGGCTACTGTGACCGGCCAAGTGACCCGCACAGTCACAGCTGGTGGCCAGCAGAGTGGAGCGTCCCCAAGCAACTGGACTGCAGGGCCTACATTCAGGTCCCCACGCACTGCACAAGACGACAGACTCCTCCCTGGCAGGAACCTCCACTCAGACACACAGCACATATTACAGCTTGGTCAAGGGGACTCATGAGCAGTCAGGAGAGAGAAGAGGAGGAACAGCGGGAGAAAATGGAAAGGCGGAGAAAGGGGAGCGCCACAGAGAAGACAAAGAGAGGCAGAGAACAAACAGAAAAGATGGGAAGACACAGAAACATACAGACAGAAACAGGTCTAATTTCCTCAAAGTAAGTCCTTTTGAGACCCTGTAACTAAAATATAAATAGGAGGAAATTCCATGGACCAAATGGAATCATGGATGGGGAGTCTTCCGGTGTTTAAAACCAGCTGACTTTTCCAGGCAATGCTGTCAGTACTGTTCAGTCTTTAGTAGACTGTTGTTAACAAATCCTATTAAGTCTATGCACACATATATTGTTTAAAAGATCTAAAATCATCATAGACGGAAGTAAGATATTGTCACATACGTGTCCAGGGATTTACTTCAAATAGTCCCTTGTATGCGTCAGCCACAAAGAGAGTCCCATTAGGCCCTGCACGGATACCCAGGGGTCGCCCACACACAGGCTCATCATCTCGGGTTTCTAGAAAAAAAAAGACAGGGAATGGTAGTTGGTCCTAGATTCTACCTGTGCTCCCTGCAGTATCTGGTTTTCTCATCCAGCCCTTCCCATATGTCATGCTGTTTGGAAAAAACAAGACCCCAGCATACAGCTAGAACCGCCCTGCAGGTACTCACTGCAGGTGTTTACTGTGGGGTGTTCACTGTGGGGTGTTCACTGCAGGTGTTTACTGTGGGGTGTTCACTGTGGGGTGTTCACTGCAGGTGTTTACTGTGGGGTGTTCACTGTGGGGTGTTCACTGCAGGTGTTTACTGTAGGGTGTTCACTGTGGGGTGTCACTGCAGGTGTTTACTGTAGGGTGTTCACTGTGGGGTGTTCACTGTGGGTGTTTACTGTAGGGTGTTCACTGTGGGGTGCTCACTGCAGGTGTTTACTGTAGGGTGCTCACTGTGGGGTGTTCACTGTAGGGTGTTCACTGTGGGGTGTTCACTGTGGGGTGTTCACTGTGGGGTGTTCACTGCAGGTGTTTACTGTAGGGTGTTCACTGTGGGGTGTAACTGCAGGTGTTTACTGTAGGGTGTTCACTGTGGGGTGTTCACTGTGGGTGTTTACTGTAGGGTGTTCACTGTGGGGTGCTCACTGCAGGTGTTTACTGTAGGGTGCTCACTGTGGGGTGTTCACTGTAGGGTGTTCACTGTGGGGTGTTCACTGTGGGGTGTTCACTGTGGGGTGTTCACTGCAGGTGTTTACTGTAGGGTGTTCACTGTGGGGTGTCACTGCAGGTGTTTACTGTAGGGTGTTCACTGTGGGGTGTCACTGCAGGTGTTTACTGTAGGGTGTTCACTGTGGGGTGTCACGGCAGGTGTTTACTGTAGGGTGTTCACTGTGGGGTGTCACGGCAGGTGTTTACTGTAGGGTGTTCACTGTGGGGTGTCACTGCAGGTGTTTACTGTAGGGTGTTCACTGTGGGGTGCTCACTGCAGGTGTTTACTGTAGGGTGTTCACTGTGGGGTGTCACGGCAGGTGTTTACTGTAGGGTGTTCACTGTGGGGTGTCACGGCAGGTGTTTACTGTAGGGTGTTCACTGTGGGGTGTTCACTGTGGGGTGTTCACTGTGGGGTGTCACTGCAGGTGTTTACTGTAGGGTGTTCATTGTGGGGTGTTCACTGTGGGTGTTTACTGTAGGATGTTCACTGTGGGGTGTCACTGCAGGTGTTTACTGTAGGGTGTTCACTGTGGGGTGTTCACTGTGGGGTGTTCACTGTGGGGTGTCACTGCAGGTGTTTACTGTAGGGTGTTCACTGTGGGGTGTTCACTGTGGGGTGTTCACTGTGGGGTGTTCACTGTGGGGTGCTCACTGCAGGTGTTTACTGTAGGGTGTTCACTGTGGGGTGTTCACTGTGGGGTGTTCACTGTGGGGTGTCACTGCAGGTGTTTACTGTAGGGTGTTCACCGTGGGGTGCTCACTGCAGGTGTTTACTGTAGGGTGTTCACTGTGGGGTGTCACGGCAGGTGTTTACTGTAGGGTGTTCACTGTGGGGTGTTCACTGTGGGGTGTTCACTGTGGGGTGTTCACTGTGGGGTGTCACTGCAGGTGTTTACTGTAGGATGTTCACTGTGGGGTGTCACTGCAGGTGTTTACTGTAGGGTGTTCACTGTGGGGTGTTCACTGTGGGGTGTCACTGCAGGTGTTTACTGTAGGGTGTTCATTGTGGGGTGTTCACTGCAGGTGTTTACTGTAGGATGTTCACTGTGGGGTGTCACTGCAGGTGTTTACTGTAGGGTGTTCACTGTGGGGTGTTCACTGTGGGGTGTCACTGCAGGTGTTTACTGTAGGGTGTTCATTGTGGGGTGTTCACTGCAGGTGTTTACTGTAGGGTGTTCACTGTAGGGTGTTCACTGTGGGGTGTTCACTGCAGGTGTTTACTGTAGGGTGTTCACTGTGGGGTGTTCACTGTGGGGTGTCACTGCAGGTGTTTACTGTAGGGTGTTCATTGTGGGGTGTTCACTGCAGGTGTTTACTGTAGGATGTTCACTGTGGGGTGTCACTGCAGGTGTTTACTGTGGGGGGTTCACTGTGGGGTGTTCACTGTGGGGTGTTCACTGTGGGGTGTCACTGCAGGTGTTTACTGTAGGGTGTTCACTGTGGGGTGTTCACTGTGGGGTGTCACTGCAGGTGTTTACTGTAGGGTGTTCATTGTGGGGTGTTCACTGCAGGTGTTTACTGTAGGGTGTTCACTGTAGGGTGTTCACTGTGGGGTGTTCACTGCAGGTGTTTACTGTAGGGTGTTCACTGTGGGGTGTCACTGCAGGTGTTTACTGTAGGGTGTTTACTGTGGGGTGTTCACTGTGGGGTGTTCACTGTGGGGTGTTCACTGTGGGGTGTCACTGCAGGTGTTTACTGTAGGGTGTTCACCGTGGGGTGCTCACTGCAGGTGTTTACTGTAGGGTGTTCACCGTGGGGTGTCACGGCAGGTGTTTACTGTAGGGTGTTCACTGTGGGGTGTTCACTGTGGGGTGTTCACTGTGGGGTGTCACTGCAGGTGTTTACTGTAGGATGTTCACTGTAGGGGTGTTCACTGCAGGTGTTTACTGTAGGATGTTCACTGTGGGGTGTCACTGCAGGTGTTTACTGTAGGGTGTTCACTGTGGGGTGTCACTGCAGGTGTTTACTGTAGGGTGTTCACTGTGGGGTGTTCACTGTGGGGTGTTCACTGTGGGGTGTTCACTGTGGGGTGTCACTGCAGGTGTTTACTGTAGGATGTTCACTGTGGGGTGTTCACTGCAGGTGTTTACTGTAGGATGTTCACTGTGGGGTGTCACTGCAGGTGTTTACTGTAGGGTGTTCACTGTGGGGTGTCACTGCAGGTGTTTACTGTAGGGTGTTCACTGTGGGGTGTTCACTGTGGGGTGTCACTGCAGGTGTTTACTGTAGGGTGTTCATTGTGGGGTGTTCACTGCAGGTGTTTACTGTAGGGTGTTCACTGTAGGGTGTTCACTGTGGGGTGTTCACTGCAGGTGTTTACTGTAGGGTGTTCACTGTGGGGTGTTCACTGTGGGGTGTCACTGCAGGTGTTTACTGTAGGGTGTTCATTGTGGGGTGTTCACTGCAGGTGTTTACTGTAGGATGTTCACTGTGGGGTGTCACTGCAGGTGTTTACTGTGGGGGGTTCACTGTGGGGTGTTCACTGTGGGGTGTTCACTGTGGGGTGTCACTGCAGGTGTTTACTGTAGGGTGTTCACTGTGGGGTGTTCACTGTGGGGTGTTCACTGTGGGGTGTCACTGCAGGTGTTTACTGTAGGGTGTTCATTGTGGGGTGTTCACTGCAGGTGTTTACTGTAGGGTGTTCACTGTAGGGTGTTCACTGTGGGGTGTTCACTGCAGGTGTTTACTGTAGGGTGTTCACTGTGGGGTGTCACTGCAGGTGTTTACTGTAGGGTGTTTACTGTGGGGTGTTCACTGTGGGGTGTTCACTGTGGGGTGTTCACTGTGGGGTGTCACTGCAGGTGTTTACTGTAGGGTGTTCACCGTGGGGTGCTCACTGCAGGTGTTTACTGTAGGGTGTTCACCGTGGGGTGTCACGGCAGGTGTTTACTGTAGGGTGTTCACTGTGGGGTGTTCACTGTGGGGTGTTCACTGTGGGGTGTCACTGCAGGTGTTTACTGTAGGATGTTCACTGTGGGGTGTTCACTGCAGGTGTTTACTGTAGGATGTTCACTGTGGGGTGTCACTGCAGGTGTTTACTGTAGGGTGTTCACTGTGGGGTGTCACTGCAGGTGTTTACTGTAGGGTGTTCACTGTGGGGTGTTCACTGTGGGGTGTTCACTGTGGGGTGTTCACTGTGGGGTGTCACTGCAGGTGTTTACTGTAGGATGTTCACTGTGGGGTGTTCACTGCAGGTGTTTACTGTAGGATGTTCACTGTGGGGTGTCACTGCAGGTGTTTACTGTAGGGTGTTCACTGTGGGGTGTCACTGCAGGTGTTTACTGTAGGGTGTTCACTGTGGGGTGTTCACTGTGGGGTGTCACTGCAGGTGTTTACTGTAGGGTGTTCATTGTGGGGTGTTCACTGCAGGTGTTTACTGTAGGGTGTTCACTGTAGGGTGTTCACTGTGGGGTGTTCACTGCAGGTGTTTACTGTAGGGTGTTCACTGTGGGGTGTTCACTGTGGGGTGTCACTGCAGGTGTTTACTGTAGGGTGTTCATTGTGGGGTGTTCACTGCAGGTGTTTACTGTAGGATGTTCACTGTGGGGTGTCACTGCAGGTGTTTACTGTGGGGGGTTCACTGTGGGGTGTTCACTGTGGGGTGTTCACTGTGGGGTGTCACTGCAGGTGTTTACTGTAGGGTGTTCACTGTGGGGTGTTCACTGTGGGGTGTTCACTGTGGGGTGTCACTGCAGGTGTTTACTGTAGGGTGTTCACTGTGGGGTGTTCACTGTGGGGTGTTCACTGTGGGGTGTCACTGCAGGTGTTTACTGTAGGGTGTTCACTGTGGGGTGTTCACTGTGGGGTGTTCACTGTGGGGTGTTCACTGTGGGGTGCTCACTGCAGGTGTTTACTGTAGGGTGTTCACTGTGGGGTGTTCACTGTGGGGTGTTCACTGTGGGGTGTCACTGCAGGTGTTTACTGTAGGGTGTTCACCGTGGGGTGCTCACTGCAGGTGTTTACTGTAGGGTGTTCACTGTGGGGTGTCACGGCAGGTGTTTACTGTAGGGTGTTCACTGTGGGGTGTTCACTGTGGGGTGTTCACTGTGGGGTGTCACTGCAGGTGTTTACTGTAGGATGTTCACTGTGGGGTGTTCACTGCAGGTGTTTACTGTAGGATGTTCACTGTGGGGTGTCACTGCAGGTGTTTACTGTAGGGTGTTCACTGTGGGGTGTCACTGCAGGTGTTTACTGTAGGGTGTTCACTGTGGGGTGTTCACTGTGGGGTGTTCACTGTGGGGTGTTCACTGTGGGGTGTCACTGCAGGTGTTTACTGTAGGATGTTCACTGTGGGGTGTTCACTGCAGGTGTTTACTGTAGGATGTTCACTGTGGGGTGTCACTGCAGGTGTTTACTGTAGGGTGTTCACTGTGGGGTGTCACTGCAGGTGTTTACTGTAGGGTGTTCACTGTGGGGTGTTCACTGTGGGGTGTTCACTGTGGGGTGTTCACTGTGGGGTGTTCACTGTGGGGTGTCACTGCAGGTGTTTACTGTAGGATGTTCACTGTGGGGTGTCACTGCAGGTGTTTACTGTAGGGTGTTCACCGTGGGGTGCTCACTGCAGGTGTTTACTGTAGGGTGTTCACTGTGGGGTGTCACGGCAGGTGTTTACTGTAGGGTGTTCACTGTGGGGTGTTCACTGTGGGGTGTTCACTGTGGGGTGTCACTGCAGGTGTTTACTGTAGGATGTTCACTGTGGGGTGTTCACTGCAGGTGTTTACTGTAGGATGTTCACTGTGGGGTGTCACTGCAGGTGTTTACTGTAGGGTGTTCACTGTGGGGTGTCACTGCAGGTGTTTACTGTAGGGTGTTCACTGTGGGGTGTTCACTGTGGGGTGTTCACTGTGGGGTGTTCACTGTGGGGTGTCACTGCAGGTGTTTACTGTAGGATGTTCACTGTGGGGTGTTCACTGCAGGTGTTTACTGTAGGATGTTCACTGTGGGGTGTCACTGCAGGTGTTTACTGTAGGGTGTTCACTGTGGGGTGTCACTGCAGGTGTTTACTGTAGGATGTTCACTGTGGGGTGTTCACTGTAGGATGTTCACTGTGGGGTGTCACTGCAGGTGTTTACTGTAGGGTGTTCACTGTGGGGTGTCACTGCAGGTGTTTACTGTAGGGTGTTCACTGTGGGGTGTTCACTGTGGGGTGTTCACTGTGGGGTGTCACTGCAGGTGTTTACTGTAGGATGTTCACTGTGGGGTGTCACTGCAGGTGTTTACTGTAGGGTGTTCACCGTGGGGTGCTCACTGCAGGTGTTTACTGTAGGGTGTTCACTGTGGGGTGTCACGGCAGGTGTTTACTGTAGGGTGTTCACTGTGGGGTGTTCACTGTGGGGTGTTCACTGTGGGGTGTCACTGCAGGTGTTTACTGTAGGATGTTCACTGTGGGGTGTTCACTGCAGGTGTTTACTGTAGGATGTTCACTGTGGGGTGTCACTGCAGGTGTTTACTGTAGGGTGTTCACTGTGGGGTGTCACTGCAGGTGTTTACTGTAGGGTGTTCACTGTGGGGTGTTCACTGTGGGGTGTTCACTGTGGGGTGTCACTGCAGGTGTTTACTGTAGGATGTTCACTGTGGGGTGTTCACTGCAGGTGTTTACTGTAGGATGTTCACTGTGGGGTGTCACTACAGGTGTTTACTGTAGGGTGTTCACTGTGGGGTGTTCACTGTGGGGTGTTCACTGTGGGGTGTTCACTGTGGGGTGTCACTGCAGGTGTTTACTGTAGGGTGTTCATTGTGGGGTGTTCACTGCAGGTGTTCACTGCAGGTGTTTACTGTAGGGTGTTCACTGTGGGGTGTCACTGCAGGTGTTTACTGTAGGGTGTTCACTGTGGGGTGTTCACTGTGGGGTGTTCACTGTGGGGTGTTCACTGTGGGGTGTCACTGCAGGTGTTTACTGTAGGGTGTTCACCGTGGGGTGCTCACTGCAGGTGTTTACTGTAGGGTGTTCACTGTGGGGTGTCACTGCAGGTGTTCACTGTGGGGTGTTCACTGTGGGGTGCTCACTGCAGGTGTTTACTGTAGGATGTTCACTGTGGGGTGTCACTGCAGGTGTTTACTGTAGGGTGTTCACCGTGGGGTGCTCACTGCAGGTGTTTACTGTAGGGTGTTCACTGTGGGGTGCTCACTGCAGGTGTTTACTGTAGGGTGTTCACTGTGGGGTGTCACTGTGGGTGTTTACTGTAGGGTGTTCACTGTGGGGTGTTCACTGTGGGTGTTTACTGTAGGGTGTTCACTGTGGGGTGCTCACTGCAGGTGTTTACTGTAGGGTGTTCACTGTGGGGTGTTCACTGTGGGGTGTTCACTGTGGGGTGTCACTGCAGGTGTTTACTGTAGGGTGTTCACCATGGGGTGCTCACTGCAGGTGTTTACTGTAGGGTGTTCACTGTGGGGTGTCACTGCAGGTGTTTACTGTAGGGTGTTCACCGTGGGGTGCTCACTGCAGGTGTTTACTGTAGGGTGTTCACTGTGGGGTGCTCACTGCAGGTGTTTACTGTAGGGTGTTCACTGTGGGGTGCTCACTGCAGGTGTTTACTGTAGGGTGTTCACTGTGGGGTGTCACTGCAGGTGTTTACTGTAGGGTGTTCACTGTGGGGTGCTCACTGCAGGTGTTTACTGTAGGGTGTTCACTGTGGGGTGTCACTGCAGGTGTTTACTGTAGGGTGTTCACCGTGGGGTGCTCACTGCAGGTGTTTACTGTAGGGTGTTCACTGTGGGGTGTCACTGCAGGTGTTTACTGTAGGGTGTTCACTGTGGGGTGCTCACTGCAGGTGTTTACTGTAGGGTGTTCACTGTGGGGTGTCACGGCAGGTGTTTACTGTAGGGTGTTCACTGTGGGGTGTTCACTGTGGGGTGTTCACTGTGGGGTGTTCACTGTGGGGTGTCACTGCAGGTGTTTACTGTAGGATGTTCACTGTGGGGTGTCACTGCAGGTGTTTACTGTAGGGTGTTCACTGTGGGGTGTTCACTGTAGGGTGTTCACTGTGGGGTGTTCACTGTGGGGTGTCACTGCAGGTGTTTACTGTAGGGTGTTCATTGTGGGGTGTTCACTGCAGGTGTTTACTGTAGGATGTTCACTGTGGGGTGTCACTGCAGGTGTTTACTGTAGGGTGTTCACTGTGGGGTGTTCACTGTGGGGTGTCACTGCAGGTGTTTACTGTAGGGTGTTCATTGTGGGGTGTTCACTGCAGGTGTTTACTGTAGGGTGTTCACTGTAGGGTGTTCACTGTGGGGTGTTCACTGCAGGTGTTTACTGTAGGGTGTTCACTGTGGGGTGTTCACTGTGGGGTGTCACTGCAGGTGTTTACTGTAGGGTGTTCATTGTGGGGTGTTCACTGCAGGTGTTTACTGTAGGATGTTCACTGTGGGGTGTCACTGCAGGTGTTTACTGTAGGGTGTTCACTGTGGGGTGTTCACTGTGGGGTGTTCACTGTGGGGTGTCACTGCAGGTGTTTACTGTAGGGTGTTCACTGTGGGGTGTTCACTGTGGGGTGTTCACTGTGGGGTGTCACTGCAGGTGTTTACTGTAGGGTGTTCATTGTGGGGTGTTCACTGCAGGTGTTTACTGTAGGGTGTTCACTGTAGGGTGTTCACTGTGGGGTGTTCACTGCAGGTGTTTACTGTAGGGTGTTCACTGTGGGGTGTCACTGCAGGTGTTTACTGTAGGGTGTTTACTGTGGGGTGTTCACTGTGGGGTGTTCACTGTGGGGTGTCACTGCAGGTGTTTACTGTAGGGTGTTCACCGTGGGGTGCTCACTGCAGGTGTTTACTGTAGGGTGTTCACCGTGGGGTGTCACGGCAGGTGTTTACTGTAGGGTGTTCACTGTGGGGTGTTCACTGTGGGGTGTTCACTGTGGGGTGTCACTGCAGGTGTTTACTGTAGGATGTTCACTGTGGGGTGTTCACTGCAGGTGTTTACTGTAGGATGTTCACTGTGGGGTGTCACTGCAGGTGTTTACTGTAGGGTGTTCACTGTGGGGTGTCACTGCAGGTGTTTACTGTAGGGTGTTCACTGTGGGGTGTTCACTGTGGGGTGTTCACTGTGGGGTGTTCACTGTGGGGTGTCACTGCAGGTGTTTACTGTAGGATGTTCACTGTGGGGTGTTCACTGCAGGTGTTTACTGTAGGATGTTCACTGTGGGGTGTCACTGCAGGTGTTTACTGTAGGGTGTTCACTGTGGGGAGTTCACTGTGGGGTGTTCACTGTGGGGTGTTCACTGTGGGGTGTCACTGCAGGTGTTTACTGTAGGGTGTTCATTGTGGGGTGTTCACTGCAGGTGTTTACTGTAGGGTGTTCACTGTGGGGTGTCACTGCAGGTGTTTACTGTAGGGTGTTCACTGTGGGGTGTTCACTGTGGGGTGTTCACTGTGGGGTGTTCACTGTGGGGTGTCACTGCAGGTGTTTACTGTAGGGTGTTCATTGTGGGGTGTTCACTGCAGGTGTTTACTGTAGGGTGTTCACTGTGGGGTGTTCACTGTGGGGTGTTCACTGTGGGGTGTTCACTGTGGGGTGTCACTGCAGGTGTTTACTGTAGGGTGTTCACCGTGGGGTGCTCACTGCAGGTGTTTACTGTAGGGTGTTCACTGTGGGGTGTCACTGCAGGTGTTTACTGTAGGGTGTTCACCGTGGGGTGCTCACTGCAGGTGTTTACTGTAGGGTGTTCACTGTGGGGTGCTCACTGCAGGTGTTTACTGTAGGGTGTTCACTGTGGGGTGTCACTGTGGGTGTTTACTGTAGGGTGTTCACTGTGGGGTGTTCACTGTGGGTGTTTACTGTAGGGTGTTCACTGTGGGGTGCTCACTGCAGGTGTTTACTGTAGGGTGTTCACTGTGGGGTGTTCACTGTGGGGTGTTCACTGTGGGGTGTCACTGCAGGTGTTTACTGTAGGGTGTTCACCGTGGGGTGCTCACTGCAGGTGTTTACTGTAGGGTGTTCACTGTGGGGTGTCACTGCAGGTGTTTACTGTAGGGTGTTCACCGTGGGGTGCTCACTGCAGGTGTTTACTGTAGGGTGTTCACTGTGGGGTGCTCACTGCAGGTGTTTACTGTAGGGTGTTCACTGTGGGGTGTCACTGTGGGTGTTTACTGTAGGGTGTTCACTGTGGGGTGTTCACTGTGGGTGTTTACTGTAGGGTGTTCACTGTGGGGTGTTCACTGCAGGTGTTCACTGTGGGGTGTTTACTGTGGGGTGTTCACTGTGGGGTGTCACTGCAGGTGTTTACTGTAGGGTGTTCACTGTGGGGTGTCACTGCAGGTGTTTACTGTGGGGTGTTCACTGTGGGGTGTTCACTGTGGGTGTTTACTGTAGGGTGTTCACTGTGGGGTGTCACTGCAGGTGTTTACTGTAGGGTGTTCACTGTGGGGTGTCACTGCAGGTGTTTACTGTAGGGTGTTCACTGTGGGGTGTCACTGCAGGTGTTTACTGTAGGGTGTTCACTGTGGGGTGTTCACTGTGGGTGTTTACTGTAGGGTGTTCACTGTGGGGTGTCACTGTGGGTGTTTACTGTAGGGTGTTCACTGTGGGGTGTCACTGCAGGTGTTTATTGTAGGGTGTTCAGTGTGGGGTGTTCACTGCAGGTGTTTATTGTAGGGTGTTCACTGTGGGGTGTCACTGCAGGTGTTTACTGTGGGGTGTTCACTGTGGGGTGCTCACTGCAGGTGTTTACTGTGGGGTGTTCACTGTGGGGTGCTCACTGCAGGTGTTGACTGTAGGGTGTTTACTGTGGGATGTTCACTGCAGGTGTTTACTGTAGGGTGTTCACTGTGGGGTGTCACTGCAGGTGTTTACTGTAGGGTGTTCACTGTGGGGTGTTCACTGCAGGTGTTGACTGTAGGGTGTTTACTGTGGGATGTTCACTGCAGGTGTTTACTGTAGGGTGCTCACTGTGGGGTGTCACTGCAGGTGTTTACTGTAGGGTGTTCACTGTGGGGTGTTCACTGTGGGGTGTTCACTGTGGGGTGTCACTGCAGGTGTTTACTGTAGGGTGTTCACCGTGGGGTGCTCACTGCAGGTGTTTACTGTAGGGTGTTCACCGTGGGGTGTCACGGCAGGTGTTTACTGTAGGGTGTTCACTGTGGGGTGTTCACTGTGGGGTGTTCACTGTGGGGTGTCACTGCAGGTGTTTACTGTAGGATGTTCACTGTGGGGTGTTCACTGCAGGTGTTTACTGTAGGATGTTCACTGTGGGGTGTCACTGCAGGTGTTTACTGTAGGGTGTTCACTGTGGGGTGTCACTGCAGGTGTTTACTGTAGGGTGTTCACTGTGGGGTGTTCACTGTGGGGTGTTCACTGTGGGGTGTTCACTGTGGGGTGTCACTGCAGGTGTTTACTGTAGGATGTTCACTGTGGGGTGTTCACTGCAGGTGTTTACTGTAGGATGTTCACTGTGGGGTGTCACTGCAGGTGTTTACTGTAGGGTGTTCACTGTGGGGAGTTCACTGTGGGGTGTTCACTGTGGGGTGTTCACTGTGGGGTGTCACTGCAGGTGTTTACTGTAGGGTGTTCATTGTGGGGTGTTCACTGCAGGTGTTTACTGTAGGGTGTTCACTGTGGGGTGTCACTGCAGGTGTTTACTGTAGGGTGTTCACTGTGGGGTGTTCACTGTGGGGTGTTCACTGTGGGGTGTTCACTGTGGGGTGTCACTGCAGGTGTTTACTGTAGGGTGTTCATTGTGGGGTGTTCACTGCAGGTGTTTACTGTAGGGTGTTCACTGTGGGGTGTTCACTGTGGGGTGTTCACTGTGGGGTGTTCACTGTGGGGTGTCACTGCAGGTGTTTACTGTAGGGTGTTCACCGTGGGGTGCTCACTGCAGGTGTTTACTGTAGGGTGTTCACTGTGGGGTGTCACTGCAGGTGTTTACTGTAGGGTGTTCACCGTGGGGTGCTCACTGCAGGTGTTTACTGTAGGGTGTTCACTGTGGGGTGCTCACTGCAGGTGTTTACTGTAGGGTGTTCACTGTGGGGTGTCACTGTGGGTGTTTACTGTAGGGTGTTCACTGTGGGGTGTTCACTGTGGGTGTTTACTGTAGGGTGTTCACTGTGGGGTGCTCACTGCAGGTGTTTACTGTAGGGTGTTCACTGTGGGGTGTTCACTGTGGGGTGTTCACTGTGGGGTGTCACTGCAGGTGTTTACTGTAGGGTGTTCACCGTGGGGTGCTCACTGCAGGTGTTTACTGTAGGGTGTTCACTGTGGGGTGTCACTGCAGGTGTTTACTGTAGGGTGTTCACCGTGGGGTGCTCACTGCAGGTGTTTACTGTAGGGTGTTCACTGTGGGGTGCTCACTGCAGGTGTTTACTGTAGGGTGTTCACTGTGGGGTGTCACTGTGGGTGTTTACTGTAGGGTGTTCACTGTGGGGTGTTCACTGTGGGTGTTTACTGTAGGGTGTTCACTGTGGGGTGTTCACTGCAGGTGTTCACTGTGGGGTGTTTACTGTGGGGTGTTCACTGTGGGGTGTCACTGCAGGTGTTTACTGTAGGGTGTTCACTGTGGGGTGTCACTGCAGGTGTTTACTGTGGGGTGTTCACTGTGGGGTGTTCACTGTGGGTGTTTACTGTAGGGTGTTCACTGTGGGGTGTCACTGCAGGTGTTTACTGTAGGGTGTTCACTGTGGGGTGTCACTGCAGGTGTTTACTGTAGGGTGTTCACTGTGGGGTGTCACTGCAGGTGTTTACTGTAGGGTGTTCACTGTGGGGTGTTCACTGTGGGTGTTTACTGTAGGGTGTTCACTGTGGGGTGTC
The DNA here is from genome assembly GCA_031835075.1 of Saguinus oedipus. Classification (NCBI taxonomy): domain Eukaryota; kingdom Metazoa; phylum Chordata; class Mammalia; order Primates; family Cebidae; genus Saguinus; species Saguinus oedipus. The sequence continues at coordinate 967,837 of CM063173.1, read as the reverse complement.
ACTGTGGGTGTTTACTGTAGGGTGTTCACTGTGGGGTGTCACTGCAGGTGTTTATTGTAGGGTGTTCAGTGTGGGGTGTTCACTGCAGGTGTTTATTGTAGGGTGTTCACTGTGGGGTGTCACTGCAGGTGTTTACTGTGGGGTGTTCACTGTGGGGTGCTCACTGCAGGTGTTTACTGTGGGGTGTTCACTGTGGGGTGCTCACTGCAGGTGTTGACTGTAGGGTGTTTACTGTGGGATGTTCACTGCAGGTGTTTACTGTAGGGTGTTCACTGTGGGGTGTCACTGCAGGTGTTTACTGTAGGGTGTTCACTGTGGGGTGTTCACTGCAGGTGTTGACTGTAGGGTGTTTACTGTGGGATGTTCACTGCAGGTGTTTACTGTAGGGTGCTCACTGTGGGGTGTCACTGCAGGTGTTTACTGTAGGGTGTTCACTGTGGGGTGTTCACTGTGGGGTGTCACTGCAGGTGTTTACTGTAGGGTGTTCACTGTGGGGTGTCACTGCAGGTGTTTACTGTAGGGTGTTCACTGTGGGGTGTTCACTGCAGGTGTTGACTGTAGGTTGTTTACTGTGGGATGTTCACTGCAGGTGTTTACTGTAGGGTGCTCACTGTGGGGTGTCACTGCAGGTGTTTACTGTAGGGTGTTCACTGTGGGGTGTTCACTGTGGGTTGTCACTGCAGGTGTTTACTGTAGGGTGTTCACTGTGGGGTGTCACTGCAGGTGTTTACTGTAGGGTGTTCACTGTGGGGTGTCACTGCAGGTGTTTACTGTAGGGTGTTCACTGTGGGGTGTCACTGCAGGTGTTTACTGTAGGGTGTTCACTGTGGGGTGTTCACTGTGGGTGTTTACTGTAGGGTGTTCACTGTGGGGTGTCACTGCAGGTGTTTACTGTAGGGTGTTCACTGTGGGGTGTCACTGCAGGTGTTTACTGTAGGGTGTTCACTGTGGGGTGTTCACTGCAGGTGTTTACTGTAGGGTGTTCACTGTGGGGTGTTCACTGCGGGTGTTTATTGTAGGGTGTTCATTGTGGGGTGTTCACTGTGGGTGTTTACTGTAGGGTGTTCACTGTGGGGTGTTCACTGTGGGTGTTTACTGTAGGGTGTTCACTGTGGGGTGTTCACTGCAGGTGTTTATTGTAGGGTGTTCATTGTGGGGTGCTCACTGCAGGTGTTTACTGTAGGGTGTTCACTGTGGGGTGTTCACTGCAGGTGTTTACTGTAGGATGTTCACTGTGGGGTGTCACTGTGGGTGTTTACTGTAGGGTGTTCACTGTGGGGTGTTCACTGCAGGTGTTTACTGTAGGGTGTTCACTGTGGGGTGTTCACTGCGGGTGTTTATTGTAGGGTGTTCATTGTGGGGTGTTCACTGTGGGTGTTTACTGTAGGGTGTTCACTGTGGGGTGTTCACTGCAGGTGTTTACTGTAGGGTGTTCACTGTGGGGTGTTCACTGCAGGTGTTTATTGTAGGGTGTTCATTGTGGGGTGCTCACTGCAGGTGTTTACTGTGGGGTGTTCACTGTGGGGTGTTCACTGCAGGTGTTTATTGTAGGGTGTTCATTGTGGGGTGCTCACTGCAGGTGCTTATTGCAGGATGTTCACTGTGGGGTGCTCACTCCAGGTGCTATTGCAGGGTGCTCACCATGGGTGCTCACTGCAAATGCTTACTGCAGGGTGTTCACCGTGAGATGCTCAATGCAGGATGCTTACTGACAATATGGCACAAAAAAAGGCAGGTTAACGAACTGATGTAGAGTGCATTTCCATCATATAAAACTGTGTGGGTGTGGATGTCCATGAAGAGAAAGACATTCACCAAAATGTTCATAACAATTACATCTGAAAAGACACAGGTGATCTTTGTTTTCTTCTTTGTACCTTTGTGCTGTGTTTATTAAAATGCATTTTAATAAAAGCATTCCAACTCTTAAAAAATGGCACTATTCAGTCTATAGACTATCAGTTTTAGACAGTGAGTCTTCTCTACTTCTCCACAATCTGAGTGACCTAAGGGTATTCTCACTTTGAATGACAGGGCTGAAATTGCTGTGACCAAGGCAGAATAATAGTTACACATCCAAGTAATGACAAGGTCACCTGCTTTTCTACAGCAGCACACTGACAACACCTATTGGCCTCTGAACTACCGCAAAGATAAACAGGGACCCCAGTAAAATCGTGAGGGGCGAGGCCCACACAGTACCAAGCAGGGGCCATGGCCACAGCCCAGCTGCAAAATGGGGACTGCAGGTGACCGACAGGCACCATGAGGCTCAGGGACTACCAGGCAAATGAAGGCTCATCATTTGACATCACTTTCCTTCTGCTAGATGACCAGAGGTTCTTTTTCCCCCACAAGCATTCTAGGGAAAAGGCGTTCCACAGAGCAATCCGACATCTTTCTGAAAGACTGGAAGAGATACGTGTCAGGGGGTTACACCAACTTACCGCACGGGCCTGAACCAAACCGCGCAATAGTCTCTATTTCGCCATTCTCCAGTTTTACGACCTGGCCATCTGCCGTCCCAGTAAACATCACATCTATTTAAAAACACGAAAAGGAGGAAGAGTAAAGTTAGCTTAAGAACCATGACTGTGCCGCCTTCCCCTACCGGAGGGCCTGGGCCGCCTTCCCCTACAGGAGGGCCTGTGCCGCCTTCCCCTACAGGAGGGCCTGTGCCGCCTTCCCCTACCGGAGGGCCTGTGCCGCCTTCCCCTACCGGAGGGCCTGTGCCGCCTTCCCCTACCGGAGGGCCTGTGCCGCCTTCCCCTACAGGAGGGCCTGTGCCGCCTTCCCCTACAGGAGGGCCTGTGCCGCCTTCCCCTACAGGAGAGACTGTGCCGCCTTCCCCTACAGGAGGGACTGTGCCGCCTTCCCCTACAGGAGGGCCTGTGCCGCCTTCCCCTACAGGAGGGCCTGTGCCGCCTTCCCCTACAGGAGGGCCTGTGCCGCCTTCCCCTACAGGAGGGCCTGTGCCGCCTTCCCCTACAGGAGGGACTGTGCCGCCTTCCCCTACAGGAGGGACTGTGCCGCCTTCTCCTACAGGAGAAACTGTGCCGCCTTCTCCTACAGGAGGGACTGTGCCGCCTTCTCCTACAGGAGGGACTGTGCCGCCTTCTCCTACAGGAGGGACTGTGCCGCCTTCTCCTACAAGAGGGCCTGTTTATGTGCTCCCCTGCCCCCCAAGAGGAAGTGGCAATTCTGAAGATGAAGGAGACCCAACTTCTGGGATGCAAAAAATTCTTCAAACTTACAGCAATAAAACTGTGGGGCCCTAGGGAAGCAGCCTGTGGGCATGGATCTGACTCAAGAGCAAGGGCACAGCAGAAACCAGTCAGTGATGAGACCTGTGAGGACTTTCTCCACTCAAGCTGACACTCAGCACTTAGGGGCACGAGTTCACATTCACCTCAAAAGAATGTCTGCTGCTGACATTGATTGTATCCGACTAAAAAGGAAGGACTGCCAGAAATCCTCTAAGAGAAAATCACAGCACATTAAGCGCTTACTTCAGCAGCACATATAGTAAAGTTAGAACAATACAGAAAAGACTAGCATGCCCCTTGGGCACTGATGATATATAAATTCTTAAAATATTTCATAGTTTTCAAATGCTATTGCAAACTCATGGGTAACACTATGAAAAGCAAAAAAAGAAGTATACGTGATATGCTAAGAAAGGAGAGAAAATGGAGTTATATAAAATACTCAGTTTAAAACTACAAAAGATAGAAAAAGAGGAGAACGCAAAAGTAGAAACAAACAATAAGGGCAAAAATAGAAACCAGTAACGAATCCCGTAGATATTAATCCAGTATATCAGTAATCACTTTAAATATAAATGGTTTAAATACACCAACTGAAAGACAGATGTTACCAAAATGATTCGAAAAGCAAGACCCAACTCTATATTGTGTATCAGAAACCCACTTTAAATATAAAGACACACAGATTAAAAGTGAAGGGATGAAGACAGTATGTCACATGAACACTAACCAAAAGCAAGCCAGGGTAGCTGTATTCAATTCACACAGAAAAGACTTAAGACCAAGGAAAGTTATCAGGGACAAAGAGGAGCATCACACAACGACAAATGGGTCAATTCCTCAGAAAGACGTAAGAATCCTTACTGTGTATATGCTTCACAATAGAGCTCCAATACGTGAGGCAAAAACTGAGGAAACTGCAAGGAGAAACAGAACCCACTGTCACAGTTAGAGACTGCCGCAATCTAAACAAGAATAACCTCACATGATCATATCAACAGCACCTAGTAACATCCAACACTCATTCATGAGTAAAAACTCTCAGCAAGCTGGGAATAGAGGGAAACTTCCTCCACTTAATTGAGAACATCTATTTAAAAGACCTACACCTAACATCACACTTATCGGTGACAAACTGGAAGCTTTCCCGCTAAGACCAAGAACAATGCCAAGATGTCCGTTATCACGTTCCTTTTGAGCATCATACTGGAAGGCCGAGCTAATGCAAGACATGAAAAGGAAACAAAAGGTATACAAATTGAGAAGAAAGAAGTAAAATCGTCTTTGTGTGCAAGTGACATAACCGACTAGGAAGAAAATCTGAAAGAATCAACAACAAAAAAAACCCTCCTGGAACTAATACACAATTACAGCAAGGTTTTGACTCACCTTCCTTTATGGAGTTTGGAATTAAAGACACAACATATGTACATTAGCATCCAAAAGAAAGGCATACTTAGGAATAAATATAATATGCACAAGGTCTATATGAGGAAAACTACAAAATCCTGATGAAAGAAAGAAAGTAACTCAATAAATGGAGAGATATTCCATGTTCATGAACAGCAATAATCAACACTGTCAAGATGTCAGTTTTTCCCAACCTTAATTTATAGATTCAATGCAATGCCAACCAGCAAGTTATTTTGTAGATACAGACAAATTAATCTCAAAGTTCGTAAGGAGAGGGCGAAGACCCAAAATATCCAACGTAACCCAAATATTCCAGTGAAAAGGAAAAAAACAGGAAACTGCTCTCTTTGAGAAGTAAAATCATTGGTTTGCACTAACTGCTATTAAGTTTCAGTGGTAAGCAGCAATATTTGATTTCTTACCAAAAAAAGCTAAAACTTATAAAATTTACAAATAAATGCTAATGTCTTTTTAAGTTCTATCATGACATTTACTCTTCTTGAAACAATTTTGACTTTGACAGCCAAGAAAACCAACCAACATCTGCAGAAATGGGCCAGCCCTTGGGGCCTGTGACAAATAGAAGGGGCCGGGCAAGAGAAGCTGGTCAAACGCCACTAGAAGAGAGGCCAGTGACCAGCCTTGGGAGCACAACAGAAGCACCCTGTGTGCGTACATCCAAAGCCACTGCCTGGAGAACAGTGTTTCAGAGTAACAGGCAGCACATCCAAAGCCACTGCCTGGAGAACAGTGTTTCAGAGTAACAGGCAGCACTTCCAAAGAAGCTGCTCAGCAAGTCCACACCAGATGAAGTTTGTCAACTCTCTGTGACTATCGGTGCCTTTCCAATACTAAGCTTAATTCTCATTTTAACAAACAGAAAATGCCTTGTTCAAGGTTGCTAGAGATGCAAGTATTAGAACCAAACCTAACGCTAGTTCTAAGATGTGGGTAAGAGTGATGCAGATGGTCACCCTTAAGTGTACCCGTCAAAGTGAGCTTTCAGACAGACAGACAGAAACAGTGGAAATATGAGACCATTTGTCTCCCTTTTCACAGTGAAATCTATACAAAGCAAACTGAACTAAGAAATGCTGTGCTGTCAAACACCTATTTAATCTTGATAAATGAACTCAACATCACTATCTGTATTTGGTCTTTTTACTTTCATAACAATTTAAGCACAAGAAAGTGCTCCACAGAGATGAACTCAGAATCACTCAGTGCCAAAATGGCATGTAATCCAGACAGATGAGACCAGCAGGAAGAGCCACTCCCATAGGGCCCTCCCATGTGATGTCTGGGGCCAAACCCCACGGCCACAGCTAAGAAGGGTGTGCAGGGCCCAGGTGCAGTGGCTCACACCTGTAATCCCAGCACTCTGGGAGGCTAGGGCAGGCAGATCACGAGGTCAAGAGATCGAGACCATCCTGACCAACATGGTGAAACCCCATCTCTACTAAAAATACAAAAATTAGCCGGGCATGTTGGCACGCGCCTGTGGTCCCAGCTACTCGGAAGGCTGAGGCAGAAGAACTGCTTGAACCCAGGGGGCAAAGGTTGCAGTGAGCCGAGATTGCACCACTGCACTCCAGCCTGGTGACAGAGCAAGACCCTGTCTCAAGAAAAAGAAGAAAAAAGAAGGGTGTGCAGGGTCCCAGTCCAGGGGCAGTGTGCCACTGCAGCTGCTCCCACCTGTCCCCTCAGACAACAGACAGCCTGAAAGGTCCCCAGCCCACACTTACCCCCAATATGTGCTATGGACTCCGGTCCAATAAGCTGATTTTCAAACAGCCTTTCTGCCTGTCGCAACTTCGTATTTGGATGCAGAACACCAAGCAAAAGCGGGGGTTCTTTGAAGCTGCAAAATAATGCAATTCCAGAGATTTGTCTGTGAATACACATGTGAAAAAAACGTATACCGAGGACCTAGTCTCGGTCCTTTGATAAAGATGGCACTTTCTAATAACATCCACAAAAAAAAATGTTTCAGGATACCAGAAAATGTCACAGTACAAAAAAAATATGACAACATAAATGTGCTAATGCAAGGCCTTCATCAGTCCTGTCTCCTGAGAGCAGCCGGGGGCCTGAGCCCACCCACCCTTCAGCCTCCCCAGCTCCCCACCCCATCCAATGCCTCAGGGCAGCTGGACCTCCTCACTCCTGTGACTCACACAGCCCTGCAGCCACTGGAGTCCCCCTAAAGTGGTGGCAAGCGGTGCCCACATTTCACACCTGATGGCCCGGCCTCGTGCTTCACAGAGAAGATGGAAGGAGCAAGGGGAGACCTTCCTGGGACTACAGCCACCGCCCCATGGTCCAGCACAGGGCACTCCACCTCCCGCCGACACTCTCAGGGCCCACGAGGCTCTCCCTGAAGCAGGCGCTTGAGCTGAGCCCTGGAGCCCTTCTCACAGACAGCTCCAGGAACTCCGGCCTCTACTTGTCCTTCCCAACCACATGCCAGTATGTCACAGCTCCCAGCCCACCAGCAAGTTCTGCTGAGGCTCCTTTGAACAGACACCATTAAACCCCTTCTCCCTATGTCCTCCTTACCCCGGCCAGGGTCACCATCTATCATGCCTGCTTCCTCCCTTGACCCCTGTAGTCTACTCTCAACCCAGCAAGCAGGTCAGATCACGACCTTCCTCTCCTCAGAGCCCCGCCATGGCCTCTCTCACCTAGAGCCAAGTCCTGGAGCAGCCTCTGAGCACGACAGTCGAGCCACAGCACCTTCTTGCCTCCTCCCCTTCTTGTGCCTTCTGCATCCCCCACACCAGCCCCTCCCTGCCGGGTCCTGACTACACCAGCATCTCCCTAACCAGTGCCTTCTCACCAGCTCTTGGCTCCACCTGGAACACCAAGCCTCCCCTCCCCAGGAGGCCCACTCTGACCACCCAACTGAATATCCAATACCTCCCCTGAACGCAGGCCCCTGTCCTGCTCCATGCTCCTCAGAGCACATACCAGCTTCTCAGGCACTGTGTAACTTGCTCCTTTTATATTTATGGTCTGTCTGTGCCCACTACAGCACATGCTCCGTGAGATCTGGGATTTCTTTGTGTTTTTCTCTACTGCATTCCCAGTACCCGGCATAGAACACGGCATGTAGAAGCCTCCCAAGGAGCACTGCTGAAGAGGAGCAAGTGGGGAGGAAGAGCTTCCAATCATCCCCTGCCCTCTGCGTCCAGCAAGGCAGGGAATTCAAGAATAGGAAGAAGCTAAGGGCTGGAGAAAAATTTATAACAACAGCAAAAAGGGCTTCTTTAAAGCTCTTTTCACAGCAAAAGAGGAAGGAAAGGGAAACCCCGCCTGGGGCAAGTGGTGCCACGCAACAAAGACAAAGCAGAGTTACCAGTTTCTGCTCAGCCTCGCTGGGCAGCATGGGGTCACCATGGTCAAGAGGATCAGGCCAGCAGACAGGGCAGGAATGGCCACTTGGCTAATGGCCAGGTGTTTGGGAGTCTACCCAGGATGCTCCACACTCCTGTGAGAGCTGAGACCACACTTAGGAATCTCCAGAAAATCAGAGAACCGCCAGACCAGGAGCGTGGCGGGGACTATGAGAAGAGTGGTGGCTCTTCCAGTCTACACTATTACAAAGCTGGTTTCCGCACATGAGGGCAAAGTCACAGGAAGGCTGCAGGGCTTTGCCAAAACCCTGCCCTGCAGAACCACTTTCCCTTCCTTTTGGGAAGATTGGAGGGCTGTCACAGACACACCATATATGACATCTTGGTTCCCATAGCACGCAGAGTGGCTTTCAAGATCCCTGTGACAACCTGGGGAGATGTGAACAGAGTAACAGGGTGTCAGGATGATCGCAGATGGCTGACACAGGTGAAGGAAGCCTGCACTGATGCAGTGATTCTCAGCTGCAGAGATGTGACCCGCTGTGGCCCACAGACTGCACAAAGACTCTCCTAAGCATTTCTGAGAACCAGGTCTCTGATGTCCCCACATCTCTGTCTCTAACACCGGAAGCCAGGGTGCGGGGCACTGCTGTTTCCCTCCCCTGTCTGATGTCCCCACATCTCTGTCTCTAACACAGGAAGCCAGGGTGCGGGGCACTGCTGTCTCCCTCCCCTGTCTGATGTCCCACATCTCTGTCTCTAACACAGGAAGCCAGGGTGCAGGGCACTGCTGTCTCCCTCCCCTGTCTGATGTCCCACATCTCTGTCTCTAACACAGGAAGCCAGGGTGCGGGGCACTGCTGTCTCCCTCCCCTGTCTGATGTCCCCACATCTCTGTCTCTAACACCGGAAGCCAGGGTGCGGGGCACCGCTGTCTCCCTCCCCTGTCTGATGTCCCACATCTCTGTCTCTAACACAGGAAGCCAGGGTGCGGGGCACTGCTGTCTCCCTCCCCTGTCTGATGTCCCCACATCTCTGTCTCTAACACCGGAAGCCAGGGTGCCGGGCACTGCTGTCTCCCTCCCCTGCAGGTCTCGTGGGCCCTGCCTGAGTTCCATACAGTGCTTCTATTTCTGTTGATGTCCCAGACCACCCATAAATGTTGCTGCTATTTTTTAATATCTCTCAGTCTGACAGTTCCACCTGGTGGTGAAATGTGTACTTCTGACAGTACCGCAACTTTCAACTGCCAGTAGAATTACCCTTCCTGTTGGTCTTTAAAATTATAGCAACCAAATCCATCCTGCAGAACGCTGCTCTAATTTTTTTAACCATAAATTTTACTTTAATTTTTCCTCAGTGACTAGAAACATCCATATCCTTCTATGAAAAATAAACTTTTTGCTCCCTTCTGCAGAGAAACCATGTCCTTCCACAGTCACTTCCACAGAGTGACTGTGAAGTGAGAGGCTGAAGCTGAGTCAGCGCCTGCTGAGATGGCATGCATGGGGCACAGCCTGTGTCACAGCTACATGCACTTGCATGAGACACACCAAGCTCTGTCACATACCAGGCTTCTGCTCTGCATTTTGGATCTATCTTCCCATTCTGAGTGTGCCATTCCTAAAGCTGAGCCCAGGAGCAAGGCCTGCTGGCTGTGATGGTTCCACTGTCATTCCTAAAGCTGTGCCCAGGAGAGAAGTCCCTGTTGGCTGTAATGGTTCCACTGTCATTCCTAAAGCTGAGCCCAGGAGAGGGTATAATGGTTCCACAGCCCTGCTGGCTGTGATAATCCCACTGTCGTTCCTAAAGCTGAGCCCAGGAGAGGGTATAATGGTTCCCAGGAGAGAAGTCCCTGCTGGCTGTGATAGTCCCACTGCTTCTCTTCCTTTCCCTCCTCATCAGGCTCTTCTACTCCACAAACAGAACTTACTTTGTACAAACAACTTTCAATCCCCAGTGGGCCCTGCTTCCCTTCAGTGCCCAGCCAGGGCTCTATGCCCCTCTTCCTGGTGCATTTCTTCACCACTCCTTCCACACATAAACTCATCCTTCCTGAGAGCAAAGGTCTTCACTCACTGAGGCTCCACTCTCTCTCTAACTCAAAACTCAATCTCAGCCTCCTTTTCCAAGGCCTGCCCCACAACCCAAGCTTCTAATCCCTGACTGTGGACATAGTTCCCTCCCCAAATGGACTATCCAAGAAGGCCCAGATCAGTTTCTCTTTAGGTAGAATGAGCCATCCTGCTCTGTTGAGAAGGGTTAACACACACAACACCTCCTCCTCACCCCCCTTCGGAGACAGGATGTCCTCAGGCCTGGCTCAGGCAGAAAAGCACGTTTGAGGACCCACTGGCAGAACAGGAGTTACACAGCTGACACTCTTGGGCTGACTAGAGTCCCCAGCAGAACAGGAGTTACACAGCTGACACTCTTGGGCTGACTAGAGTCCCCAGCAGAACAGGAGTTACACAGCTGACACTCTTGGGGCTGACTAGAGTCCCCAGCAGAACAGGAGTTACACAGCTGACACTCTTGGGGCTGACTAGAGTCCCCAGCAGAACAGGAATTACACAGCTGACACTCTTGGGGCTGACTAGAGTCCCCAGCAGAACAGGAGTTACACAGCTGACACTCTTGGGGCTGACTAGAGTCCCCAGCAGAACAGGAGTTACACAGCTGACACTCTTGGGGCTGACTAGAGTCCCCAGCAGAACAGGAGTTACACAGCTGACACTCTTGGGGCTGACTAGAGTCCCCAGCAGAACAGGAATTACACAGCTGACACTCTTGGGGCTGACTAGAGTCCCCAGCAGAACAGGAGTTACACAGCTGACACTCTTGGGGCTGACTAGAGTCCCCAGCAGAACAGGAATTACACAGCTGACACTCTTGGGGCTGACTAGAGTCCCCAGCCCTTCACCCAGTCTCAATCTTGCATGAGCAACTTGTGTGTTTACAGCACCCTGTGCCATCACTATTCTAAATCCAACAATAAAAATTGACTCAGCTACACATGTCAATCTAAGGTCAGAACCGTGTCCTCTATATTTTTAGTGAATCAGATCCAATATAAAGCCTTAATTTTTATGGATAAAACATTACATTATTTAGTTAGTATGTTATATTCACTCTTTAACTAGATACAATTCTTGTCTCAAGTTTTTAAAGCCTTACATGGACTAATTCATTTTAAATAAGCTTTAGATGGCTTCACCCCCTCAGCAGTTGCAAGGGGAACAGGAAATTACTGAAGCAGACTGTGCAATCCTCCTGCAAGGAGGCCAACGTGGAAGTCACAGACCATCACGTTGACGCGAGCCCAGCTCTGCGCCACTACAATTACAAACACGAATCTACTTCAGGCCCACATATTCGCGACTTTTTTCCAATTATAATGGACTGCCTTACTATTGGTGAAAGGTGACTTAGGAAAAAAATAAGACTAATTATAGGTTTTGTAGAAAATCAGTTACTTATAAAATTGTCATGAGGTAACTTAAGCTCCATTTGTGCTTTTGCTACTTGAAATGAATTACAGTTGACTGTCTCTAATAATTATTAAGCTTCTCGAATTCTGAATTTTTATTTTTGGTTTATGCAGTTTTTTTTTAACAATGACAGGGAAATACCAGGCGTATTTCCTGAGTAACATCTAATTCAGCACAAAAACCCAGGTACTAAAGAAATCGCAAACTGTTTCTCAAACTTACCTTTCAGAAGACTGATTTCAGCACCCTCCTTTCCTTGGAAATCATTTCAGCCCATTACGTTTTGTCAAGCAACCCCTCCTGAGGACTGCAGGGCAGCCTACCTGAGAGGCTGTGGATCTATAGGAGATTCCAGCAGCATCATGGCTCCAAGCAGGGGAACGGTGAGAGAAACAGCCAACATCAAGAAGGTCACTCGGAAAACTCTGCTGCTAAAGGAGCTGCCAGAAATAAAAGATACAAAGGCAATCAGCCGAGTCTCAGACGGTGACAAGGCTGGCTGGTCCGAAAGCCCTCCTGGCAGGAGCAGGGACGCTCCTTTAGTTTACCCACTGCAGGGTGGCCGACCTCTAGCCTGTGATTAAACTTTAGCTCTGTTTGCTGGGGTTGGCAAACACGCCTTTGTCGTTGTTCTTTTTTTTAACCTCCCAGCTTCCCCTGCGTAGGACACGTTGGATCAGGTACTTTCCAGATCTCGAATCCTCTAGCAGGCTTTTAAAGAAGGCAAACTCAAAGAACGGAGGAGCACAAAATGTAATGGTAAAAAAGGCTTCTAATGATGTAAATGGCGCATAGTCATTCACAAAAAGGTGGGTAATTCTTGAAAGCCACGACTTCCTGGTGCGTGGATTCAAAGCAGCAACGCTCAGGGCTGCACAGCCCTGAGACCCTCACGGATAGAAGACAGTGCTAAATTCATGAAGGACGTGGAAGCAGAACAACTTCCTGAGGATCCAATTCCCCGGTCATTTTTCCCAGCCTACTTTTTTTTTTCTTTTTGTTGAGATGGAGTTTCGCTGTTGTTACCCAGGCTGGAGTGCAATGGCGCGATCTCAGCTCACCGCAACCTCTGCCTCCTGGGTTCAGGCAATTCTCCTGCCTCAGCCTCCCGAGTAGCTGGGACTACAGGCACGCACCACCATGCCCAGCTAATTTTTTGTATTTTTAGTAGAGACGGGGTTTCACCATGTTGACCAGGATGGTCTCGATCTCTTGACCTCGTGATCCACCCTCCTCGGCCTCCCAAAGTGCTGGGATTACAGGCGTGAGCCACTGCGCCCGGCCCTTCCCAGCCTACTTTTAGGAATTCAAAAGGACTTCCCAGCTCTTCAACTTAATAAAAGAAGTTTGACAGATACTGACAGTTACCCAGACAGGCTCTAAAACATTAGCATTCCAAGTCATCACTCCTAAACCCTTGGGAAGAGCTGAAAGCTTCCCTGGGAATGCTGGGTGAAGTATCTGAACAAACGGCCAGACCCATCTTCACATACAGTAACAAGTATGTGTTATCATCTGGTAACAAGTGAAAACATTTGGCCTCTTGCTACTAAGTAAACATCAGAGGATCATATTTGTTTGCATAAACTGAATTCAAATTTACTAAATGCTTGACATTAATACTAACTTAAAACGAATAAAATCATGAGTTCCCAAGGTAAAATTATTTTCTTCCATCAAAAAAATTAAAGTGTTGACAAATAAAAAAGTCGAGACTCACACTTAACAAAACGGACTTGATTTCAGGGGCAGGGTTTGATTTTTGACAGAAGTGAACTCTTGTGCCATTGAGACACATTAAACTCTGTTCCGGGTACGATGTAGAAACATGGAGGCCAAGTCCTCTTTCCCAACAACCAGCCAGGCAACTCCGGGCCAGTTTCTCCACTCCAAAACCTACATTTCCTCCAATGGGAAATGGGGTGTTAGGCAGGGTAACCTCCTGAACATGCACAATTTTAACAAACGAATAATGCAGAAAAGAAAACAAATCCCTCTGTTTCTACTGGGGTAGGCGGAAATAAAGACGAAGGAAAGACCAAGGGGAACAAGAGGAAGCAGCTTTCACAAAGTGTCCCTCGCATTTTGGACAGCACCTCTGCAGAGCAGCTGGGTTCTGCCACCAACCTGAGTGGGCAGGAAACCGAGTCTCCCAGAGCCTCCAGGAACACAGCTCTACTGATACCCTGACCTTAGCACAGTGAAACCTGCCCAGGACTTCTGACCTAGAGAAATAGCATATGATAGACTTGTGTTGTTCAGGACACTCATTGTGTGGTGAATTGTTAATGGCAACCATAAAAATTAACAGTTTTCTAGTTAAACTAGTTTCCAGCACCTGGAAGTGGGTTGCTCCTGTAAGAAATATATACAAATGTGGAAGTAGCTTTGGAATCAAGCTGTGGTGAAGGATGGAAGAATTCTGAGGAGCAGCATAGAAAAAGCCTAGATTTCCTTGAACACAGTCATAAAACTATGAATGTTAAAGAGACTCTGCTCGTGAGAGCTCAGAAGGAAGAGAGGAGCAAAGCAGGAAAAAAAGCATCGCCTTGAGAAACCTAACTGGGTGCGAATACTGTCAGCCGTGCTAGGGAGGGTACGGAAGTTTGTCAGGAACATGGGATTGGAAACTGGAGGAAGGTGGATCCTGGAACACAGTGGCAGAAACCTTGGCTGAATCGCATCCTGCAGTGTGTGGAAAGCAGAACTTTTAACACTGAAACTGGACCCAGCTAAGGACATTCCCAAGCAGAGTGTTGAAGGTAAGGCCTGGTTTGCCTGCTGCTTCTCCTCCAGAGCAGGACAACCCCAGGGCAGTGCTAACCACTGCCTTCTTCCTTTGGCATTTCCTTTTGCTGATGAGAATTTTATGTCTATTTTTCTTCTAATAATCTTCCAAAAATGAATTTGTCCCTAACTTCCTCTTCTTCACTCATAAGGGGTTCACAGCTGACCCCGTACCTAAGACCAGGTAAAATGCCACATTGCCAGTCCTCACCCCTTTTATTAGGTGGAAAAGGAGGTGGTCCAGGCCCTACAAACCCAAATAAAATGCCACATCCCCAACCCAGGGAGAGGCCACGAGAGCCCAGGTTCCTGGAAGAGGGCAGGTGAGAATGAAGGGGAAAGTCAGGTCAACCTCTGCCTCCCAGTCCTGTCTCCAAACCCCAGGACCAAATAATCTTCTTCTAATGTGACTGGCTTACACCAGCCAAGGGTATGAGAACCACAGGCAACAAAACGTCTACAAAGCATAGAGCAACTGTGGCCTGACACAACAGCAGGCTCGTGCAACCTGAGAGGTCTGCAGCAGGGAAAGGAGTAGGGCCAGGAAAAGAGGAACGGCAACACAGTGAAAACGAGAGTGTGCCATTAAACGTGCTCTATGTGGGCACCCAGACCCACCTAGGAATCTCTCTCCCTCACAAATGAGGGAAATGGGCCGGGAAGGGCTCAAGTGGCACAAGAGCTGGAAAAGTGCGACTGAGAGCCAGATGTGGCTGCATGCCTGCAGTCACTATTAGAAGCACTGCCTGCCAAGGGCAAGAGGAAGGAGTGAGGATGCCCAGGCCCAGAGCCCTTCAGAGCCGAAGTCTGAAAACTCTGTGAAAGCTCATGTTGATCTGCCTATTCTAGACATTTCATATAAGCAGAGTTGCACAACATATGACCCCTCATGACTAGCTTCTTTCACTCAGTGTGTTTTCTAGGCCCACCTAGGTTGCAGTATGTATCCATACATAGTTCCTGTTACCAGTTGATTATATATGTATATACCACAACTTGCTGCCCATTCATCTAGTTTTTTGTTTTTTAAATATAAAGACACAGTCTCAGTCTGTCTACCAGGCTGAAGTACAGTGGCATGATCATATCTTACTGTAATCTCAAACTCCTGGGCTCAAGTGATCCTCCTGTCTCAGCCTCCCAAGTAGCTAGGACTACAGGTGTGTACCACCATGTCTGGCTAATTGTTTTACTTTTCGTAGAGACAATGCCTTGCTACATTGTCCAGGCTGGTCTCATCCAGGCTGGTCTTGAACTCCTGGCCTCAAGCAGTCTTCCTGCCTCAGCCTCCCAAAGTGCTAGGATTACAAGCATGAGCGACCGTGTCCAGCCCTACTCATCTGCTGAAGAACGTTTGTGTGGGAGGAGTAAATGGGAGTGATTACTTAATAAGTAAAAGGTAAACACCTTGATCAAACAGTTTTGAAACCAGAGAGAGCTGGTGGTGGCTCAACATTGTGAATACACTAAATATCACTGAACTGTGTACTTTAAAGTGGTTAATTGTCTGTTACGCGAATTTCACCTCGACTAAAAAAAAAAGTTGACAGTGATAAAAATGTTCTACACTTAGATTGTGGTAATTATTGCAAAACGGATGATTATACTAAAAATCACTGATTTGGACATTTTAAGTAGGTTAATTTTATGGTATGCAAATTACATCTCAATAAAGATGTTTAAAACAAACAAACAAACTCAGTGACTCCACCACAAAGATGTTTAAAAACAAAGAAACTCAGTGACTCCACCACAAAGATGTTTAAAAACAAACAAACTCAGTGACTCCACCACACAAACTGCCACTCCAGGGCCAGGACACTCTTCAACCCAGGTGATTTTCTTTAAATGACGTAAAGTTTTCCAACACAATAGAAATGAAGTACTTGTACAGTAAAGCAGGGCTGGTTACAAGGAAATGACAGAAACATTTTTGAGTGTGAATCCCATAGAGAGGCGAGCGCACTGAAAGATGGATGGTGACGATGTGGCTGCCGGCCCTAAGCGCTGCCCTGACTGCACTCAGGTCCTGAGTCCAACAGGGACGCTCCTGTCTGCAAAGGAAGCTGATGCCATCCCTGGATTCCAACATTGTGACCTCTCCTTTGCCACACTGCAGCTTACATTCTTAAAATCTTGATGTAATAATCTGATTCAGGGCTGGTGACATCCCGTTTAAATATCTGGTTGCCCTTTTACACAACGGTTAAAGGCTCAATTACATACAAAACAAAAAGTCCAGCCAGGACTGAAAGCCGTGGTGCTTACAGCCAAAAAGGAGGCCAAAAGTCCAGGGACAAAGATTTGTGTCCCAGTGCCAGGGATCTAGCAGTAACACTCTCTTAAAGGCCACTCAGTCTACTGTTTCCAAAGGCTGCCAACTCCTGTATGGGCTACATCACAATGACCTGAGCTACCTTAAACAAGACCCAGAGACTCTGGTTTGGTAGGCGCAGGGTGGGCCTGCGAACTCTTTTCATCCACTGTTCCTGAGGCGCAGCTGGACACCACTAACTCTATCCAGCTCCCTTCCCAGTCAAAGTTCACCAACACCTCCCCAACCCCAGCTGATCCAGCCTCCACTGGAAAGTTCTGTGGTCACGTATTAGAAATACTAGCTTAAATTTAAACAAAACTCCTTGAGTAGCACTGTCCAATAGAACTTTCTGCAATGATGGAAATACAACAGCCACTAGCCATGTCTGGTTCCTGAGTACTTGAAATGGAGGTAGCTTGTTATATAAATGAAGCAACCACAGCTGCTGGACCCCTGCTCTGGGCACCACACTTATTTTAGCCCACGGTTCATTAACTTTTTGGCAGGTCCTCATCAGTGTTGCCGCCTGCAAACTCATAGTCAACTACAGTTCTTCTGTCTTCTCTCGGTGCCTGCCTCCCTCTTACCCTCCTTATTTTAACTTAAATAAAGGACACTATATTGATCCCTATCCATTTTCACTGACAAAGCACTGCAGGTTCCCATCCTGTGCTGACACATCCAGGAAGGCTGGCAACTTAGTTCCCAGACGCAGTCTGAGAAATCAGTTTGTTTGCCCCACTCTCTTGAAAGGGATGCCCATCTCCACGAGGACATCTGCAAACTCAAATTGCCTACACTCTCTAAACGCAAGAGCACAACCACAGTGATGCAACAGGATTTGACAACTGCTGTTGGCCAGCCCACCATTTGCAAAATCTTCTGTACATTCGCCAGCCGATTTGGCGGAGTTTGAAGGGTAGGCTCTAACTCTGCACAAAGGACATCAGGGCCTTGGGTCCTGAACTGAAATCCCAACAAGCAGACTCCAAGAGATCAAAATTCACCTGTGATTATTGTGGAAAACCTGTTAGCCCCAAATTCATAGGGGACCAGCAGCCTCACGTGTCAAGGTGATCCCTGGAACCTGAGAAAGTCAAACTGCATCAACCCATCTTTTTTACTGACAGATTCTTGAATTTGTTCATTTTCGCAATCCTTTAAACTGGGGCTGGCTCCTAGATTCATCATTTTATCCTTGAAAACATTAAGAAATTAAGAAACAAGTTTAAAGAGCCACCTGAAAATACACACCCGGGCAGAGATGAGACAAACACTCCAGCTGCCTGACTCCTCACGGATTCCAGAACGTCTCATCCGTTTCTCCATACTGCCTGCCTTACTCTTTAGTCTCCAAGAGGAAAAAGGAAAATGGACCTAGTAGAGACTTTTAATTAGACTAAAATCCTTCAGAAATTTATTGAAAAAGCAGAATTACATGGAATTTAATGTAGTAAAATATGTTAAATCCTCAATATATTCATTCTGCACCCCTAAACAGTCATATATGGACATTAAACAGTTCTCTTCCTAGATAGAACTATGTTCCAAAAGGAAAGGAATAGTTGGACAGTGTACAGTAGAGTTTCAAAAGCATTTGGGGAAATCACTGTCAAAAAATAACTATAAGCTTGCACTGGTCTGTAAAAGTGCTTAGCTCATCTGTGTTCCACAATGAACACAAGAATTTACCAACCAAATTCTCCACTGGATCTGAATACAGAAATTCAAGAGCTTTGGCATAAAATCTCACTTCCAAAGCATAATTTTAAAAACACGCTTCTCACTGTCCAGCTACCAGTTCTCTCCTTCACCATTCATTTTCATTTCTCTTTTAACTCTATTCTCTGTAACTTCATATAAACTACCTTGCTCACAGAGACCTCAATGATCTCATAAGCAAGACAAAGCAAACACCATCTTTCACGCCAAAAGTTGGGAGACCAGCCAACACATTGCTGGGGACCTTTGCACTGCTAAAATCTATGTCTTAGTTCTGTCAATTTAGTAATGTGTCTTTCAAGGCTTCCTTTATTCTATTTAGCACACCTAACGTGCTAAGGTTTACCCTAACAGTTTCGTGTTTTTACTTTACTTCACCCACTATACACAGGCTTTCCTGGCTTATGTTGAACCCTCGACTTTTAAGGTAATCAAGATACTATTACATGAACTAATAGAAATGACCACAAAAGAAATGAAAAAGAAGAGTACTGCAGAAGAAAAGTAAGAAAAACAGCTACCATATTACAATAATAAATGCAGAAAGGAAGGGTGGTAACAAGACCTCATTTTGAAAGAGATCATTACAGATATACAGAAAAGGGATTAAAAAACAAGAACAAACACAGGGAAACAGAAACAATGTTCATGGACGGGGAAGTCAAGAAAGTAACTAAATGCAAACATAAAAGGCACATTGGAAAAGATCATGCAGTAAAAAATGACTTCAGAATCACATTTACTTAGTCATTAAGGAAGAATCCCCACAGGGAACCTGAAAAAAAAATTAAATCTGCCTCTCTGCCCTGGGGCAGAAGTGTGAGCAAGTGGAGGGCTGTGCGCCCTGGTTTTCAACACCCTGCACCTTATGACAAACTCAGGCCACTGCTCTTCATTTCTCAGGTAAAAATGCCTTGCTTTTAAGACTTCTGTAGGAAACGGTTGCCGGTTCTTGCATGTCCACTCTAAATGGCTTCATCAACAGATGATTTATTCACAATAAGTACGGTGACCAGATTCTCCCAGTTTGCCCAGGTTTAGCACTGAAAGTTCTACATCCTTGGAAACTCCAGTCCAGGGCAACCCAGAATGGTTGGTCGGGATATATGGGAGCATCTTCCTGATCTTTCCACTGGCCCAAGGAGTCAACTGTCACCGCAAAGTCTTCTCTAAATTGCCTCTCTAGAGCCTAAATGATCCTCCCTGCCATCACTCTCCTTCAAATGTGTGCCTCTTAGCATCAGTCAATAAACTCAGTATACAAGGGCAAAAACTGCCTCTCATTCATAGGTACCACACACCACCTCTTGGCACACTACTGATGAACAAATATTTCCAGTATTTCTATGAAATATAAGTCCATCAGTTTCACAACTTCGAGCTTGGTCTATGGGGCCTCTCGAGTCTCCCTAAAACTTCAAAGTTACAAAATTCAGGACACAAAATTGAAAAGTGAATTTTAAGTATCTTATATTGAAATCTATGTTTACGGATCATGATTCATTTTTTGGCTAACAAAATGTAGCATTTTTACATTTTGGAAGATGGGAGAGGAGCCAAAAGGCAAAACCTGGTATTTCTTAGATGTCAACAACTACAGTTTCCTATGTTTCTCCATTCCTATCAGAAAAAACCTGCGAGGGTGAAGTCTCGCCAAAAAAAAGAAAAAAAAATGCCTACAATGTCACTTCTGTTCTCCACTCTTTCCAAGAACCGCGATGAGGTCTGGTCACGCAGCGTGAGGGGCGCAGGTGCAAAAGAGCAAGTGCAGAAGCCATCTCTTCGCCGGATCACCCCAGCATCTCGTGGGACCTCCTCCCTTTAGGAAAGTGCGAGTGGGGGACCAGGAAGACGCAGGGCCCTGGCCAGGTGGCTGTCCCCCGGGGGATCAGATTAGCCAAAGGAAGGCCAGCGGGAGGGGAGCGAACAAAAGGCGAGGAAGCAACCGCTCTGCAGGGTGGGGCGGGAGTGAGGGGAAGGAAGGCGCAGGAACGGACCCGGAGAGCCAAGGACAACGCGACGACCCGGCACAGGGTGCACCCGAACCTGAAGGACCTGGCAGGTGCATACAGCTTGTCGGAGCCCGTTTCCTGCTCGGAAAAACAAGTTTCCCTTGGAGATTAAACGAGAGGGCATTGACCACGCGCCAGGCACCGCATCCTCCCAGGTTACTGTTACCGCCATCGCCGCTGTCCGGCAGGGTCGCCCTCCGCTCCTCGCGGCCTGGCTCAGCGCCCGGTCTGGGAGTCCGGCCTACCTGCCGTCCTTAGCCTCCGGGGCCTGGCCATCATCGTCCGTGACGACCTGCGGCCGCAGGGGCCGACGCTGTCGCAGCCCGTCCGCCTCGCTCATGGCACCGGCTCCCGAGCTCCCCCGCCTCCAACCTTCACTGAGCGGCGCCGACTCAGGCTCCAGGCCCGCCCTCCCCGGCGCGCGGAAATGACGTTAGCACAGGGAGCCAATCCGCAGCGCTGTCCCGCCCCTTCCGGCCTCATGGGCGGGCGGTTTCCCGCGCTCTTGGCGGCGAAGCGTGACCTCTCGGGAACGCGGCTAGGAACTTGCTTAGGACGAGCACCTGGGGCTGCCAAGGTGTCCGCTCGTCTCTCTCCGGGGCCCGGAACGCCAGTGATTCAACCTCGGCTTGCCCGGCCCAGCCCCTGCGCATGCCGCGTCCGTCTCCCGTTTCTGAGGACTGGAATACTTATGACGCACTTGGGAATTGCTGGCCCGAGATGTCGTTAGAGAGGATGGCGCTGTTTATTAAATGTCAGAGACACCGTTCCTACAGGCAGCGTCAAAAATAACGCGTTCACACCCTTGGAACGAAGTCACCCCCTGCCTGAAAATTGCATCCTTCCCCTACTGACCCGGTTAAGGGGAAAACTTGGGCTAGAAAATGTTTCCCTCTGGTTAAGGCCTGATGTTGAGTATTAAATCTTTTGTGGCTGTTAAAACAGACGTTTCATAGAGTTTATCAAAGGGTTACCCTTGTCTACGGCCGTACCACCCTGAACGCGCCTGATCTCGGATGCTAAGCAGGCTCAGGCCTGGTTAATTCTTGGATGGGAGACTGCCTGGGAATTCTGGGTGCTGTAGGCTTTTAAAAAATAAAAATAAAATAAAAAATTTAAAAAAGCAAAAAACAGGATTACCCTTAAGTAAAGGCAAGGTAGAAGTAGAAATTATCACTAACAAAGGCTGAGAAAGCATCAAGAGGCGTCTTTCTTTCAACAGTATTGTAGTGAACCAGAAATGTTCACAGGTGCTGGGAGGTGAAGCTGGGCGAACCACAGACAAGGCCTCTCCTTATGGAAGTTAAACTAGTGGGAAGGATGACTTTAACCAGATCATCATCATGAAATAGACATGTAACATTACCAAGCGTAGTGATTGCTTCAAAGGGGGAGAACTGGATCTTGTGAGAGCGTTTGACAAAGGGATTGAAAGAGGAATTGAATCTGGAGGAAGTGACAGGGAGGGTTCCCAGGCGGAAGAAATCAAAGCCTGTTACCAGTGGCACGGGGAATCCTCTCCGGAAAAGCTAAGTTCAAAATGCAGAGTTAGGAAATAATTTCTTGGAGGCTTTCCTGATAGAAACGTGCCATTGCCTTTTTCAGTGACAGGTGGCACTAGAATTCCATGTGAATGTTTTCTGTTCATTCACTCAAAGAGCTAAGAACCAGCTTGAGGAAAGTGGAGAGCTATGCAAATCCAGCCCTGCAGAGATCCCAGGTAGTAATTCAGGCCTCAGCAACATTTTGCTTCAGTATGTGTCATTGAGTACAGCCAGTACAGCTATTAAATCCAGGATAGTGTTAACAACGTGCTGTATGGTCTGACGCCTTCCTGCCTGTCTGGACTATCCGTCTTGCCCGCATCCCCCAATTCAGACGCTCAGGATTGTTTACCGTGTCTAATCTCAGGCCCAGCTGCCTTTGTCCTTGAGGTTTCTTCTTCCTGAGATACACTCTCCTTCACCAACACTTGGCTAATTATTTTTGTCATTCAAGACCCACTTCAAGTATCCTTGCTGAAAATTCTCCCAGTTTCCCAAGCAGAACTTCTTCCTCTTTGTCTTCAAGGCACTTTAAAGATGCCCCAACTGTAACAGTGAGCCCGTTGCATTGTGTTCCATGCCCAGTATTAAAGCCCCACACACTGCAAACAGCCAGGGACACATTCATAAGAAAAATAATGGCAGTAAGTTGGGTTTACTGAACTTACTGCAGCAAAGAAAATCACCAGAGGATCTGTGGGGCTCCAGAAAATAGGGGAGTCATGAGAGTCGTTGTGGGGCTTGGGGACTGGAGTTAGTCCAGTCATAGATAGTCTTGTGGAGGATTGGTCAGAATTCCTTAAAAAGGGGAGCTACCAGAGGAACCAGTGGCTTTATCTCCCAAACATGTAAGCCCATTCGGAATTACTGGAAGGTCAGCTCTTGGGCTTATCCTGAAGCACATATGTCTTACTATGAAGCATGTAGGTAGCGGATGTCACAGAGGTCTGAACTGATCATCTGTGCTGCACACCACGGGTTCGGTGCAGTTTTTCTGTTTTTGACTCGCGGTGAAGCCTGCTTTGCTTGTATTTCAGTTCTCAGTTCTCCCACTCCACCTTCCAACCCAGCTGCCAAGCAGACCGACTTCATTTCTCGTCGTGCTGAAACCAGTTATTGGCAGAGGAATGGAACCACTGTGATTAGTTTGATCAGGTTTCTTGGCACCACTGACGTTTTGCGCTAGGTAATTCTTTGTCGGGAAGTGGAGGGGGGGCCCTGTCCTGCGCCCTGGTGTTTCAGCAGCATCTCTGGCCTCCCCCACTAGATGGCAGTAGCATCCCACCTAGTCATGATCATAAACAATGTTGCCAGACTTGGACAAATGTCCCCTGCGGAACAGAACCGCCCTTGGTTGAGAAGCATTGGGTTAGACCAGCCAGAACCCACCCCCGGCCCTGGAAATGGGGCTTGCTTCCATCATAACACTGACCCATGTGGAGGGTGTTTATCTCAACAAAAGCAGGCCCTGCCAGTGTGGAAGAAGAGGCATGTGATGCTGGCAGCCGTGTGATGCATGCCAACCCACATGTGCCTCGCAGCTCAAGCCAGAAGCAAACCCTCCTTCTAGTCCAGCGCTGTGTCCCGTCCCACGCTGTTTCCACTCCTTCCACGGAGACTTCCTGAAAGCCTGCCAGCTGCCAAGTGTGGTGACAGAAGGAGCGTGACATACAGGGAGCCAGTGTGCACAGGCATTGCCACCTGGGGGGAGAGAGGAAGCCTGACAGTGACCACTATCGAGCTGCCCCAGAAGAGTGCAGCGTGCCTGGGGCTGCGAGAGGGGACAAGTGCCAGCAGATGGGAGTGACCAGAAATGGCTTCTTGGAGGAAGGGGCCTTGCACCAGGACTTAGATAAGTAAGATTATAACGAGTGGGTTGGATGGATAGAGAAGGACAAGAAAGAGGCTAAGAGGGAAGAGCGGGGTACCCAGGGATCGTTAAGCAAGAGGGTGATGTTCAGGGACAGACATTGGGGTACTGAGTGATAAGGAAGAATAGCCACAAATATATACACCTGTATGTACCCACAAAAAAGAAAAATTGATTTTTTTAAAAAAGAAAGAATAGTCTGAAAAGAGCAAAGCAGGGCAGGAAGTAGGTGAGCCCCTCTTGCCCACAAGTCCAGGAGAGTGCAGAGGGCACCACTGACTCGGAAAAGGGCTGCAAGGGACGTTATTCTGCCATGGTGGGAAGCTCCCGTTTTAATTCAGGTGAGACAGTGGAGACAGTAAAGTTAGGAAGTGTAGGTTAGTTTGTTCATGGCAGGAAAAGCACCTTAGAGATCACACAGTTACCAGAAACAGACACCCGCTAAAGCCAGCAGAGGATAAGAAAGGGATACATTGAAGAGTCTACCTTATGGATCTCGGGCTCTGAAAGTACCGCCAGGCCTCACGGGGACTGGAACAAAGACCTGGGAACAGGGCAGAGTCACCCTCCGCCTCCTGTGCCTCACACTGTCCTGTCTCTGCAGCCCCTCCGTGCTCACAAGGCGGCGAATAGCACACCCTGCCGGGCTGGCCGCTTCTCTTTTGCTGCCTCCTCTGGAGAACTGGAAACAATCAGCTGTTAGACATCCAACTCTTTTTTTTTTTTTAATTTTAATTTTTATTTTTTTTATTTTTATTTATTTTTTTTTTCCGAGACGGAGTTTCGCTGTTGTTACCCAGACTGGAGTGCAATGGCGCGATCTCGGCTCACCGCAACCTCCGCCTTCTGGGTTCAAGCAATTCTCCTGCCTCAGCCTCCTGAGTAGCTGGGATTACAGGCGCGCACCACCATGCCCAGCTAATTTTTGTATTTTTAGTAGAGACGGGTTTTCACCGTGTTGACCAGGAGGGTCTCAATCTCTTGACCTCGTGATCCACCCGCCTCAGCCTTCCAAAGTGCTGGGATTACAGGTGTGAGTCACTGCGCCCGGCCTCAACTCTTAAAGCTAAGGCAGCCACAGGCAGTATTTTGCCACAAGATAAAAACAGAAATCTGGGGATTCTTTTGACCTTTAGGAAAGTTTTTGCATTTCTGGTAAAAGGGACAAATGGGACTAGTGCTGCCCCTTCTTCTCCTGCTGGGAACCCAAGAGTTAAGCATGGAGCAGTAGCATCTTAACACCACAGGAAGACACCTTGATGTCTAGAAAACACAGCCAGGACAGAAGAGCCGAGGTCCTTAATGGTGCCCCTGAGCTGTTTACCTCAGCCAGCACCCACCTACCTCTGGGCTGCCTGTCACGTAAGAGGAACAGTCCTTTATGCATTGAGGAGCAATTTGCACTGCCCCTCAGGGCCAACAGGCTAGCATTTTCTGCCTGGACACGTGCATGGTAAAAAAGCATCTCCTAAGCCCAGCTTTCCCTGGCTCTCCCATTTCAAGTATCCCACACCAACTAACTGTAGTCTCCTTCTCCAAGTCTAGATTCCTGGAGTGAGAATCTGAAGTTTCAACTTTGGTGAGGTTGATGAACCATGTTAGAGGACAGGATCCCATGGCCCACTGACCATTCAGTGGGAACAGCACAGCAGCCTCCCTGTTGAAGGGCAGGACAGGCTCACTGACTGTGTGGTCACCCTGTGAGAGGGAGGAGCAGAGGTGAGCTCTGAAAATAGGCTGGCCGGGAAAACTGCCCTAATTGCCCATGAGAGGATTCTTAAGGTCGACCTAGACTTGGCAGGAAAAGTGTTCAGAGGAAAGGCGTTCAGCAGTCACCTCCGCCACGGGCTGGACATCCGCAGTCACCTCCACCACGGGCTGGACGTCCGCAGTCACCTCCACCACGGGCTGGACGTTCGTATTTGTCTGTTATTGGAAAGTGAGCCGCCAACCCCTTCATTTCCTTTGGAATCTTAACACCGACATTTCATGATTGGCACAGAACACTCATTAATCGTGTTTTATTACATCCAGAAACTATCCCTTGAAAGTAACTACACTTGACCCTTGAACAACACGGGTTTGAAGTTCACAGGTGCACTCATTGGAGAATGTTTTTTCAGTAAAAGTTACACCGGCCTCCTCTTCCACCTCCTCCACCTCTTCTGCCGCTGCCACCCCGAGACAGCAGCACCCCCTCCCTGCTCCTCGCAGCCCACTCAACGTGAAGACGATGAAGATGAAGACCCTCATGATGATCCACTTCCCCTTCATGAGTAGTAAAGATACTTTCTCTTCCTGATGATTTTTAATGGTGCTTTTTTCTCTAGCTTAGTTTACTGTAAGAATACAGTATATAATACATAGAACACACAATATGTGAGTTAATCCACTGTTTACAGCTATCAGTAAGGCTTCCAGCCAACAGTAGGCTATTCGTGATTAAGTTTTGGGGGAGTCAAATGTTATATGTGGATTTTCAGCCGAACTAGGGTTGGCACCCCCAACCTCCGCTTTACTCAAGGGTCAACTGTAATCGTTTCCATTTTGATGTTGACTGTCCTGCTTTTTTTCTGTTGGTTAAAAAAACTTATGCATATTTGTTTGAGTTCAATGTTTCTCTGGTTCTCAGTAATGAAGAGATGTGTAGTTTGGGTAAGGTAATGTCCTTCTTTAGGAAAGAAATTGCCCAATGTGTTTGTTCATTCAGACGGCTATGTGGCAGAAGTTTGGATCTACAGTAACAGAGACATTAGAAAACCCCAGATTACCCAACTGGTGGCTCTTACCAGAAAAGTTCCACTCTGTTTCAAAAGAAGTTGGAAATGTTAGTTATCACAACAGGTTTCCAAACTCGGGTGCTCACGGGTAGTGTCCTAGGGTGTGGGACACCCAGCTCTCTCCTGTCTCCTGCTTCTGGGTTTGTTTAGGGTAGGCTTCTTGCCCTCTGGCTTGTCACCTCTCTGGCCAGGGGTGGTTCCCTGTGGTCCAGTTCCAGGGGCACTAACCAACAACTTTTCTTGTATCTGGGATGAAGACTGGCACAGGTTGGGGCCTCAGTTTAGCTATTAGCAACAGCCACCAGAACAGAACCAAGTGCAAACTTGGGCACCCACAAGTGGAAAGTGTGGGCAGTGATGGCATTCCTCTAGCATGGCTGAGAGGGAGCAAGTTGCTAGGGAGGGCTTCACTCTCCCATGGCCTTAATAGCGGGAGAAGAGCTAGCTGGACAGCTGAGCAAAAGCATGACCCTTCTCCCTACCCAGACAAAGAAACTGGGCCTGTCTTCTCTGTTTCTTCCCTTTCTGTCCTCCAGAGAGCAAGGTGGGTGAGGATACCCTGATTTCCTTGCTTTGATGCTTGTGAGCAAAAGCAGCAGGCAGGGGGGCTTTCAGGTGCCACATGGGGCTTGCCTTCTTCATAGGTCTGCCCTATGCCTTCAGAGCAGTTCATTCCCCTCCCGCCACCGGAGAACTCCAGAGCTTCAGCTGGCACCTCCGTCCCCTGCCTTTCTCCACCAGGCAGACCAGAGCTCGGTCCTTCCACTCATCATCTAGGTCAGGGCGGCACCTGTTCACTCTTCATTCTTCAGACATCACTGCTCACTTGCATGTGCCGGGCACTGCTGTAGGCACTGGGGATGGGGATCAGTGTTACTCACCTCGTTTATCAGTATCTGACCGCAGACCCTCACTCACTTCAGCAAGTGCCACAGAGCTCCCCAGTCTTTACAGGGAAGCAAATCTGGAACACAGGTCACTTGTGAACTCACAGGAGGAAGGTCTCTTGAACTCGGTAACTGACTTTAAGCATGTGTGTTTTCTCAGGGGCCCAGTTTCCTGCTCCACTCTGTACATGCACACGCAAGAGAGGCGAACCTAAGGAGATGAGCGCCTTCTCCTTCCCTCCCACGGCTCAGATCCTGCTTCTCCGGTTTCCTTCCTTCAAGTCCCTGTGCCAGGAGGCCATGGCAGTGTTGGGCTCCATAATGGAAGTGTGGACGCCTTCACAGTGGCAGCGGCTGGACTCAGAGGCATTCCATGGAAAGGGAAGAGCTGCGTATGCTACGCA
Source organism: Saguinus oedipus (assembly GCA_031835075.1). Taxonomy (NCBI): domain Eukaryota; kingdom Metazoa; phylum Chordata; class Mammalia; order Primates; family Cebidae; genus Saguinus; species Saguinus oedipus. Next base: position 939,988 of record CM063173.1, on the reverse strand, counting down.
GCAGAGGCAAGGCTTCAACTGGGCCTCACGCATTGTAGCTGTGCTTGTGTCACCCCAGAAGGGCTGAACTTTAAGACAGTGGCTCTCAACTTTGGCTGCATGTTGGAATCATCTGGAAAGATACCTGCGTCCCACCCCAGAAATTCTGGTGTCACTGGTCTGGGGTGTGGCTTGTGCATTAGGAGTTTTAAAATACTGGTAGAAGCTAAATTTGAAATAGACTAGCCCTTTAAAAGCAAATAGAAAATAAAGAAATACATACAGCATTCCAGTTTGGGGAACCTGAATCCCGTGTCTCTAAGACTGGAGACCTTGAAGAATAACTGCCACCACCAGTTGGCACTGGGGTCCGAGGGACTGCCCACCTGCAGGAGACACCTGAGATGCAGCGCTGGGCTGGGAGGCAGCTGCAGGGATGCGAGGCAGCTGCAGGGATGCAGGTGAGACACTGAGGAAACACCCCTCCCCTCGCCTGGGCTGGAGCTCTGCCAAACAACAGAGCACTTGAAGTCATAGGAGAACATGCTCTCTCACCACAGTGCAAATAAGCTAAACACCAATAACAAAAACTAGAAAATAACAAAAACTAAATGTTTAGAAATTTTAGAAATAGGTCAGGTGTGGTGACTCATGCCTGTAATCTCAACACCTGAAGCAGGTAGATCACCTGAGGTCAGGAGTTCAAGACTATCCTGGCCATCGAGGTGAAACCTCGTCTCTACTAAAAATACAAAACTAGCCAGGTGTGGTGGCATGCACCTGTAGTCCCAGCTACTCAGGAGGCTGAGGGAGGAGAATTGCTTGAACCCAGGAGGTGGAGGTTGCAGTGAGCCGAGATCACGCCATTGCACTCCAGCCTGGGCAACAGAGCAAGACTCCATCTCAAAAGGAAAAAAATAGAAATTTTAGAAATACATATTTTTCTAAACAATCCATGATGAAAAGTCACAGTGTCAAGTGGAAAAGCCAGAACTGCACTCCCAAAAGGGATGAGGCCTCTGCAGACCTGGCCCTCCCACCGGGTAGCTGGGAGTAGGTTGGATAGCCAGTCTGTTTGCTGTGCAGAAATTTCTTCATGGAATAGCAGAAGGGTATTGCAGTGATGCCAAGTAAACACAGAACGGGAATCGTAGAAGCTAGAGAAGGAGGGAGCCTTGCCCAGAAGCCCTGGAGCAGCTCTGTTTGTTGATTACTTTTGTAGCAACCAAGGGAACACTGGTGAGCACAAGTCACCAGGGTAGTCAAGTAGCTGGCCGGCAGCTCTTCACAGCGTTTGCTTTTCTTCCTGAATTTGCAGTTTGAGGGAGGCAGCTTGCCCTGGGAACTCTGCTGGTAGGGCATCATGCAGCATGGTCCAGAATCCCTTTCATTCTTTGTCACACCCTCTGTGCAATATAAAGTAGGAAAGTTGTGTTCATTTGCTGCTATAACTAAATATCATAGTCTGGGTGGCTTAAACCACAGAAATGTGCTTCTATGGAGGCTGGGAAGTACAAGATCAAGGGGCTGGCAGATGGGTGTCTGGGGAGGGCCCTCTTGCTGGTGTGCAGATGGGTGTCTGGGGAGGGCCCTCTTGCTGGTGTGCAGATGGGTGTCTGGGGAGTGCCCTCTTGCTGGTGTGCAGATGGGTGTCTGGGGAGGGCCCTCTTGCTGGTGTGCAGATGGGTGTCTGGGGAGGGCCCTCTTGCTGGTGTGCAGATGGGTGTCTGGGGAGGGCCCTCTTGCTGGTGTGCAGATGGGTGTCTGGGGAGGGCCCTCTTGCTCGTGTGCAGATGGGTGTCTGGGGAGGGCCCTCTTGCTGGTGTGCAGATGGGTGTCTGGGGAGGGCCCTCTTGCTGGTGTGCAGATGGGTGTCTGGGGAGGGCCCTCTTGCTGGTGTGCAGATGGGTGTCTGGGGAGGGCCCTCTTGCTCGTGTGCAGATGGGTGTCTGGGGAGGGCCCTCTTGCTGGTGTGCAGATGGGTGTCTGGGGAGGGCCCTCTTGCTGGTGTGCAGATGGGTGTCTGGGGAGGGCCCTCTTGCTGGTGTGCAGATGGGTGTCTGGGGAGGGCCCTCTTGCTGGTGTGCAGATGGGTGTCTGGGGAGGGCCCTCTTGCTGGTGTGCAGATGGGTGTCTGGGGAGGGCCCTCTTGCTGGTGTGCAGATGGGTGTCTGGGGAGGGCCCTCTTGCTGGTGTGCAGATGGGTGTCTGGGGAGGGCCCTCTTGCTCGTGTGCAGATGGGTGTCTGGGGAGGGCCCTCTTGCTGGTGTGCAGATGGGTGTCTGGGGAGGGCCCTCTTGCTGGTGTGCAGATGGGTGTCTGGGGAGGGCCCTCTTGCTGGTGTGCAGATGGGTGTCTGGGGAGGGCCCTCTTGCTGGTGTGCAGATGGGTGTCTGGGGAGGGCCCTCTTGCTCGTGTGCAGATGGGTGTCTGGGGAGGGCCCTCTTGCTGGTGTGCAGATGGGTGTCTGGGGAGGGCCCTCTTGCTGGTGTGCAGATGGGTGTCTGGGGAGGGCCCTCTTGCTGGTGTGCAGATGGGTGTCTGGGGAGGGCCCTCTTGCTGGTGTGCAGATGGGTGTCTGGGGAGGGCCCTCTTGCTGGTGTGCAGATGGGTGTCTGGGGAGGGCCCTCTTGCTGGTGTGCAGATGGGTGTCTGGGGAGGGCCCTCTTGCTCGTGTGCAGATGGGTGTCTGGGGAGGGCCCTCTTGCTGGTGTGCAGATGGGTGTCTGGGGAGGGCCCTCTTGCTGGTGTGCAGATGGGTGTCTGGGGAGGGCCCTCTTGCTGGTGTGCAGATGGGTGTCTGGGGAGGGCCCTCTTGCTGGTGTGCAGATGGGTGTCTGGGGAGGGCCCTCTTGCTCGTGTGCAGATGGGTGTCTGGGGAGGGCCCTCTTGCTGGTGTGCAGATGGGTGTCTGGGGAGGGCCCTCTTGCTGGTGTGCAGATGGGTGTCTGGGGAGGGCCCTCTTGCTGGTGTGCAGATGGGTGTCTGGGGAGGGCCCTCTTGCTGGTGTGCAGATGGGTGTCTGGGGAGGGCCCTCTTGCTGGTGTGCAGATGACCATGTTCACTGTCCTCACCTGGAGGAGGAGAGCAGAGAGAGAGGAAGCAAGCTCTCTTCTGTCATTTATAAGGGCACTAGCTCCATTTATAATAGCTCCACTCTCATGGCCTAATCACCTCCCAGAGGCCTCATCTCCTAACACCGTCTCCTTTTGGGTTAGGATTTCAATATATGAATTTGGGGAGTGAAGGGGTGCAGACATTCAGACCACGGAAAATTTGTTTCTACGTGTTTGACACCATAGAGAAAAACCAATCAGTATTCACAGCCCCAGAAATGATATACTTATTTGGTTTAATCCTGTTATACAGCAAATTCCCCAACAATGAAAATAGGGAACGTTATGTAACTCAGAGTAGAGGTCACTAAACCACACACTGGCACACCCCCCTTGAAAAAAAATCACGATCTCCAGGAAAGCTTCTTCCTGGCCTGGATTTAGGTCTTGTTTCCCGTACTCAAAATGCCAGTTAGGAGAGCTACACGAAGTTCAGCAGGAAGATACCTCAGAGAAAAGAAAGCGCTGCCGGTATTCCTCCAAAGCTGTCCCAGGAAGGGGCAGCACATCTGGCTGAGCATGCAGGTCAAGAGTGCAGGCTCTGGAGTTGAGCAAGCTCTGTCCAAGTCCCAGCTCTGCCACTCCCCACCTCTTCTGCCAAGTGGGAAGAACAGTGTCTGTGTCAGAAGGCACCATCAGGGTACGATGGGGTCATGGAATCTGGAACCTGCCACAGGGCCTTTCTTGTGTGCAGTGCTCCACAAATGTGGGTCTCTGCCATTGTTCCCTGGCATTGGGTGTTGTGCGTGGGGTGGGGTGCGTGTGAATGCGCTCTGTACGCACTCCCACACCTCGAGCCAGCCTCACCCCCTTCCTTGAGCTGGGCAGAGGAAATGGGGGCAGGGAATTCACGGTGACTTTTCAGCACCGTAGGCTGGCAGCTGTGGGTGGGCGGGGTGCACACATGCCCAATGGCAGCACATGATCTACCTTCAGACAGTCGTGTGTGGTCAGCTCATGAACACTAGCTGTGATTTCATGTTTCTTTTAATGTTTAAGAGACACATTTCCCTTTGGGAATTAATCATTTCCCTTTGAGCACGACAACTTTTGTTGTAGCCACTTAAAGTGGAAATCGCTCTTGGAAGGTGCTGCTCACGGCTGCTTTCTGTATCTGGACGTCATTTGCCTTCATGACTGGTCACTACACACGCCATGTGTCAGGCTGGCCTGTGGCCATCTTTGAGCCCCAGTCTGGGGGTTCCTGTGTCCCGCTCTCAGCTCTCAGATGCCTCACCCTTGTGGCCACTGCTTTTCTCTCGGTGGCACTGTGGGGTCTCTGTCAGGACATTTCAGTTATGATAGAAAACTGAAAAGGAGAAGCACAGTCCAGGGGCCGTGCAGAGCTGGGGGTGGGACGGGGCCTCAGCGGGTTCCCCCGGGCTCTGCTCCTTCTGTGCCGTTCTGTTCTCAGACCAGGCCTCCCTGCAGTGACCACCTCCTGTGTTGCCCAGCAGGTGGAGGGCAGCAGTCCCTTTCCCAAAGGTGTCATGTTCCAACAGCGCCCTCTGGCCAGGCCTGTACCTGTCATTTAGGCTGGGGACTGTGATGCTGGGAAGGACCGTCACAAAGCCACCCCTGCGGCTGGAGAGGATGGTTCCCAAGAAAAATGAGGATGGCCCTCCCAAGAGAGGCAGGGCGGGACAGTCTGGCTTCTTGGGATGCTCCGTGTGGCCCACTCACAGTGTGCTGGCCCTGGGAAGCACGTGGCCACACACCCTCCTGCAGAGGGGGCCGATCTCACCTCACTACCCCCATGCCAAGGGCTGCCCTTCATGCATTCAGAGTCCACCTCAGATGGGCACCTGGGCCCCCAGACTCCCCATCCACATCCCTGTGCCCATCCGAGTCACGGGTGCAGGAGGACGCAGCCCCTGAGGACAGCCCTTCCCAGCCCCTGCTCTGGAGGCCGTGGCTGGCCCGGGCCTTACAGGAGCAGACCCCGGCCACTGAGATTCTGCCTCTGGGCCCCAATTCAGTATGTCCTGCTGAAAGACTGGCCCACTCTGGCAGAGGGATGACCTCATGCATGCTGCCCAGAGCCAGTCTGCCCCCTCGCTCTCACCTGTGCTCTAGCCCGGTGCCATCTGCGGACCTCCAAGTGATGTGGCAGTGCTCCTATCTGACCTGCTGCGCATGGCCTGTGGGCACTTGCAGCCTGGGAACTGAATTTCTATTCTGTTAAGTTACAGCTAAATGGCCACATGTGGCTGATGCATCGGCAGAGTCAGCCATGCTCGGTAAGGCAGGTGAGCTCACTGAGAAGCAGTCAGGGCTGCCATATGAACCTCCCAGGAGAAAAGGCCCCTTCCAATTTTGTCTGTAGAACTACATTCGGAAATTTTTTTTATAAAAAGAGTAGCATTATTGGACCAAAAAAACAAAAACAAAAAAAAAACACACACATCACAAACAGAAAATGAACAAAATAGAGCTTTATTTGAACTCCCTCCCTACATATCATTCAAAGGCCTGGGACCGTGTCCAGGTTCCTGTCAGCAACATGGAAAGCTAAGCCATTTCACAAATGCACAGCCATACCCACAACTACATCTCACAAATGCACAGCCATACCCACAACTACAGACCCCCACGCCCGGGCACAGCTCTTTGATGCTACGCCTGTGACAAAAGACCACCACTCGGGATTTGTGTGTGCTGCAGCCAGTGCCACCTCCTGGGCATCGTGGGCACCCACCCAGGAGACCGGCACAGCCACGGCCGACTGGATAACTGGGTACTCAGTAGCGCAGACAACCCCGAACACCGGCACTGCCACAGCCCCTGAGGGGCAGACTGTGGGGCAAAGAGGACAAACTCTCCCTGCCCTGAGGGACCCGGCTCACTGGGCCTCCTTCCCTTGCCAAGCGCCAGCCCCCGCATGCCTCTCTGGGAGGTAAGCACCCGCTAGCCTCGTGATTTCCATTATGTTGCTAATGTTGGCAGCACCTAAGGAACATTAAAACAGAGAAAGGCTGGATCCAGACCTCCAAGTGTCACCATTGGACTTCAGTGGTTCTCACTGCCCCCAGCAGAGTGAAGGTCGGGCAGCATTCGCCAGGACCTGGCTCTAACCAAACTGCTGCTCTAACAAGTCACCTGAGTTTCCAGTAGCTGCCCGGAACAGCCCACCTATTTGGAGCGTGTTGCCTCTCCTACCAGGAGGAATCTGGGGACACAAAAATCTGTGGATTACAGCGTGGAGAAACAGAACATGACTGAAGCAGCTTTGGAACTAAGGTGGGAACATTCACCCCATCGCTTAGGAGTTCGCTCCATTATATGCAACCAAGCGCAGGAGAAACAGTCACCGGGAAAAGAAACTGGAGGCTTGGAAGTTCTCAGGGAGTGTTCACACAGGTGCAAACGCCTGCAATTCAAACTTCCAAATGCACTAACCCTAACCAAAAGTGCGGCCTCCGATCCTCACACTTCTCCACCAGCAGAGACAGAAAGGAGATTCTCATAACTGCATGTTAAAAAGAACGTGTTCAAGTCAATTCACACACGACATGTGAGTGCTGCACGCTGCTCTTCCACAACATAAAAGTATAAAAATAAAATTTCTGCCCTTTGCATCCAGAAACACCTGGAGAAAACACGGTTGCTCCTAGCTCTGTGATATCTGAGCAGGTGTGCGTCCCGTGCTGACTCAAGAGGGCAGGGAAATGAAGATGGCAACACCTTTTCATTCCAGGAAACCGAACTCAGGATGGCAGAACCAGCCCTGGCCAAGTCAACAGCCTCTCCATGGGTGACACTCCTGGGACTTCCAACGGACGGGACAAAGGGGTCCTAGCCCAGCTTCACATGAGGGTGGCGCGGGTCAGGTGTGGGGTGGGGACTGCTTCTGGGACTCAGGAAGACAACGACCTCAGGGCTACCTTCGGGGCAGGACGAGCCAGGGCTCAGGAGCTCGCCCCATCCCAAGAGCCCCCCAAGGCGCCAGCTCACTTGGCAGCAGCCTGCTTGTCCTTGCACTTCTGGTAGGCACGCAGGATCTCCATGATGACACTGGGGTCCTCCAGGGTGCTAGTGTCCCCCAGGTCATGGACCTCACCAGTGATGATCTTCCTCAGGAGTCGCCGCATGACCTTTCCAGACCTGGTTTTTGGAAGACGTCTCACCACCTGGCAAGGAATGGGCACAGTGTTAGAGCATGGATGGTGCCCAGCCTCCGTGCCAGTGTGGACTGCACTGAGATCAGAAGGGCTCTGCTCAGCGGGGACGCCCTCCCAGGGATCCACAATGGACGTCTAAGGCTCCACCCCAGAGAATGGCGAGGCCTTAGGTCTCGGCTTTACCCTCATACTACATGGACCTAAGCTGAAACCCACCCCTCCCAACACCCTCCACCAGGCAAGGTCCACCCAGGCCAGGTTCACCCCACACTGCCACCTGTCTGTCCTGCCACTGTGCCACATGCAGGCACCCAGGTGGCAACAGGTCCAAGCACCTCATCTCCATTCCCTGGCCTGGGACACAGCAGGTTTTGTCTTACATAAGAGGTGAGAACTACTTAAGAGAAAAGTTTTGTCTTAATGTTTAAAAAGCTAATGTGGAGCGTTTTCAAACAACTCGGCCCATTCACTGTGAATGGCAATACATTACGAGCCGTTTGGGATCTCCCACCGTGACCTGTCTTTTGAAATAGTTCAGTTCACTTAGGGCAAGCCCAGGTCTCCTGAAACTGTGGTCACTGGGCCAAAAGTGTCAACTCCTGTAATACCAAATGGAGCTGCGCCCTGCTGCCTCCACGGGCCACCAAGCCCAGAGTCCCTGCAGCCAGTGTTCATAAACAAGGGAATTGAAAGCCAAGGGCTGAAGAGGCTGCCCAATCCTCCCCCGATTCTGACCCCCTCGGGGAGGGGTCTGCAATTTCCCTCACGGGCGCCAGGAGAAGTGATCAGAAACCACACCAGGGCTGGAGAACCCGGGGGCTGTCCCATGTCTCTAATGAAAATCCCAAAGGTTCTTCACCAGCAGCCCCGTTTCTGTGACTAGCCTGCAGACGCCAACATACGAGAGCCAAAGCCTGCCTGGGCGACTTCCTGCACAGGTGAGCTTGGTGAGCGTGGAAGCCTGCCTGGGCGACCTCCTGGACAGGTGAGCTGGGTGAGCGTGGAAGCCTGCCTGGGCGACCTCCTGGACAGGTGAGCTGTCTGAGCGTGGAAGCCTGCCTGGGCGACCTCCTGGACAGGTGAGCTGTCTGAGCGTGGAAGCCTGCCTGGGCGACCTCCTGGACAGGTGAGCTGTCTGAGCGTGGAAGCCTGCCTGGGCGACCTCCTGGACAGGTGAGCTGTCTGAGCGTGGAAGCCTGCCTGGGCGACCTCCTGGACAGGTGAGCTGGGTGAGCGTGGAAGCCTGCCTGGGCGACCTCCTGGACAGGTGAGCTGTCTGAGCGTGGAAGCCTGCCTGGGCGACCTCCTGGACAGGTGAGCTGTCTGAGCGTGGAAGCCTGCCTGGGCGACCTCCTGGACAGGTGAGCTGGGTGAGCGTGGAAGCCTGCCTGGGCGACCTCCTGGACAGGTGAGCTGTCTGAGCGTGGAAGCCTGCCTGGGCGACCTCCTGGACAGGTGAGCTGTCTGAGCGTGGAAGCCTGCCTGGGCGACCTCCTGGACAGGTGAGCTGGGTGAGCGTGGAAGCCTGCCTGGGCGACCTCCTGGACAGGTGAGCTGTCTGAGCGTGGAAGCCTGCCTGGGCGACCTCCTGGACAGGTGAGCTGTCTGAGCGTGGAAGCCTGCCTGGGCGACCTCCTGGACAGGTGAGCTGGGTGAGCGTGGAAGCCTGCCTGGGCGACCTCCTGGACAGGTGAGCTGGGTGAGCGTGGAAGCCTGCCTGGGCGACCTCCTGGACAGGTGACCTGGCTGAGCTTTTGGAGCTACATCTCCTGCCCTGTCTCCTCCCTCTATGACAACACAGTGAGCCACCATCCTCACCACCACCCAGGAAAACCAAATAGCTAGTGTCAATTTTGATGCTAATTGGAAAAAAGTAATATGCGCCTAAAGGACCACTGTCACTTGACAGCTGTGGGACACACAGCAGCACAGCCCCACCTGCGTGGGAGGCCCACTCACCAGGATCTCGTCAGGCACAGCATATTTGGCGATCTTAGTGGCCACCATGGACTTGATCTCCTGCACCACCATATCTGAGTCACCCGCACTATCTTTCAACACAACGAAGGCAAAGGCAGCTGAAAATAAAGCCAAGTTTGGGGATGTATTGAATACTAGACCAAAGCCAGCTCCGAGGCAGAGTGCTGTGCACGGACCGCCAGAAATCCAAAGGGCTTCTGAATCATATGTTAGTGACATCATTTGCAACATCTTTAGTTGCAAACCCAAAGATGCACTTCAGTTTCACAAAAAGTGGCAGCGATTCTAACGGCTCCACAAGTGTTCCAGGTGAGTGCTCACGTGTGGCTGAGAGCTTGGCATCTCGGCTCTGGTACTGACTGGCTGTGTGTGATTTGGGACATGGGATCTCTTCTCTGTGTCCTCATCTGTGAAATAACCCCTAATATGGGCTGACTGGGGACTTCCAGGAGAAGGTGCACAGATGTACAGCAACTGGGCACCACCAGCCATTGGGGGCATGTGTGCAACATGGTGCCATGGGCCAGGGTGACTATTTCGGTTCAATGAAAACAGCAGCTCCTCGGCTGCATGAGCCACACTTCAAGTGCTATCAGCACCATGTGCAGCCAGAGGCTGCCACCCTGACCAGCACAGACATGGAGCAGCTAAGGGTTGTGTGGACAGCACTGGGCAGCCCACATTTCGGTATAAATACTAGGTTTGGTTTTTCAGTACTCTGGCACGTCCAGGAAGGGCTCCCGCTGCGACAAGGCACCTAATTTGAGTGGAGTTGCTCATCCTGGCACCATCCCTGACAGGCTGCCCGTCCCCGCTGGCCTGTAAGGTGCTCTGTCTCTCCCACGAAGCTTCTATACATGTGTGGCTCTCCCACTGCTCATCTGGCCCAGCCCCATGCCACCTTCACCCATCTTCACCTGACTGTCTCGTTTCCTCAGTGACCTTCTTTCTTGCTCTTTGTCTGTCTCTCCCCTCTACTCCCGACCCCTCCTGCATGCTAGCTCTACGGGGGCAGAGAGCCTCTCCCTCACTGCTGTGTCTCCAGCATCTACAGCGACGTCTGGAACACGGCGGGTGTTCAACACATGGTTGTTAAGTGCACGAGTGGACGGTTTTCTGAACAAGCTACGATCTGTAAAGACCTACAGCCTTTGTTGGAAAGGCCTTCCCAGATCCATGTGGCAAACTCCTATTCACCCCTCGAGACCCAATTCAGCCACCTCCTGCTCTGTGAAGCCTTTCCTGACTCCACCCATGAAATCTAGTTTGTGGCACGTGTTGTGCGGGAACAGCTGTCAGGCCGCTGTTGCCACCCCACTAGGTTGTGAGATCTTTGAGGGAAAGAACACCATTTTTCTCATCTTGGCCGTTGAGATGGGATCAGAAGTGGTCCTGGACTGTTTAGTTCTGAGGACGGAGCTGGAGGGAGGAAACCCCCACATGGGTAGAGGAGCCAGTTAAGAGTCAGGAGGAGGCAGGCAAGGCTGAGGACACTGGAGACGAGAGAGACGGGCCCGGCCAGCGGCACCAGAAGCTTCTGGGTCTGTGTCCTGGACAAGGTCCAGTGCTCCCCTTTCTCAGCATTGGTGCAAAACAAGAGAGTGGGGACAAATACATGACGATATTCACAGGCAGCTCTACAGCCAGCCAGGAGCTGTTCAGCCCTTCATAATCACAGAATGGACGCTCAGATTCATTAGAAATCAGGAAAATGCACACCATCACATGCATGATACACAAATTCTCCCCACACATCTGGCAGACATTACGAGGCCTGGCAACGTGAGACTTGCAACAGCTCCACACACACAGCATGTGCCCCGGGCAGCAGCATCCATAGCAGACCACACCCCAACACCGCCCCAACCAACCTAAGGCTGGGCTGCCCTATGACAGACGGTGACTGCGATGCCCAAACGTTTGTCTAAAGGTCACTTTCCATTGTCCTTGCCTTGATCTTCCACTTGCTTTATGGGGTTCAGTCCAGGGGCTGCTGAGCCCCAGACACGGTGGACCATGCCTGCGGTCACAGGCCTGTTTCAGTGGCCCCAGGAAGTGCTAGCTCAGCCACGAGACTTGGACACAGATGGGGCTTCCAAATCCCAGGACATACCAGTGCCCTGCAGAGTCCCAGCCAAGAGACATGAAATGCAGGATTTCCCAGAGGAGGGGTCCAGACTCCTACCAGAGCGAGGTACCCTCGGGGGGCACTAAGTTACCCCAGTCACACCTGAGGAACTGCCCTTGTCTCCATCCTCACTGACCCTCCTGATCACACCTGGACAGGTCGCCAGGCAAGGGCTCCACCAGCTCTCTCACATCCCACGCTTGCCACCGTGGATGCGTGTCCTGAAAGGACAGCAGAACCAGGGCATTTCAGAAACCTCAGCTAACACGGATGCTGCTCAGCCTCCTCCCCTGCAGTTTCCACTTGAGAGAGAAGACCACCAACAGCTCGGCCCACAGTATCCCCATCACCCCGCTCTCCAGAGCCTGCTGCTCGTACAGAGGTGCTGCAATGGGCATGGGGTCAGCAACCAGGAAGGAGCTCTCCTCCAGGACACTCACCTTCTCCTTTGATGTCGTGGGGGTAGCCAATGACAGCACTTTCTGGCACTGCAGGGTGGTCGGCCTGTGTAAAACAGAGAACAAAAGGCAAAATGTGGTGACCCCTGGAGCTAGAGGTGACTGGGGCCGGGGACTGCCACCCCAACTCAGAGGCCCACAGGGGCATCATGGAGGTGCAGGAGCGAGCCGGGAGGCCCAGCCTGCGCTCACCATGGCGTCCTCGATCTCCGCGGTCCCCAGCCGGTGGCCACTGATGTTGATGACGTCGTCCATCCGCCCTGTGATCTGGTAATAGCCACCCTCGGTTCGGTAAGCCCCATCTCCGGTGAAGTAATAACCTGCGCCACAGCAGGGAAATTCAGCACCGGGAACCCTCGTCCTCAGCTCACTGAGCCCAGAGCTCTGCGGCCCAGCACGCAGCCGAAGTCCCACCCACCGGCCTCCTTGCAGCTCCATGCTTCGTGTGCTCTAGGGCACGGGCACGCAGCTCCGAGACACGGAGACTTTGGGAAGCAGAAGGGATACTCCCCAAGCAGCGCATCCAGGACGCTTCTCCAAAACACTTGAGTCTCGTTTACAAGCTTGAGACTGAAAATCACCGGTTCCAACAAGACAGAGGAGAGAGCGTTCGTGTTAAGTTTCCAAACCAAGGATAAAAAAAGAAACTGGGAAAAAATAAAAATAAACTGGAAGAAAACTCCCAGCCTTGGTGACATCTTCCAAGGTGCTTCTCCCCTCTCCCTTCCCAGCAGCTAACAGGACCTGCCGTGGGCCTGGCTGCTCTGCAGGACAGCTGCTCACACCTCAGTAGCCCCAGGGACATCCCGGGTGGGGACTCACTCCCACGGTCCCGGAGGTGCAGCAGAGGGAGGGGGGCTGGAGTCAAACTCAGGCCTTGGGAGCGCCTCCTCCTGGCCACCGGGCTGTGCTGCACCCAAATCCCATTAAAATGTGTTCGGAGCTAAGATTCCAGCTGTCCCTGAAAAGGCACGAGAGGGTCCCGACAGCCTGCTCACCTGGGTAGGCCTTGAAGTAGGCGTCCACAAACCGCTGGTGGTCACCATAGATGGTCCTGGCCATGCCCGGCCAGGCCTGGGAGATGCACAGGGCCCCGGAGACATTGCCGCCCTCTATGGCGCTACCCTGCAGACCCGGGACATGCGTGAGAGAAAGGCAGGCTCTGGGTGAGAAGCCCGCCGAAAAATGACCAGCCCTGCCCTCAAGGGAGCTGTCCACAGCTCTCCCGTCTCCCTGAGGAGGGCCCCAAGCCGCCATGTGGCCGCTACCCCGTGCACGCTACCAGCGAGGTCGGCAGCCTCCCGCTGGGCACGGACCTGGGCACGGACCTGGGCACACAGGAGGGAGCTGGGCTGACCAAGGGCCGGCGAGCACGTGGCTCCCATGCAGGGGAGGCCCATACACACCTTCTCATCCATGAGGACCGGGACGATGCCGAAGAAGGGCCTCATCGCCATGCCAGGAAGGATTTCCGCCCCTTCTTCCGAGGGCCGTGGTGCGATGCAGATGCCACCGGTTTCTGCAGGGAGGACAGGAAATGCGTGATCGTCCCCGGACCCAGGGACGTTGTATCCCGAGTCGGGGGTGGGTGGGACTGTCCCTGTTGTGGGCAAGGAAACACCTCAGCGGCACGAGGATCTTTGCGGCAAAGCAGACGTGGGTCTGGTGCCCTCCACTGCGGATGTAAGAGGGGGCCCCGCAGTGGCCTCAGCCCCGGGAGCTCGTGTCCCACAGCCGGCTGCAGGCCCCCTCGCCACGTCAGGCCCTTGCTGGAAGTGGGGAAGGCCGGAGCCCACCCACTTACACATGAAGACGTGGAAAATGAATTGCTTCTGGGCCAGCGCCCATTCGACACGGGCCCAACCACAGAAAAGGTGCCCGCAAATCCTGCCCTGGCGGTGTTTCTCTACCAGCCTGTACCAGGGAAATGCCCCGGAGACTCAGCTGGAGAATCTCTGTCCCAGGTTTTCCCGGTTGGTTGGGACCGTCTCGTTTTCTGGCTTCTTTGAGGATGAGCCTCAGTTACCTTCTTTGCATCTGTGGTGGTCTCTCGCCAGAAGCACCCTAATATGTCAGATGCCCAGAGAAGGGGGACAAATCCAAACAAAATGTCACAGAAAAGTTCCTTTTCCCACTAAAATTTAAAGTTAGACTCGTGCTCCCTTAGAAGGTAGGGCCTAAGGGAGATGTTCATCATCAGATGTTCCCATGTTTAGGAAGGGACGCGGCCCCTGAGCTCCGGGTGCGCACCAGGCCTCGGCTCACTCTCACCCGGGCCTGTCGGGGGCGCCCCCACCTCACAAAGGAGGAAACCGAGGCTCAGAGAAGTTGTGACCACAGGTCCCACAGCTGGGAAACAGCAGCCTGGCGACCTCCGGTCCCTCCCTCCAGGCCCCAGGGTTTCTGTCCTGTTCCTCCCTCCAGGCCCCAGGGTTTCCGTCCTGTTCCCTCCCTCCAGGCCCCAGGGTTTCCGTCCGTCCGGTTCCCTCCCTCCAGGCCCCAGGGTTTCCGTCCGTCCGGTTCCCTCCCTCCAGGCCCCAGGGTTTCCGTCCTGTTCCTCCTTCCAGGCCCCAGGGTTTCCGTCCGGTTCCCTCCCTCCAGGCCCCAGGGTTTCCGTCCGTCTGGTTCCCTCCCTCTAGGCCCCAGGGTTTCCGTCCTGTTCCTCACTCCAGGCCCCAGGGTTTCCGTCCGGTTCCCTCCCTCCAGGCCCCAGGGTTTCCGTCCGGTTCCCTCCCTCCAGGCCCCAGGGTTTCCATGGCCTCGGGTGTCTTCCATCACACCTGGCGTGGAGCTCGGACCGCATTCCCAGCCTCACACCCAACCCTACAGACTCAGAACCTGTTCCCCAGGCCTCCTCACCTGTCTGCCACCAAGTGTCCACCAGCGTGCACCTGCTGTCCCCCACCACCGTGTGCAGCCACTCCCAGGCCTCGTAGTTGATGGGCTCTCCCACTGAAACCACACAGGAAAGAAGAAGTTAACTGACTGCAAATAAACCTGAAGCCAAAAGGAAGTGGGTTTTTGTTTGTTTTTTGAGATGGTCTTGCTCTGTGGAATGGCGCGATCTCGGCTCACTGCAACCTCCACCTCCGGGGTTCAAGTGATTCTCCTGCCTCGGCCCCCCAAGTGGCTGGGACTACAGGCATGCACCACCACACCTGGCTAATGTTTGTATTTTTAGTAGCAATGGGCTTTCACCATATTAGCCAGGCTGGTCTCGAACTCCTGACCTCAGGTGATCTGCCCGCCTTGGCCTCCCAAAGTGCTGGAATTACAGGTGTGAGCCACTGCGCCCAGCCAAAGGAAGAGATTTTTCAGAAGAAAACAGCTCTTTAATTCTTTTTAAGACCACACAAGGAGACCTGAAAATGCCGTGAGACACATCATCTTGTTGATCAAAGAAATGCACATGACAGTGAGGTGCTTTCACCATGAGATGCTTGAAAATCAAAAAACCGGCAAGAATGTGGGGAAAACAGGATTCCACAGACACAAGTAGGACTGTAGTTTGGTACAGCAGTTTTGGGGAGCAATCTGGATGTTTCTCTTAACATTTAAAACTCCATACATCCAATACAGCTACTTCGTGCAACTGCTTGGGGCAGAATCTACTATAGCTAAACATGTATCATTATACCTCAAAACAGGATCACTGCATCCACCCCACAGAAATGACTGCAGATGCCACCAGAAGTGCCTGTGTAAAGGGCGTCCTCAGCAGTCCTGCTCATGCCAGAAACCAACACATCCCTCAGGAGCAGGTGGGTAAATGCAGCTTGGCACGCTCCTGCAGAGGAATGCCACACTGCAACGAAGATGGCAAACCAGCATGACCCACGGCAGCACGGGCGAGTCTGAGGCACAATGCTGAGCAAGGAGGGACGTGCTGTGTGTGACCCCACCCAGCTGAGGTTCAAGTGCAGCCAGATCCATCCGTGGTGACCCAGGCCACACTGTGGTCACGGCTTAGGTAGCTCTTGTGACTGGGAGGAGGCATAAGGGGGCTTCTGGGGACTGTGAATTTCTGTAGCACGTGTACATGTAAACATCTCTCAAGTTGAACACTTACTATCTCTACCCTTGGGTATACATTATACCTCAATAGAAAGGAAAACGATATTCATAGGGCCTAGGATTCTGTGTCTACCTCATGACATTTCCACACCAGACTGGCACTCAGCCAGAGCTCGCCAGCCTAGGCATGCTGTCACTAAAACATTGCAATACTCTCATGCTGGTGGTTGCCGGGACCACCCACAACCGCCTGTCCCAGCAGTGGCCCCCGCAGCCGCGCTGCATGATCAGTGCTGGTCACATGGGTGGCTGGGTGTCTTCGTATCACACCTGCACTCAGAACATCTACGAGGGCAGAGAGATGCCCCGTGGCACTTGTGGACATGCTGGGAGACTGTGACAGCCTGTGCCCAGCCAGAGGGACGTGACCACATGAGCCGGAGCCACGTGACCACATGAGCCGGAGTGATGCCCACAGCAGGGCAGATCCATGTGGACAATCTTCAGAGAAACGTCACAGCATCATAGCACAGTGTGGTGACTTTCATGTTAAAGAAAACGTCATTTAACAGAGCTGCATCCAGTACAGGAACTTAACTGAGGATACGGGGACGAAGGCACAGGAGCAGCAAGGTCCCCTGGAGCAGAGGTCAAGAAAGATCTCAGCTATTTTTTCCTTTTTTTTTTAAAGAGACAAGGATCTCACTCTGTTGCCCAGGCTGGAGTGCAGTGGCACAATCACGGCTCACTGTAGCCTTGACCTCCTGGGCTCAAGGATCCTCCCACCTCAGCCTCCCAAGTGGCTGAGATCACAGGCATGAGCCACCACACCCAACGCCTAAGGATACCAGTTTTAATTACATGCTCCAATTTCTTCTTTTCACAAGAGCGTATCCATGTATCACTTATGAGATTGAAAGTTTAAAAAAGCTTTGAGAAATACAAACCCAGGGGGAGTGTCATGAGTGAGCGGGATTCTGACGACTCAATGGACTGAATGTCGTGAGAGCTGATCCCAGTTGCCTGGGATGGGTCTGGGCTGTGGAATTGCAGCAGCAGGCATGCCGGCACCGCGCTGGCCCTGGCCAAGGTGTGAAGCACACCGACCCGCAGCATGCTCACAGATGCTGGGAAGCCCAGGTGCCAGACATCACAGGACTCCGCGCCGCCTGCCAGCGTTGCATACTGAGAACAGGCCAGCAAGGCATGTGACCGGCCCTTGGCCTCCCACAGCGCTGCAGCTGGAACCGGTTATGTAACAGGGACAGGAATGTACCTATAGACAGCTAAATACACAAAACCCAACTGAGCCTCTGCTGGGGGCTGGCTCAGGGGTGTTCCAGGTCTGTGGGGACCCCTGGGTGAGGCAGAGGCTGCTGGGGTACACATCGCAGTCTAACGCAGCTGCCAGAGCACACACTTTCCCGAAATGCACTCGGAGTGGTACTCCTTGGCATTGGACTCTGTGACTCTTCCTTTAGCAGACAAATCCCGTAAGTGTCTCTGGAAAACCAAATGTTGTCCTTCAGCCCTGTCTCCACCTGATGCCCTGTCCCCACCCAATGTCTAGGGCCCACTCAGGTGGCCCTGCTGCCAACACCTAGAGGATCTGGCAGTTTCTATGGCCCTGGCCACACCGTTTGTTCTCAGCCCCCAAGCACTGCATGGCCCAGGGCACAGGGGCGGAGCTCAGGTGCCCTGAGCTGTGGAGGGCAGTCAGAATCACAGGGGCCTCTCAAGTCCAGCTCCAGCATGCCAAGACAGACCACACAAACTCACCTCTCACGACGGTCTGAAAGTTTGTCCCCTCAAATCTCATGTTGAAATGTAACTGCCGTCCTAACAGTATGAGCTGTCTGTGCCAAGAGGGTTCTGCCCTCATGGGCGGGACTGGTGCCGGTATAAAAGGGCGAGCCCAGCCTCCTCTTGCTCTCTCTCACCCTCTCTTTGGCCTTCCGCCGTAGGATGATGAGCCCTGACCAGATGCCGGCACCTGGATGTGACTTTCCAGCCTCCAGAAATGTGAGCCAGGAGGTTTCTGTTCACTACAGATCACCCAGTCTCAGGGTATTCCGTTACAATAGCACAAAGCAAACTAAGATACACCATCCAGAAAGGACCAACACTCTTTCTGAGACGTGGAGAGGACAGCACAGGAAGGGAAGCAGAGCGAGCCAGGAACCTGTTGGGGGTACAGGGTGGGTGCACAGAGCCCAAAACTCAGGTGGGGCGGGGGGGCAGATTGAGTTTTACTGACTCTAGAACCAGGGGCCGGGTTTGATACAGGCTGAGCGACCTCTGGCAGGTTCTCTGACCTCTCTGTGCCTCCTCTTCCTCCTCTTTAATGTGAAGCAGCATCTGCACTCTGCTCACAGGACTGATAGGAAAATAAAGGCATTTGATACATATTTGCTCTTATTAATAATATTCAAACCCCTTCTGCTTTTGAATCTAGAAAGCTCTAGAAACAGAAGGTTTTTACTATTAAGGGGAAAACAAGGGAAAAGAGGAGGAGGAGCCATTGGATGCCTGCCATTCATCAGGAGCTCTCCCCATGCTAACCACTGCAGTAAGGCTCACATCGGACACTCTGTGGCATCCTCACCACCCTACAGGTAGCTCTCATCCCCATCTCACATTTGGGAACGAGTGGTGAGCTCTGCAGGGAACAGCCCCAGCTGCAGCCTCAGCCTGCGGCCAGATGCCTCCGTGCCTGATGGTCACCCAGCAGTAGCAGAAGCACATGCTCACTGCGCTCCCTTCCCAACGCACGTGGCAGAATGGGACACTCTTCCATGGCCTCTGCCCTGCATGCTTCCTCAGTGAAAAGACCCCATGCAGGTGGCTGATCACACGTGACAACACTTGTTAAAGCAGACATGAAATGGGGCAGGGACAGGAGAGAGAACACCAGTCCCTTCCAGCACCAGCCCGAAGGACAACACCCCCAGTACTGCCGTCAACTTTCCCAGATGTTGCCACACGGCTTGGCAACATCCATCAACATTACCAGTAAGCCTGAGCTTTGAACTGTCTGCCTGGAAATGTCTACAGTAACAGCAGGGCAGAAGTGCAGGATGGTGTCCACTCCACGGACTCGGAGGCAGTCAGAGTCCGACGGGGCAGTGTTGGCAGATTGTAGTTATACTATTACTATTATTATCATTATTTCAAAAACAGTCTCACTCTGTCACCAGAGTGCAGCGGTGCAATCACAGCTCAGTGCAGCCTCAAACTCCTGGGCTCAAGCAATCCTCCCGCCTCAGCCTGTGCCACCACACCCAGCTAAGTTATACAGTTAAACCCCACACACCCACTAAAGAAATGACTTGGCCCTTAACTTATTGAGTGGGTAAGGATTCCTCATGAAGATTAAGCTACAGAAATTGAGCACAGAAAATGTCTGGAATGTTCCCCAGACGTAATTGCTACCAGGTCCGGGGAGCGGCTTACGGTTGCAACGGGGGCTTTCTACCAGAACCTGTCTGGCGTTGCGTGAATTTCACACATACAAAGCCGGGCAACTTCACGACGGACATCCTGCTGCACGTATTGGCTCTGAGGGTCTAGGGCAGGCCACTCACCTGACCCCAGGGTCCGCAAGGAGGAGCGATCGTACTTCTTCACCCAGGCGTCACCATATTTCAGCAACAGCCGGATAGCCGTTGGAGCGCCATAAAACTGATTGATCTTTAACCTCTCTACTGTCTCCCAATACCGACCTGCGGAAAGGCCCGAGTTCAGTGTCAGCAGGAGAGACCACAAAACACAGTCTACTTTAAACTTAGAGATCAGCCAAGATGTCCTGAGTGCTGGGCATGTGCAGACATGCATATGTCCATAAAAAGGGATTGCCCCCACCAGTGAAAGACGGATGGGTCCCCAGTGGCCGCTCTCCTCCCAACACCCCAGATCCATGGGCGGCACATTCGGGAACAGTCTGGCTGAGGGGGATGGCCCAGTTCACGGCGATACTACATGGGTTTAATAACCTATGGAGCATTAACACAGAGCTTTCACTCTGTCACACTTACGTGGGCCCTAGACTGGTGCTTCTCCTGGTGACAGCACAGCTGCCGCTTAGTGTGTCCCGGAGAGCAGGCCCACGTGCATGGCATGCACACCTGATTCCTGTAAACCCACCACCACACCATCCCCTCCACATGGGACATTGAGCTTCCGGGGGCTGAAGTGATGGCCTGAGATGGCACCTGGGCCATGGCTCTTAGTCCCTGGACTTGCCCCTGTGACTTCTTCCTTGAGCACACCCAGCCCCCGAAGGCAAGAATGGAGCATGGGGAGGTGATGACGCACACAACTGTCAGCACCATGGAACGCTCGGGCTGCAGCCTCTGGGCAGAGCCACCGTGATCTGCTTACATTAAAGCAAATTATTTGGAGATGCTGTGGTGTGTGGGAGGACGATGCCCAAGGGAGCCAGACATCACCTTTCAAAGTCATCTCAATTTAATGGAGACGGTTCTAGGCCATGCATAACATAGTCTGAGGGAGGCTCTGAAGGTTCAGGGGGCAGGGCTGGGGAAACAAGACGTGGGCAGCTGGCCCTGGCTTCGAGAAAGGGCTGGATCTGGGCAGGTGGCCTAGAGGTGAGACAGATGCCAAAGCGATGGGTGAGGCCGGCAGTGTAAGGCAGAGGGCAGGAGTGCTGGAGGGCCTGGAGATGCCCTCTGGTGCCAAGTCACACTTCCCGCTGCTCCCCATCGGCTCTTCCTGAAGACCCAGTTCCTGGCCCCACCAGGCATCTTGACAGCAGGACCGCGAGAGCCCGGCATCACCCTTCCATGAACCTCTCTGCAAGCCTCGAGCCTCGGGCTCCCTCCCCTGACACAGCAGCGGGTGCCAAGCAGGGTTCGCCATCCTTACCAGCATTGGGGTAAACTGGGGTGCTCTCAAACAGGACGCTGGTGGCACCGTTGCAGAGAGGCCCATACACCACGTAGCTGTGTCCTGTAATCCAGCCGATGTCGGCCACGCAGCCGAAGATGTCGCCGGGCTGGTGGTCGAACACAAGCTGCAGAGACAGGAAGGGAGCGCCGGAGCTTGTTCCCTGCCCCACCGTGTCCACCACTTCACTAGGAAACAGCCCTGCGCGCCTTGCCGTCCTTAACTGTGGGAGGCGGCTGGGTCCTCAAATGGCCTCCAGCAGCGGGACAGGCGAGGGCACTGCAGAGCCGCCTAGTATGTTTAATGCATGGACACCTTTCTGCATTACCTGATGCCACAATTTGTTAAATCCCTTAAAAATTCCAAAAAATAAAAGCCAAAAAGGCCAAGAATGGCATTAAGCATCATCAGCTTTGAGGAGCATGAGAGGACAGACCTCTGAGACCACAGCCGCTGACTGGAGCCTGATCCCATCTGAGGCTCCAACCTCCCGTGTGCAGGAAACACCGAGGGCGGAGGGACGGTGGGCACACCCCAGACCAAAGGACACAGAGGGCGGAGGGACAGTGGGCACACCCCAGACCAAAGGACACAGAGGGCGGAGGGACAGTGGGCACACCCCAGACCAAGGGACACAGAGGGCGGAGGGACAGTGGGCACACCCCAGACCAAGGGACACAGAGGGCGGAGGGACAGTGGGCACACCCCAGACCAAGGGACACAGAGGGCGGAGGGACAGTGGGCACACCCCAGACCAAGGGACACAGAGGGCGGAGGGACAGTGGGCACACCCCAGACCAAGGGACACAGAGGGCGGAGGGACAGTGGGCACACCCCAGACCAAGGGACACAGAGGGCGGAGGGACAGTGGGCACACCCCAGACCAAGGGACACAGAGGGCGGAGGGACAGTGGGCACACCCCAGACCAAGGGACACAGAGGGCGGAGGGACAGTGGGCACACGCCAGACCAAGGGACACAGAGGGCGGAGGGACAGTGGGCACACGCCAGACCAAGGGACACAGAGGGCGGAGGGACAGTGGGCACACGCCAGACCAAGGGACACAGAGGGCGGAGGGACAGTGGGCACACGCCAGACCAAGGGACACAGAGGGCGGAGGGACAGTGGGCACACGCCAGACCAAGGGACACAGAGGGCGGAGGGACAGTGGGCACACGCCAGACCAAGGGACACAGAGGGCGGAGGGACAGTGGGCACACCCCAGACCAAGGGACACAGAGGGCGGAGGGACAGTGGGCACACCCCAGACCAAGGGACACAGAGGGCGGAGGGACAGTGGGCACACCCCAGACCAAGGGACACAGAGGGCGGAGGGACAGTGGGCACACCCCAGACCAAGGGACACAGAGGGCGGAGGGACAGTGGGCACACCCCAGACCAAGGGACACAGAGGGCGGAGGGACAGTGGGCACACCCCAGACCAAGGGACACAGAGGGCGGAGGGACAGTGGGCACACCCCAGACCAAGGGACACAGAGGGCGGAGGGACAGTGGGCACACCCCAGACCAAGGGACACAGAGGGCAGAGGGACAGTGGGCACACCCCAGACCAAAGGACACAGAGGGCAGAGGGACAGTGGGCACACCCCAGACCAAAGGACACCAGAGAAAATGGCTGGATGCAACAATGGCCAAGTGTAAGGAAACGGGGGAGCCTCCGCTTAAAAAGATTTAAAAGACGTATCAACAATATTTTAGGCCAGGCGTGGTGGCTCACACGTGTAATCCCAGCACTTTGAGAGGCCAAGGCGGGCAGATCACTTGAGGTCAGGAGTTCAAAACCAGCCTGGCCAACATGCCAAAAACCCGGCTGTACTAAAAATACAAAAATATTAGCTGGGTGTGGTGGCGCATGCCTGTAATCCCAGCTACTCAGGAAGCTGAGACAGGAGAGTCACTTGAACTCAGGAGGCAGAGATTGCAGTGAGCCCCAAGAACGCACATTTGGGTCACAAAACTATCGGAAGGAAAACACAGGGCAGGGGCATGGGACACTTGAGGACGTAGAGGAATGGGCCGTGGCCAGAGGGGGCCTCGAAGGGGCTGCTGAGAAACTGGCAACCTTCCGTTTCTTGATCAGAGTGGCATTGCCTCATAATAATTCATTAAGCCACACATTTAAGTTGGGTGGTTTTCTGTACCTGCTCTAAAAAAAGCTTTTAAAAATCTTTGGGTGAGCGGCCCCCAGTGTGCTGCTGCTGCAGTTACAAGGTCAGATTCTCTGGGAGTTTCCACACAGGGCAGTGGGGCCCGCGGTAGCCAGGGCCCTAAGGAGCTGTGGGGTGGGGGGACTTGAGGGGCCCTGCCCCGAACAGGCCAGGAAGAAGCACTGGCTTCTCATCCCTACGGGCCTCGCTCTGCAGCAGGAGGACTTCAGCCCTGCCCCTGCCCAGAGCCCTGCCGAGGGCCCAGCACCACCCTGCACGGGCCTGTACCTTGTGGGTCAGAGCAGCATAGAGCAGGTAGCCCGCCTGGGTATGGACGACGCCCTTGGGCAAGCCGGTGCTCCCCGAGGTATACAGCATGAAGAGCATGTCCTCGCTGCCCATGCTCTCTGGGGCGCACACAGGGTCCTCCTTGGCCATTTCCTGCAAGGGAGAAGAAACAAACGGCCCGCCAAGGGCACTCAGCCTCCCTGAGAGCAGCACTTCCCCTCCGTGGCAGGACTTGGCACGTGGGATTCAGAGTTCACCTGCTTTGACCTGCCCAGGTTCAATTCCAAATGTGGAAAGGACACAGCACAAAAGGGTGGTGCCGTCGTTTGTTACAGCAAGGGTTTCGCTTGCTTTCGGTGTTGGACTTCTGTGCTCCAGGGTACTCCAGCTCATCAAATGCCGCAGAGGAACCCCGGACACCCCAGGGAACCCAGACCGAGAAGCCTCAGAGCCGCTAACTTGAGAGTGACTGTCCTCCTCACACTGTGTAGCGAGCTGACCCACCTGCTCCAGCGGGACGTCCAGATCCCCCATGTGGACCTTGCTGTCTGTCCTGTGAGCCACCAGGACACGCTGCACGGTGGGGCAGTGCTTCACAGCCTGGTCCACTATTTTCTTCAGCTCCACCACACGCCCACCCCGGAGTCCTTGGTTGGAGGTGACAACCACCTTACACTTGGCTAACAGAGACAACACAGACATTTCTCATCAGTCTTCTCTCCGCTTTCATCCTCATAGCTCTGCGTCTCACAGGACATCCCAGGCCTAGGAGTGTGACGGACTCCGTCCAATCTTGAGTAAAACACTCAACAAAAAATGTGAGGGGCTGCCCGCTCTCCAGCCCTTGTGTGCCGTGAAGAAGTGCTAGGGCTTTGCCCAGCGCTGAGGATAAGAAATTACTCTGAAGCTCAACTCTGCCTCCTTGTGTCAGCACCATGAACATGATTTCCCAACCAGACTTCCACCCTTCTCTCCTGTCTGCCAAGGAGTGAACCCCAGGAGAGGGGCCATCATGCCACCTGCAGCAATCGTGGTGACAGAGAAACAAAGAGAGGCAGAGACGGAGAAATCTGGAAACCAGAGGCCAAGCCCAAAGGTGTCCCGTGTGGCCAGGCCCTGTCTAAAGTGACGTGTGTGGGCTAAGAGCCTTCACTGTCCAGAGATCAGAAGCCACACCCACTTCATCTGACTCCAGATCCCCAAAGACGGTCCACCCCTTCGCTCCTCAGCATAGAAGGCTTCCAGCTGTTGACCTGCGGGACCTTCCCCGAGCACCTCCAGCCTCATCTCACCCTCCACATTTCCCTTCTGCTGCGTGGCACCTGCCTCCACTAGGCCCTCATGCCGCACTCCTCCCCCACTCAGCCTGTGCCTCTGCTGTTCCCTCCACCCGGAACTGTCCCTTTAAACCTGACTAAATTCAGTGCACTCAGATCTCAGCCCACAGAAGAAATTCTCCTTCAGCCATGTGCCTCTCCCTAGTAGCATCTGTCATTTGTCTGTGTGACAAATGCACCTCGATGGTCCCCACACTGATGACCAGGCCCCCAGAAAAACGATCAAGGAATTCTAGGGTTCCTCCCTCCCCAGCCAGGCCCACGTACTCACCATCTTTGATCCTCCCAGCTAAGGACTCCGCACTGAAGCCAGCAAAGACGACTGTGTGGACAGCTCCAATCCTGGCACAGGCCAGCATGGCTGCCACAGCCAACGGGGACACTGGCATGTAGACGGCAACACGGTCCCCACGGTGGACTCCAAACCTCTTCAGTGTGTTGGCCAGGCGGCATGTGGTCTCCAGCAGTTCTCTGCGGCACGGGGAAGAGAAAGGCATCAGAGACGGAGGAGGGCCAAAACGCAGAACAGTTTGGGATGGAACAACACTGCAAATTGTATGTTGTGTACACCCAGCCCAGTGCCAGGATGACAAGCACTTGAATACTTACTGCATAGAAAGCACTTTTCCAGAAAAAGCAAAGTTTTTAACACTTGTAGATCACTATTGGCAGAGATTCACTGCCACATCGCTAAGGTGATGAGGCTCTCCTTAACTCTACTTAGGGCAAACAGGAGCATAGGAGCCACAGTGACACCATTTAGAATTAATTCCATTTTTTTTTTTTTTTGAGACGGAGTTTCGCTCTTGTTACCCAGGCTGGAGTGCAATGGCGTGATCTCGGCTCACCGCAACCTCCGCCTCCTGGGTTCAGGCAATTCTCCTGCCTCAGCCTCCTGAGTAGCTGGGATTACAGGCACGCGCCACCGTGCCCAGCTAATTTTTGTATTTTTAGTAGAGATGGGGTTTCACCATGTTGACCAGGATGGTCTCGATCTCTCGACCTTGTGATCCACCCGCCTCGGCCTCCCAAAGTGCTAGGATTATAGATGTGAGCGAATTAATTCCATATTAAAGCCAGTTATGAGCCACGTTCGTAAGATGTTTGCAGATGAGGAAGAAGCTTAATACCTGCGAAGACAAACGCCTGCAACAGCAGAATGTCCAGATGTCCCAATATTACACTTTGTATCACATATGCTTTTTTTTTTTTTTTTTTGATACAGGGTCTCGCTCAGTCACCCAGGCTGGAGTGCAGGGGTGCAATCTCAGCTCACTGCAACCTCCGCTGCCCGGGTTCAAGCGATTCTCCTGCCTCAGCCTCCTGAGTAGCTGGGACTACAGGCGCCCACCACCCCCAGCTAATTTTTGTATTTTTAGTAGAGACGGGGTTTCACCACATTGGCCAGGCTGGTCTTGAACTCCTGCCCTCATGATCCGCCCGTGTCGGCATCCCAAAGCGCTGGGACTACAGGTGTGGGCCACGGAAGCAGCCAGCAGAGATGATTACAGGCAAGCTTTGATGTTCTGACGCACTCAAAAGCCGAGGATAACTTTCTCCATCAACAAAGAAACAAATGTTGTCACGTTGTCCGCCTACCCGCAGGGAACCGTAGCTTAGCTTTTACATAGATAAGATCTCCACGTAAGAAAAACAAAAAGCAAAGGCATTCCTCTTCTTGCTGAGGATGCCCTACTATGTACCCGAGTAGCTTTCAATAAACCATCTCTTCTCCCTGCGCTTTTCACTCGCCTTGGATTCCTTCCTGGCAAGATCCAGGAACCCTCCCTTGGGATCTGGATGGGATCCCCTTTTCTAGCAGCAGTTTCTCAGGGACCACAAGTGTCTGAAGCATAGATCATTATGGTTCCAAAACTTCTGAAAATGTTGCCCTCCAAAACGAAGACGGTCTCATAAGACATCGAGTCGAGAAACGACAGGTCCCGATTTCTGAATCAACACAGGCCAGGGGCACCAAGCAACGTTCTCAGTTGGTAGAGCCCCAGGCCCAGACAGGGTGGACCCCAGCTCTGTGAAGCCACAGTGAGTCCACAGGGAGGGAAGGCCGCACGCAGGGCAGCCACATCTCCCCGCAGCCCCGAGACAGCACGGGTGAGTAGAGCCAGCAGCCAGGCTTTCACCGCAAGCTAGAGGACCACAGCCGAGGGGAAGGGAGAGTGCTGGACACAAGATGGGTGAGGGGCACCCCCGCCGCCGCCATGTCCTCCGCCACATGTCCCACGTCTACGTGGCGTGGGTGCACTTCCTCTCTGGCCAGTCTAGGTCCTGTCACCAGGTTCACCCGCCAATCAGGGCATGGCATCTCCCTGGGCAAGCGGATTGGCTCGGCACTGCCACCTGAGCCAACCCGGCGCCATCAGAGTCCACCATCCTGAAACTGGGAGCTCTCAAGAGCCACCCGCTTGCCCGCCGCACAGCGGAAAGTGGAGGAAGCAGAAGCGACCCCACGAAGCAGAAGCGACCCCAAGGTGGTTTTTCCTTCCTGCATCTCATCCCTGTGAATCTGGACCTGGCAGTTGCATTAACCACTTTCCCACTCTTAATGTACTGATTTTAATTATTTGCAACAAAAAGAGCTAACACAGAAGGAAGAATGAGGGGAAGCCAAGGCTGCTTCTCTCTGGGCGGGGCAGGCCACCAGCCGGCGACCCCTGCCCTCTGCCGCGTCCCAGAGAACAGATCTTCCTCGGGCTCGCAAGGCCCCTGGCAGCGTGTTTGCACAGCTTTCCCTCTTCAAAGGGTAGTCAGGGAAAGGGCTCCCAGGAACAGTGAAGCTCAACATTCCGGGAAACCACAGCGGAATGAAAATGAGCGGTCCGCATCTCAGGCAGGGGCCTCAAGGAGGCCTTTGTTTCTTCCCAAGGCTGTCTACAGAGGGGACCACATGAGAGCCGGATCGCAAGGCCAGCCCGCGGTTCTCCCCGCACCCAGCACGCCTGCCCAGCCTGGCTCCGGCCTCTTCTGTGGGATTTCATCTTTCTCCTTCAGGCTTTCAGAAGGACAAAGACGCCATTCAGTGGTGCCCGCCCCCCACCCCTTGCCAAGGTTTATGATAAAAGAACACTCTCCCGGAAAACCCCCAACACCAAGCTCTACGGAATCTGGGACTCGGGTACACTCCGGCTACTCCAGGGAGGAGGCTGGCGTTGCCTGCGACCAGATGGAGTCTCTCAACATCTTCGGCCAGACTCCATTTTCAGAGTTCAGAGAGCTTAAGCCTCACTACTAGGAGATGAATGCTGGAATGTCTGCTCACCAGTCAATGGTGACGAAATGCAGTCCCTGTTGTGCAGATGGAGGGCAGCAATCTGAAGCCCAGAAAGGACATTGGACAGTCCCTACAGAAAGACCTAGGGTAGATTTCTGCAGTAGCTGCCTCGGCGTGGGAGCTTACCTTTCCGAGCTGCCACGTGACCGTCTGGGGACCAGCAGGCACCCTCCACCTTGTACAGCTGTCACAGGTATTAATCAGAAGCAAGAATGACTCGGCTCTGCCAGACATTCAGCAGGTATTGCCTTTCCCAGCAGACGGAAACTCAGAAATCTTTGTTTGAAATCATTTTCTAAAACGACAAAAATCAGCTAACGCACTTCAGTGAATTCCTACGATGTGAAAGATCCTGTTCTAAGCACCTTGGGGTTGAGTGGGGTGTTTGTCTTGGAGAAACGAATTGACAGGGAAAGTGTCCTCCAGGAGTGCAGCTACAGTGGGGAAATGCCACACATGGGAAGGCATGCAGGGCGCTGAGCAGCTCAGCTTGGTGGCACGACTGCTGGGGGTGGCAGAGAAGGGCAGCAGGAACTTTCTGGATAGATTGGCTATTGGGAGGAGGACTGAGGCAAAAAGAAGAGTGGGGACTTCCCTTTAGGGGCAGAAGTCGCCCAGTCATTGGAGGTGGACAGCTAAACGAGAGCCTCCAGGGAGGGTCTAGAGATCAGGGTGCTCTGGAGGACTGAGGGGCCTCAACATGGGCCCAAGAGCTGCAGCTGGGTCTGGTGAGTCCCATACTTTTGCTGCTGAGTCTAGAAGAGAGGCTTCTGATAAAGGATTTGATCCAGGTAAATCTCAGAGCTCTGTCCCTTCCTATTTTCTCTGCCAAAGTCGTAAATAAACCTTTAAGTGGAAAAGATCCTTGGACGTCATGCGGTGCAGGCTCCTGGGGCTCTGAAATCTGGCAGCCACATTCCCGCCCACAGCAGTCCAGCCTCTGCTTAAACATCACACTGCCAGAGCTCACTTCATGGGGCCACCTCTCTGTCACTTTAATAGGGAAGCAGTCTACCAAAAACTGGACCAAGATTCACAGCTCTTCAAATGCTACCCCTCAGTCCTACCCTCAGTCTTTTAAAGCTGCCCAGAATAAATCTAATTTGTCAATGACAACTCTTCAAATTCCTGAATACTCCCCGCCCCTCATCTTCTTAGAAGATTTTCCTCCCCCAGGTTCTCTGGTCCAGCCCTCCATGACCACACTCAAACTACCAAAGTTTTGGGGGTGTCTCGGTAAACACCCCACACTATCAAATGGACACCCACATGCTCGTGGTGCCTGCCCAAAGCCGAATGTGGATACCCAGACCCTTGACCTCAATTCTATATTTAATCATGTTAATTAAGACCGTTTGGATTTTTTTTTTTTTTTTTTTTTTTGAGCCAGAGTTTTGCTCTTGTTGCCCAGGCTAGAGTGCAATGGCGAGATCTCGGCTCATTGAAACCTCTGCCTCCCAGGTTCAAGTAGTTCTCCTGCCTCAGCCTCCCAAGTAGCTGGGATTACAGGCATGTGCCATCACGCCTGGCTAATTTTGTATTTTTAGTAGAGACAGGGTTTCACCATGTTGGCCAGGCTGGTCTCGAACTCCTGACCTCAGGTGACCCGGCTGCCCCGGCCTCCCAAAGTGCTGGGATTGCAGATGTGAGCCACCACGCCCAGCCGACCATACGGATTTTTAAAATACCTGACAGGTGGCTCAAATTCAACATGAGGTCACCAACCTACAACCTCCCAACCCCTGGTAACAGACGCCCTTTAATGGGGCTTTCTCATATTATGGTCATGGAAATGTTCTGTATCTTTTTAAAGCAGACTTTCGGTTTATCCCAATCTAATTCCATCTCAACTTCTCCACGTCTCTCCAGCTGATCTTTTTCTTTTTCTTTTCTTTTTTTTGAGATGGGGTCCCGCTCTATCACCCAGGCTGGAGTGCAGTGGCGCAATCTCGGCCTTCTGCAACCTCTGCCTCCCAGGTTCAAGGGATTCTCCTGCCTCAGCCTTCTGAGTAGCTGGGATTATGGGCATGAACTACCACGCCTGGCTTATTTGTGTATTTTTAGTAGAAATAGGTGTCACCACGTTGGCCAGGCTGGTCCTGAACGCCTGACCTCAAGTGATCCACCCGCCTGGGCCTCCCAATGTGCTAGAATTACAGGCATGAGCCACCACACCCGGCCAAATTTTTAAGTTTAAACTCAGTTTTCATAGCAGTATCCCCCAGACATATATCACTGGAAAATAGTCAGCAAACCCAGGTCTTCAAATCACTGACAAATAAATGTCCGAGTAAGTGCTCCTGCCATCCCCCAAGTTCTCAGAAACTGAAAGCATGTTTTTGGATACCCATGATTCCTCAGACTTCCACAAACCGAAATGCTACTGTTTCTGTATCAGAGAGATAATGCAGCCACTCAGGGACGGCCCTTAGGCTACAGTTGCAGGAAGCAGTGGCTTCCTCACCCTGCAGAAGATCCTCTTACGCAGCACCAGTGGGTTTCCAAAGCATGGGACGTGCAGCTTTCTGAGTCACTAAAATGAATTTGAGTTTTACTTTTAAGTCCAAGAAGAAATATAACACTTGTTCAGGCACTGAGCAGGGTATTTAAGTCTGTCTGAAATGTAGACTCTTCCGGGCCAAGCTTTTGGTGTGGACGAATGCAAATGATGTGCACAAGAACACATTCAGCCTCATGTTGCTGGGACGATGCTGACTGGACTCAGGGAAGGAAGATTTATTGTCAACTCTTAACATCAACTGGAAATAACTTTTATCCAACGCTAAAGATATAATCTGACTGCAAGTAACTGTAACCAACATCGTAACTGCCTGAACTCCGCACAAATGCACACGCCCTGACTCCCAGCCTCCGAATTTAAAATTAGTCCAAAACAGGAAACAGCTGGTAACAGAGTTCAGCGAAAAGAGAGGAAGAAACACACTGTTATTTATTTATTTATTTATCTATCTTTCAATCAGAGCCCGTTTTGTCATGATTCATATTCAAAGTATATTTTCTTCCTAGACATTTCCTGATGGGGGCCCAGGGTAAGTCAGTCCTCTGTGTGCTGCTGTGTTTAAGAAACAAATTAAGGCTGGGCATAGTGGCTCACACCTTTAAGCCCAGCACTTTGGGAGGCTGAGGGGGGCAGATCACTTGAGGTCAGGAGTTCAAGACCAGCCGGGCCAACCATAACAAAATCCTGTATCTGCTGAAAATACCGAAATTAGCCAAGTGTGGTGCTGCACATCTGAATCCCAGCTACTTGGGAGGCTGAGGCAGGAGAATCACTTGAATCCAGTGGGGTCTGCAGTGAGCCGAGATCCCACCACTGCACTCCAGCCTGGGTGACAGAGCAAGACTCTGTCTCCAAACATCAAACAAGTTGAGAAAGCATGACTATTACTTACAGTGACTCTGGCACTCAGCATTCATGAAATAAACATTATCTAACAGACTTCTTTGTCATCCGTCAAGTACAGGGGCCGCTTGGGTAGAAATTTGGGTTTTGCTGATTGCCTTCTTCCTGGCATCTACCGAGCTCATATAAGGTGCTCAAGAAATGTTTGTTGAGCAAATGCTCTGAGAAGCACATGGGAAGGACCCCTCTCTGAGAAACCAGCCTGGATACTGTTTATTCTTCTGCCAATAAGGGAAGTAAACCGAGGTGAGTGTGTTGCTAAGTGAAGGCCTGTGACAGACACAGAGCATTTCCCAGGCACAGTCAGGGAGCTGGGGGAGGTCAGCCCCATGCTCTAGAGGCAAAACTTGAAAGGACATTCCTATGCTGTCTCTAGAATTTGATATTTTCTTCAGCACGCTGTGTCAGAAAGATAGAGGTGGAAAGAGAAGAAAGCATCAGCCTTAGGGAAGGGAAGCCTGGTGAGGCAGCCCCCTTCTCACACAGGAGGAGCGTGGAGGGCCACGCAGGGCATGGACAGCCAACTCGCGTCTCACAGGCCCAGGCCTGGGGAACAGATTCCTTCCCTCCCGCAGGCTCCTCTGGCCCTGATGTTACTGTAGCCGGCAGCTCTCATTCAATGGTGGCAAGAGTTGCTCACTCTGCTCCTTACTACCACTGAGAGAACAGACGTTCTCAGTCTGCTCCTTACTACCACTGAGAGAACAGACGGCCAGGAAGTCCGTTAGCAGGGCTCATAAGCCAAGTATGAAACTTCTCATGTCATTTGATGTCATGACCGTGACATTCAGCAAAGAGAAGCTGCAGTGAAAACATAAAGTGGCAGCTGCCCTTGGACGTGAACAGTCCCAGAGCTGCTCACCAAGGCGGGCCCAGGCACAGTGAGGCCCAGGAGACGTGAGCTAAGTCGCCAGCAACGATGCCGGCCCAGCCAGTAACGAGATCACTAAAGCTCTGTGTGTTCTCAATTCCTCGTGGAAAATGAAAGTCTCTTCCCTGAGGTTTTGTAGACTCTGTGGAAAGTACTGAACCTGCCTGCAAGTTTATCAGTCAGGAGAGTCTCAGGAGAGCCAAACAATGGCTGATTGGAGGGCAGGGTTCCCCGCGCAGGCCCCCACACCACTGGGGCCTGAATGGTCTCATCTGTGAAATGGCCTAATAATAGGACCCACTACCAAGGTGGTCATGGAGAACCAAATATGAAGTTGCAGGCACCTTTGAAGGTGACCTGTAAAAACAGCGGCCATAGTGACTGCAGAAAATACAGCAAGACATGGGAAAAAGAGCATTATTGAACACTGATAGACCCTTAAGAAAGGTGAGCACACCAGGTGCCTCCTTCTCGGGAGGGCAGGTGCAAAATGCTAGGTTGCCTTATGCAAGCTTCAGTCTCCATGTTGCTGGCTCAGGGCACAGGTGCCTCATTGTGCAAATACCTTGCATGAAGCCCTCACCTGCATAGTCCGCCTGCTGCATGTCCCCAGAGCAGGTGCTGAGGGCAGGAGTGCATCTGAGAAGGATGCAAAGCCTCCTACAGTTGGGGTTGCTGCCAGCCTGGGGGTTCCCAGCACTCAGCCCAAGGCGTGTGTTTCCAAAAGGCCAGAAAAAAGGCGGGTCCACCCACATGCTCTGCACAGCCCACTGCCACCCACAGTGTCATCCTGCCACCACCGCCTCTGCTGGCTACCCCAGCTTCTCCAGCCATGCTTGCCTCCCACGGCGAGCACAGGGAACCTCCCCTCCAGGCCCTGGGCCTTCTAGCTCCTCAGCATCCAGCATATGTTTCCTCCCCAAGCCCATCCCCCCACCCACCCTCACCCCACCCGGGTTCACAGCCCCACCCATGGAACAAGGACAGAACAGCTATTAAGCAAATGTCCTGTTCCCGGGGCTGCTCCCAGTGCTTCCCTCGGAGAACCCACTTAACGCTCACAGCAGCCGGTGGGCTCCAAGCTCCCGTTCCCTTCTTCAATTTCCTGCTGAGGAAATTGAGGCCCAGAGAAGCTGAGCCACTTTCCCAAGGCTATTCCGCTGAGCGAGTCAGGACAGCATTGAAACCCAGGCTCCACTGGCCTTGCTGTCAGCCAGTTCCTCAGCAGCAGAGCCACTCCTTTCCAATGACACAGGCTCCCAGACTTCAAAGGATCAGCCAGCTGCCAGTGCTCATTCTCTAGGTAACGTTTTTCTTGAGTTAGAATTCTAAGAATGAACCAAAGGCTCTGAATCTGAGGCTGATTCTCTGTTCAAAAGGGAAAGTCAGCAATAGCCTCCACACTCAATAGAGCCTTTCCTGTCACCAGAATGGAGGACAGGGCAGAGGGTGGGTGTGTGGCTGTGGGACGGCGTTTTCCTCCATCATTCAGTGTCTGGCCACCACCCCCCAGGGCTTGCGTCCCAGGCACAGCCAGGTCAAATCCCACATCCTTAGTTTTTCTCTTCTCTGACCAGAGCCCAGCATGCAGTCAGCTTCTAAGAAAACTTTGTGGGATGAAAGTAGCAGGCCAGACTCCAGAGAAGCTCTGTCCTCATTCCTGTTAACGCCCGCTTTTCCCTTGGACCTCAGCACTTGGCCTTTGGCATGAATCTTGTCTCCAAAAAGGAAGTTCTTTCCCTTCCAGACACAAAGCCCAGCTCACATGACTGCGGGAACCAGGTGTCAACGGCTGAAGAACCCTGGAGGCTCCTGCGGGCTGGCAGCCCAAGACAAGAGCACACTGGGGCACTGGAGTTCTGGAAGGCAGCCCGGAGAACAGCTGGTGCCTGGCTGAACATTCACCCGCTGCTGAACAGGCCTGTTTACCTCCCGGGAGAACGCCGCAGAACTGAGCTCTTTCCCTGGTGGAATTTGGAAAGGGATGTAGGTTTTAACATTCTGTAAACATTCACTTTCCCCTGTGGTTAAAAAAAAAACACAGGAGATTTTTTAGGTCCCGCTCCAGGTTTCCACGCCCCACATGCCCTCCGTTCCGTCTCTCTGGATGGCTCTACCAGAGCCCATTCAGCTGCCAGAAACACAGCCCAACGCAGGGCAGCCGACCTCATACAGAATGCTCCAGAGCCTGGACACGGGTTGGGGGTCCTTCTATGTCTCAGGCTTTCCTGGAAGTCCACAGAACCTTCCAGATTAACATCTGGAGGAGAGCAAGCCCTGGAGGGGAAGTTCGCAGACACAGCCACACAGGTGGAAACCCGGAGAGCACACCCGGGTTTGAGCACAGCCCAGCGACTTTTCCTGCCTCTTGGCAGCAGCCTGGAGAAGCACTGAGCTCCTACAAAGATCCAGAGGCTCCTGCTGCCCAGTGCTGTGCTGGGTAACAACCAGTTTCTCAGCAAAGGAAACCCTGACTTGAAACATTTGCCAGTGATCATGGTGCAAATATGTCCACCACTGATTTTCGGCTCCTGATGGGACTGACTGGACAAGGCTTTGGGAGCTGTACACACACAACTGCTCCACGGAGAACGTTCCACACCAGCCACAGCCTGGAGCCTGCAGCCCCAAAACCCAACCCACCCCGCCCCGGGGCAGCCGCCTCCTCCCTCCTCGCAGCCACATCCCAGAAGCTGCCCAGATCCCCCACCCCAGGCCGACCTTAAAGTTCACTTGAACTAATTTTCAATTATTTGAAAATTAACTAAAGGGGAAATTGTATTATTGTACATAATTTATTATTTCAGTCCTTTTATTTAATAATTATTCATTTAATGGTAAATAATTGCGAAAAAAACTTAAGCTGTTTTTATTTGGAAGGAAGGAGAGGAGCAAGGGCATGCATCTTTTTTTAGTCCACCCCGTGTGACCTCCAGGCCACAGTTCCCGCTGACCCTGGGTTTAAGATGGCATGGAGGGTCTGCATAAGCTTGGGGCTGGGCTTCCACAGATGGCACTGCGGTCCGGGTACAGTGCCAATCCTGAGAGCACACCCACACAGGCCCATGGCATCCTTGTCCCTGGGCCACCACACATCCCTGTTCAAAGGCACCACCCCGGGGATGCTAGAATCCACACCAGGCTGCACAAAAGTGGCCCTATTCACCGGGGAAACCACGCCAGAACTGTGCTAAATGTGAGCCTGGAAAACTGTCCCACAATTTACTTGTCAAGTTCGAAAAGCTAATGGGTTCTTAATGTGGAGACAGAAGACTATTCTTGTTGGAAACGGGCTGGCCCACTGGGAAGCCACATGAGACAAGCCACTGTGGGTGAAGTGAATGCAGCAGGGTGAGGACCAGAGCACGTTAGTTGCAGCAGACCTTGAACAGCTGTGGTGGCCTTTGCACACTGGAATGACTTTGAGGGTTTGGTCACCTGCATGAAGAGGAAGGACCGCCAGGCTCCATTCGAGCAGCCTGGGATCTGGGAAGGCACAGGCAGGGTCCTCTGCCCTAATAGTGGCTGGTAGAGTCTAGGCA
Organism: Saguinus oedipus; assembly: GCA_031835075.1. Lineage (NCBI taxonomy): Eukaryota > Metazoa > Chordata > Mammalia > Primates > Cebidae > Saguinus > Saguinus oedipus. The sequence goes on along the minus strand of CM063173.1, from coordinate 904,367 downwards.
TCAGCCCTGTCAGGCTCCACAACCCACCCGCTGGCCAGGCACTGACCACAGTGCCTTCTCCCTCCGCATCCACGGCAATCTGGCATCCTCCACAGGAAACACCCTTGCCCCCGAGATTCTGCCTATGAATCAGCTTGCATCAGAGAGCTGCGCATGGGACGCGTGCTGCTGATCTGCTGCTGTGCAGAGTGTCTGGAGGATGCTGGATTTCCTGGGGCAGTCCCACTCACTGTGAACCAGCAGCAATGGTGACATCCTGAGCCCTGGACTGAAGCTGAAGCCGTGTGTTTGGAAACTCGGCAGTGCCAGTGAGGTCTCTGGAGGCCCTTCTGATTGTGCCAGAGGTCGGGGCTGAGGGTCCACCCAGAGGCTGCTCCTCCCACCTCCCAGGGATTTGCCAGCACCCTGCCTAAACTCCCTTTCTGCTTAAAAGAACAGCAATGACTTCCCTTTTCTGCAACTGAATCCTGACAGATTTCTGACAAGCCGTTGCAGTGGCATTCCCGCGGATGCATTTTTAAATACAGATCCCCAGGGCCTTCCCAGAAACTCAGAACAGACCAAGTGGGGCCTGAGTGCTGTTTCACTAGCAACCCTTCCCAGGGGATTCTGAGATATGGCCTGCAGCTGGAGATCACTGCTGTAAATTCCAAGCACAGTCACTAAAGCTGCCTGGCGATTTCCCCGGCATGTTTGGAGACACGAGGAATTCCTGAAGACATTCATGTCTAAGTGACCACTTCTGAATTCCCTGACCATGTGGCCACCCTCCCTCGGTTGAGGCTGTTCCCTTAAAGGCTTTGTCCATGCAGAACCAGCAGGGAGAGTGGAACTGTGCTGGCCCCAAAGGGCACAGACACATCTGCCATATCTGCCCATGGTCCTGAAACCTCTCTCCAGGCTTCTTAGGGGAACTGGACTGGATTTGCTGATGGGAAATGATCAAGATCCCACCCATCCCAACCCCCTGCTGTCACCACATTCAGATGAAGTAAAGACAGCCATGGGGAGGGGCAGGAGAAAGAATGATGGGAAGGCCCGTTTTGAGAGGCCACCAGCACCGTGCCATCACCCCCTGTCTGGCACCAGTAACTCCACAGCCTTTGGCAGCTGAGTCTCGGCCCCCGAACCCTGAACAAAGGATCCTGTTAGTTACAGCAGACCATGAGCTCCTTCCTCCCCAGCTGGTAACAGTGCCTGGTGAGTATCTGCTGGTCCTCTGAGGCCCCAGATATCTGGAAGACATGGCCCTGGCCAGCAACAGGGCATCCTGTCTGCACGCAGCAGAGTTGAGCCTGGACACACCAGGACGATGTTCATTTAGAAGTTTATGGAGGGCCAGAAGCCTCCGCTGCAGAGCCAGGGGTCCCATTCACACCTGAACCTCACTTCTGATGGGACCAGAGACTCCTCACCAGAGCCAGAGCTGCGGGACCTTTCCAGCTGCGTGAACTCCCACGCTCCTAATGCTCTGGGGATACCAGAGTCCCCAGCTTCAATAGTCAGGGTCCCAGGCAAATATCAATATGAACTGAGATCTTTGCTGTCAGCTTCTGAGCAAAGGCGGACCCACGGAGGCAGGGTAAGGGCAGCAAGGCCAGACTGGACGCCGAGGAGACGCCACGTGACTTGAGGAGGATGCTGCCCATCCGTCCCAGGCATTGCATGCAGGCCTGTTACCAGGAATCAGGGGCTCCGGGGCAGGCTAGTAGGTCTGATCCATCCTCATCCCACTGCCATCCCCCACCCAAGGCTGCACTGGGCACCGGCCGCAGGGGCACACTCACTACTGAATGGGCTTCGGTTTCCATTCCATGCACTGGACCTCACATCTAATCCACGGGGACGCCTTCACTCTGTGTCTGCCCAGTGGGGGAGGAGGCAGTGTCAAGGGCAGGAACTCGGGAATGAAGATGTAGCTCCCCCATGGAAAAGGGATGGGAGTGAGCTGAGCTGAGCTGAGCTGCAGTTCTGGGCAGGTGAGAAGGTTTCACCCACTGGCCTCTGTGCCGCCCACACTGTGCTGGTGGGGACTGGACATGGCAGAGTGGAGGGACCCCACAGTGCAGCCCACAGCAAAGGTCCGAGTCACTTACCGACCCCCCGGCACCCAGTGCCTGCAGAAGCAGGAGGGAAAATGCAAAACAGGAGCCACAGAGCTATGTCCTGGTCCTTGAAGACTCACATCCAGGCGTGGCCCTCCCCATGGGAGGCAGTGCCCCCACCAGCCCGCACCCCTCCCCACCTCCTCACCCTCACCCACTAGCTCCCACCCCTTCCCTTAGCCAGCTGTTCCTCCCCTCCCAGAACTGGGCCATCCCCAAAGCCTCTTCATGGCAGCAGGGGGTCTCAAAAGCTGGGACGCAGCCCCACGGCAGGCGTTTGCTCGCGTGTGTGCCCCTTGAGTTAAACCTCGGTGCACTGTGTCCCAGCTCATTCTCAGAAAGGTCCTGTCCCCATCAAAGAGGTCTCTGTGGACATCAAGATAAACTCCCTGAGTGTGGGTCACTGTGCTGCCAACCGAAGATGGGGCCTCTCTAAACCATGAACTGCCAGGACCTCAGCGCCCAAGAGAATTCGATGGAGAACAGGCAACCTACATGAGAAGACCCCAAACACTCCAGCGGCAGCAGCCGCAGCCTGGGGCTGGAGGAAAGGTGGATGCTGCTTGAACACCAGCCCTTCCTAAGTAACACAGGTTTGTATCAGATTCTGGCTCTAGCATGCAGATTCCAGATCAATCGTCCCAGCCTGAGTGACTTAGAGGCTGGCCGGGCGCCCTCCTCTCAGGTGGGGCAGCTAGGTCGGGACTCCATGGCTCACCCCACCCTGGAAGCCCCACAGGCCACACCAACCTTGCCCTCCGAGACAGTCAGTGTGTCACACCTGGGTGAGCAGGGCTGTTTCCCCACAGCCTTCCCGGAGTTAGGATCGTCCCCCAGCTGCCCTGATGCTTTGATAAGGGAGTATGCTCACTGGGGTAATTAACTTAGGGGTGGGCAGAAGAGCAAAGGGCAAGGGTCACCCACTCGGGACACTAGGAGGGGACACATTTCAGCTGACGCACATGTCCTCCCAGGCAAAGTTCCTCTGAGGACCATCGCACCCCTGAAATCACCACCTCCCGCTCCCAGCCCAGCAACCACGGGGCCACGCATGTCCTGCCCTACCTGGCCTTCCTTCACATGGCCCCGACCCGCAGCTGAAACGGACCTCATCCTCCAGACACGCCTCTGGCTTTCATCCCACATGTCCCTCCCCACGCCCTGCAGACCAGTGGAGGAGAAGCGTGACTGCATTTTGCAAATGAGAAAACCGAGGGTGAGAGAGGTGGGGTGATGGCCTCTAGGTCCACAGCCAGGGTCAGAGTGGGCAGGGCACAGCCTCCACCGCCACCGGTCCTGGCCCCTCCCCCTGCCACGTCCTCAGCAGTCTGCCCCTCCTACTTTCGTCACACTTCCCCTTCCTCTGCCTCTCAAAACTCAACCCTCCCCAAAGCTTTCTCTAGCTGTGAGGAGGGTTTTGACAGAACTTCCTGCTTCCTGGTTCCCCCAGGGACCAGCCACTTCTGTGACCTCCCTAATGGCTGTATTCAAAGACATCCAGGGCCAAGGACAGAAACAAGCCTCTCAGAGAGGTGGCCCCAGGCTCAGTCCCCGCCCCACCACAGCCGAAGTGTGTGGCAGCTCCCTCTCCCGAGGGGGAACAACCAGGCCCCGTCCTGCACAGCCCTGCGGGCCTCTGCATCAGGTGCCAGCTACACAGATTCGCAGTGGAGCCCCAGCACGGCCAGCGAGAAAGCCTTCTCTCAGCCCCGGGGGACTCTGCGGCAGGGGGTGGGGGAGGCCTGACATTGACATCCCCTCTGCTCCTCTGATCAGGGTTTCTCACTGTACACAACCCCACCCAATAAAAAGTCGAGGATGGAGCAGCCACAGGAACCGCCCACCAGCAGGAGTCTCCGCAGGGGAGCAGCTCCCGGACCAGTGAGGGATGCCTGTGCTTCCACGCACACGCGGGCCAGCCCTGCTCCTCTGTGATTCATGCACGCCTATCAGCGCTGGAACCCTGGGGTCATTCAATCCCTCCTTCTACAAATGAGGACGCGAAGGCCCAGAAGGATAGGTCTAAGGCCGTGGACTAAGCCAGAGCTAAAACCTGCTCCTCTGGCTTAAGATCGAGTTCAAGTCCCCCCCACCTCACCGCCCCCGCTGCAGAGACCCTCAGAGAAGAGGTTCACTCATTCAGAGCCTTCCCAAGCACCCACAGCCTGGTCTCTCCTCTGTGTGGGGCACACCTACTGGCTGAGAAGATCTGGACCTGCACAGGGCCTCAGGCTGCTTCCCGCACCCAGGGTCCAACCCCAGCCTGGAAATTCCTGCCCCAGGCTCCAGGCAGGGAGAAGCACACCAGCTAGGCAGTCTCAAAGCCTCATTCATCTACCTGGGCCACCACTGCGTCTCCAAAAGAGAGGAACTTAACGTTTCTCCACAGGGCCACCCCCAGTGGTCTCTAGAACCTGCCCATTGAAGTACAATGTTAAGGACAATCTTTTAAAACAGGCACTGGCGGGCGCGGCAGCTCATGCAATCCCAGCACTTGAGAGGCCGAGGTGGGCAGATCACTCCAGCCAGAGTTCCAGGTGGCACACATCTATAGTCCCGGCTACTGGGGAGACTGAGGCAGGAGAATCACTTGAGCCCAGGAGGTTGAAGCTACAGTGAGTTGGGACAGCACCACGACACTCCAGCCTGGAGTTAAAATAAAATAAAATGGGCACCTGCTGGGGAAGTGCAGGTAGACAGCCAGAAGGAGCCACTGCCTGCCCAGAGTGCCGTCTGGCACCGCAGCCTCGGGGCCACCAGCCCCACAGCCTCCGGCAGGCACTGTTCTGCTCTGGGCTTGCGGCCTGCTCCTTCTCCATGGGAGAAGGGCTGCCTCAGCTGGCTCCGGGAAGAGGAAGGCTGGGAATGGAGCTGGGACCCTGGCCCCAGGGAGCAGACTGCCCTGGGAGTTGGGAGCAGACGTCCCAGGCTGAGCCCTTCACCTCCCAGTGGGAAGTGAGCACCGCACTTATGAGCAAGTGTGGCAAAACCTGGGCAGGAGAGGGGCTCCTCCTTCCCGAGCCCTGCAGCCAGCCGGCAGCACGGGGCCCAACCTCACTGCCCAGTTACGACGCTGAAAACAGCTCTGGAACCTAGTGAGTACTCAGTCAGTAGCAGCTACATCGTCATTGCGGCCATTCTCACTTGCCACTGCGTTCAGGCTGTCATCTCCCTGGGCTGACGTTGCGCTAATTACCCGGGGTGTGCAGATGGGAAACTACCACCCTGGGAGACTCTGGAGCTGCACAGGTCACCGGCAGCAGCAGGAGCCGAACGAGAACTAGAACATGCCTCTTTCTGCTGACCCTGTACCCCCGAGGACCTGGGGAAGCTGCGACTGCAAATGCTCCACTTGCAGGGCAAAGGCCATGGGCACCCGTCCCAGGCCTGTGCTGACCCAGTGTCACCTGTGCCTAAGGTCACAGAGGTTTCCCAGGGCTGCATCTGCCCGTGCTGACCCAGTGTCACCTGTGCCTAAGGTCACAGTAGGGGTGAGAATCAGGAGGTTTCCCAGGGCTGCATCTGCCCGTGCTGACCCAGTGTCACCTGTGCCTAAGGTAATGGTGGGGATGAGAGTCGGGAGGTTTCCCAGGGCTGCATCTGCCTGTGCTGGCCCAGCGTCACCTGTGCCTAAGGTCATGATGGGGGTGAGAGTTGCGAGGTTTCCCTCGCCGGGTCAGCTGGGATTGTAACACATAGACTTCCCGGCCACCTGCAAGCTTCCTGCATCGCTACCAGCATCCTAACCTCTACCAGCCCCACAGGGTTTCTTTAAAGGGCACAGGCTGCAAGTCTGAACATTGATCTTCCAGCCAAGGAGGACTGTGACCGTCCTGGACACCTTGGAGGCCACCGCACGAGGCCCGTGGGCAGGAAAGCATTGTGTTCAGTGGCAGTGACGTGTCTGCTGGCAGGACAACCAGCACCAACGTCTGCAAACTTTCCTCAGAGAAGGGAAAAGGGAAACCTCACATCAGAAACCTTACATGACCAGGACAAGGACCTCACATCAGAAACCTTACATGAGCAGGACGAGGACCTCACATCAGAAACCTTACATGACCAGGACGAGGACCTCACATCAGAAACCTTACATGACCAGGACGAGGACCTCACATCAGAAACCTTACATGACCAGGACGAGGACCTCACATCAGAAACCTTACATGAGCAGGACGAGGACCTCACATCAGAAACCTTACATGAGCAGGACGAGGACCTCACATCAGAAACCTTACATGAGCAGGACGAGGACCTCACATCAGAAACCTTACATGACCAGGACGAGGACCTCACATCTGAAACCTTACATGACCAGGACGAGGACCTCACATCAGAAACCTTACATGAGCAGGACGAGGACCTCACATCAGAAACCTTACATGAGCAGGACGAGGACCTCACATCAGAAACCTTACATGAGCAGGACGAGGACCTCACATCAGAAACCTTACATGAGCAGGACGAGGACCTCACATCAGAAACCTTACATGAGCAGGACGAGGACCTCACATCAGAAACCTTACATGACCAGGACGAGGACCTCACATCAGAAACCTTACATGACCAGGACGAGGACCTCACATCAGAAACCTTACATGAGCAGGACGAGGACCTCACATCAGAAACCTTACATGAGCAGGACGAGGACCTCACATCAGATACCTTACATGAGCAGGACGAGGACCTCACATCAGAAACCTTACATGAGCAGGACGAGGACCTCACATCAGAAACCTTACATGACCAGGACGAGGACCTCACATCAGAAACCTTACATGAGCAGGACGAGGACCTCACATCAGAAACCTTACATGAGCAGGACGAGGACCTCACATCAGAAACCTTACATGAGCAGGACGAGGACCTCACATCAGAAACCTTACATGACCAGGACGAGGACCTCACATCAGAAACCTTACATGAGCAGGACGAGGACCTCACATCAGAAACCTTACATGAGCAGGACGAGGACCTCACATCAGAAACCTTACATGACCAGGACGAGGACCTCACATCAGAAACCTTACATGAGCAGGACGAGGACCTCACATCAGAAACCTTACAGGACCAGGACGAGGACCTCACATCAGAAACCTTACATGAGCAGGACGAGGACCTCAGATCAGAAACCTTACATGAGCAGGACGAGGACCTCACATCAGAAACCTTACATGACCAGGACGAGGACCTCACATCAGAAACCTTACATGAGCAGGACGAGGACCTCACATCAGAAACCTTACATGACCAGGACGAGGACCTCACATCAGAAACCTTACATGAGCAGGACGAGGACCTCACATCAGATACCTTACATGACCAGGACGAGGACCTCACATCAGAAACCTTACATGAGCAGGACGAGGACCTCACATCAGAAACCTTACACGACCAGGACGAGGACCTCACATCAGAAACCTTACATGACCAGGACGAGGACCTCACATCAGAAACCTTACATGAGCAGGACGAGGACCTCACATCAGAAACCTTACATGACCAGGACGAGGACCTCACATCAGAAACCTTACATGACCAGGACGAGGACCTCACATCAGAAACCTTACATGAGCAGGACGAGGACCTCACATCAGATACCTTACATGAGCAGGACGAGGACCTCACATCAGATACCTTACATGACCAGGACGAGGACCTCACATCAGAAACCTTACATGACCAGGACGAGGACCTCACATCAGAAACCTTACATGACCAGGACGAGGACCTCACATCAGAAACCTTACATGACCAGGACGAGGACCTCACATCAGAAACCTTACATGACCAGGACGAGGACCTCAGATCAGATACCTTACATGACCAGGACGAGGACCTCACATCAGATACCTTACATGAGCAGGACGAGGACCTCACATCAGAAACCTTACATGACCAGGACGAGGACCTCACATCAGAAACCTTACATGACCAGGACGAGGACCTCACATCAGAAACCTTACATGAGCAGGACGAGGACCTCACATCAGAAACCTTACATGAGCAGGACGAGGACCTCACATCAGATACCTTACATGACCAGGACGAGGACCTCACATCAGAAACCTTACATGAGCAGGACGAGGACCTCACATCAGAAACCTTACATGAGCAGGACGAGGACCTCACATCAGAAACCTTACATGAGCAGGACGAGGACCTCACATCAGAAACCTTACATGAGCAGGACGAGGACCTCACATCAGAAACCTTACATGAGCAGGACGAGGACCTCACATCAGAAACCTTACATGAGCAGGACGAGGACCTCACATCTGAAACCTTACATGAGCAGGACGAGGACCTCACATCAGAAACCTTACATGACCAGGACGAGGACCTCACATCAGAAACCTTACATGACCAGGACGAGGACCTCACATCAGAAACCTTACATGAGCAGGACGAGGACCTCACATCTGAAACCTTACATGACCAGGACGAGGACCTCACATCAGAAACCTTACATGACCAGGACGAGGACCTCACATCAGAAACCTTACATGACCAGGACGAGGACCTCACATCAGAAACCTTACATGACCAGGACGAGGACCTCACATCAGAAACCTTACATGACCAGGACGAGGACCTCACATCAGAAACCTTACATGAGCAGGACGAGGACCTCACATCTGAAACCTTACATGACCAGGACGAGGACCTCACATCAGAAACCTTACATGACCAGGACGAGGACCTCACATCAGATACCTTACATGACCAGGACGAGGACCTCACATCTGAAACCTTACATGAGCAGGACGAGGACCTCACATCAGATACCTTACATGACCAGGACGAGGACCTCACATCAGAAACCTTACATGACCAGGACGAGGACCTCACATCAGAAACCTTACATGAGCAGGACGAGGACCTCACATCAGAAACCTTACATGAGCAGGACAAGGACCTCACATCAGAAACCTTACATGACCAGGACGAGGACCTCACATCAGAAACCTTACATGACCAGGACGAGGACCTCACATCAGAAACCTTACATGAGCAGGACGAGGACCTCACATCAGAAACCTTACATGAGCAGGACAAGGACCTCACATCAGAAACCTTACATGACCAGGACGAGGACCTCACATCAGAAACCTTACATGACCAGGACGAGGACCTCACATCAGATACCTTACATGACCAGGACGAGGACCTCACATCAGAAACCTTACATGACCAGGACGAGGACCTCACATCAGAAACCTTACATGAGCAGGACGAGGACCTCACATCAGAAACCTTACATGAGCAGGACGAGGACCTCACATCAGAAACCTTACATGACCAGGACGAGGACCTCACATCAGAAACCTTACATGAGCAGGACGAGGACCTCACATCAGAAACCTTACATGACCAGGACGAGGACCTCACATCAGAAACCTTACATGACCAGGACGAGGACCTCACATCAGAAACCTTACATGACCAGGACGAGGACCTCACATCAGAAACCTTACATGACCAGGACGAGGACCTCACATCAGAAACCTTACATGAGCAGGACAAGGACCTCACATCAGAAACCTTACATGACCAGGACGAGGACCTCACATCAGAAACCTTACATGAGCAGGACGAGGACCTCACATCAGAAACCTTACATGAGCAGGACGAGGACCTCACATCAGATACCTTACATGAGCAGGACGAGGACCTCACATCAGATACCTTACATGAGCAGGACGAGGACCTCACATCAGAAACCTTACATGAGCAGGACGAGGACCTCACATCAGAAACCTTACATGAGCAGGACGAGGACCTCACATCAGAAACCTTACATGAGCAGGACGAGGACCTCACATCAGATACCTTACATGACCAGGACGAGGACCTCACATCAGAAACCTTACATGACCAGGACGAGGACCTCACATCAGAAACCTTACATGAGCAGGACGAGGACCTCACATCAGAAACCTTACATGACCAGGACGAGGACCTCACATCAGAAACCTTACATGACCAGGACGAGGACCTCACATCAGAAACCTTACATGAGCAGGACGAGGACCTCACATCAGAAACCTTACATGAGCAGGACGAGGACCTCACATCAGAAACCTTACATGAGCAGGACGAGGACCTCACATCAGAAACCTTACATGACCAGGACTAGGACCTCACATCCCTCAAGCTGCAATTACAGTAACACTTTTCACTCAAACAGTAAATAGAAAGAGTCACCTGGTACTAAGCCTGGCTGAGGTCTGCAAAAACGTTTTGGATGACATCTGTTTATTTTTATTTTTGAGATGGAGTCTGCCTCTTTCGCCCAGGATGGAGTGCAGTGGTGCAATCTCCACCTCCAGGTTAAGGTGATTCTCCTGCCTCAGCTTCCCAAGTAGCTGGTACTACAGGCACACATCACCACACACAGCTAAGTTTTGTATTTTTAGCAGAGACACGGTTTCACCATGTTGGCCAGGTTGGTCTCGAACTCCTGACCTCAGGTGATCTGCCCGTCACGGTGTCCCAAAGTGCTGGGATTACGGGCATGAGCCACCATGACCGGCCCTTTTATTTTTATAGACAGAATAATTAGTATTTAGCCAAGGCCATTTCAGTGCCATGAACCTGGCGCTGCTCTTAACTTCCACAGGCTGGCTGCGGTCCTGAGAATTCTCACATGGTTTATGTTTAACCACACATCTCCACAGGCCTCCAGCCCTGCTCACGGACTGAACTGCTGTTAAGCAGGCACTCAGCATGCCCACAGGCAGCGTCCAGCCAAGGGGGCGTTGCACACAGCCCACCTGCCCCAGGGTCCAGGCACCCCTGAGAGACTGATGGAGGCGCTTGGGAAGTGCCATGGCTGGGCCCTCCCTGCTGGACCTCCAGGCGTCCGGTTGGCTCCTTCCACCCCACCCCCTAAGAGAGGGTATTCATCGTTTACTGAAGAGCAACTCCCTGGGCAGCAGCCTCAAGTTCCTTCTCAGGATTGTTTGCAGGTGAATGGAGCTGGGCCCACCGTGGCGAGGAGCGGCTGCAGCAGCCTGGGTTTTCAGAGCCCCCTGCACTCCAGTGCCAAGGGGCCACCTGGGGGCCCGCTCAGTTGTCCAGCGGGGCCCGAGGCTCCCAGGCAGCAGAATACTGCTGGTCTGTGGGCCACACCGCGTCTGCAACCAGGGACTAGGCATAAGAAACGTATGCTGTATTGGCTGAAGGAGCCGTGGCCACGGCTGGTGGAGGCTGTGATGGGCCTGAGGGCTCCTGGGGTCTGGGGGAGGAACGAGCCGGACCGGACGGGCCCACCAGGAGCTGCAGCAGATCCCCTGGCATCACTTGTCTGCAACCAAACATCAGCGTGAGCAGTTTTAGAAAGTTTGGTGGATTTGGTCTGTGATCAAATTGGAGTTCAAGAAACAAACAGGAAACTAGAAGTGCCTCGTCACCGCCCAAGTCACCGAGTGGCAGGGCAGTGACCACTGCTCTCAGGCGGCCCAGTGCGGCCCTGCCTGTCGGAATGCTCCTCCTCCACGTCCCCTCACTCCCGTTTCCCAGCCACATGCACCTCCTCACTGCTTTGGGACCCCTGCCCCAGATCTGCCCCTGTCTCCTCATGGCTGTTCATCTTGGTCCACAGGACCTCAGCTGAAACGTCACCTCCTCCAAGAGGCCTTCCTGACTATTCAGCTCACAGTGGCCACCCAGCTATGCTCTGCCATGTGCTTGGGGATTATTTGTTACTGCAACATACCCCAACCCATACTGACATGAAGGCACCCAGTGAAGACCTGCTGAGTGATTGGACAAGAAGAGTCTGGAGCCGCCTCCAGGAAAGTAATCACGCTCAGGGTTGTGTGCAATGGGGACCTAGGAACTCACAGTTTGGGGGCACAGTGGGCCTGAGGCATCTCTGTAAGGGTGAGGTGAGCCTCAGGCAAAAGGGGCTTGCATGGAGAACCAAGGTGCTGACCGACAGAGCAGCCCCGACAGGAAGCGGACTGGGGGAGGCAGAACAAACCCCCAACGCACACAGCATCTCCGGACGCACGCTTGGCACCTAGAAGCTGCTTAAGGAATCAAAGACCAAAACACTCAGCTTAAAAACAAAAAGCTCTTCGAAGACAATTTTATTTATCGTCCCAGCCTCCGAAGGCGCTGAGAGTGTGGCCAGGCAGGCTGGACCAGCTTTTACTGTGTCTCATTCTGCTGTGTTCACGTTCACTTGTCCTGGATAAGGGCGTTTCCAAAGCGAAATGCGCTCCCTGAGACTCAGACAGCCCCTCCCCGGCAGCCAGACTCAGCACACAGGCCCGGGCCGGGCGCCCCCCTCACACCTTGAACATTCCTGATGCTGGTTTCAGAAGACCCCATTCCTTTAGTGAGATCTGAAGACCCTAAGGGCTGCCAAAGTGAACAAAAAGGCTGGGGCTCCATCCAAGCGGGGTAACCCTGCCCTGTCAATGGGCCCAGCACGGGTGTTTGGTAAGTTGTCCCCAGACAGAGGGCAAGGCCCAGGCTGCCACCGGCGTGGAGGCCACGAGGGCTCACGGTACCTGTACGTGATCCTCACTTCAGTCCCAGGCTCGTCGCGCTCCCAGATCAAAGCGACGCTCTCGGGGGACTTCTGAACGTGCTGATCCAAGCAGTTGACTGTACAAAAAGAGGGTTCGCAGATGTTACACTTGGTGCTTTTGGAGTGAGAATTCGGCCAGGGTGGGGGGTTGGAAGGGGTCTAGTTCGCTATGGCTCTCTCTGCTCACGCCGACAAGGACCTGTCCTCATCAGTGATGACGTTTCTACCTCTTTGCAAGGAGAAGGGTAAACAAACATGATCTCAGAGGTACAAGGTAATGTCCTGCGAATATTCTGAAGTGGTCGCTTCACACCAGGGCACCCAACCCTGGCTGCATATTGGCATCTCCTGCACGATCCCCAGAGACCCTACCCAATGGGCCTTGGGCTTACAAAGCTCCCTAGTTGGTTCTGAAGTGCAGCCAGGGCGGGCACTGCAGTCTGAGCTGCTGGAGAGAACACTCAGTACAAACAGGTCGTTTGTTTCAGGGCGTAACTTCTGCAGTTCCCAAGTGCCCAGTGCTGACCTGCCCCAGGGTTAGAGACGCAAGAAGGGACAAGGACCCAGCTCCCCAATGTGTTCACCCAGTAAACCAGCTCTGTTCCACCCAGTAAACCAGCTCTGTTCCACCCAGTAAACCAGCTCTGTTCCACCCAGTAAACCAGCTCTGTTCCAAGAAGTGGCTCGTGATGGGGAAATGTCCTCCTGGTTTTCCAGAAGGCTCTGCTCCCCTCCCTCTCCATTACCCAAGCTTCCATCACATGACCCGCCGGCAGAAACAGGTCAGCTCTGCGTCAAACCCTGAGCTGAGGATTAGCAGCAGGGGCTTCTCCGCTGGCAGGCTGGTCACTACTGATTTGATTCCAGAGGTGAGTCCCTCCGGCAACCCTCAAGCCAGCTCTCCTCACTCACTGGCCCATCAGTGGGTCCCCAGGTATGCAGAGACTCGAGCCCCGTGAGTGGCTCTGGGGGCAGCAGCACCGGCCCCCCGATCTCTCAGGGTCACCCCTGTATCCTGTTTGTAAATTATGCCTCAAAAAATGTAATAAATGAAGACAGATATGAGGAAAAACCTACTGATACTGATAGCAGACACAGGAAAGTTCTTTGAACTACTATTAATAGAAAAATAGTAGAGAAGAAATGCCCAAAAAATAGAAGACAAACTAAGAAGGGGCTCAGCGGCAGACCCGAATTTACACAAGGAACCCGACGCGTGTGTGTGTGCGTGTGTGTGTGCATGTGTGTGTGCGTGTGTGTGTGCGTGTGTGCGTGTGTGTGTGCGTGTGTGTGTGGCCACGCTAGCCTCTGTTCACTGTGGTCATGCAGGTGCAGCATTAACCCCATAATGTTTTGCTGGGTATTGGGTACTGTCTTAGGAGCAAAGAGAAGGGGCATATAACCCTGGGATGGTTTCACTCAACCAGTCCTGGGTGCCAGTTCTGATCAAGGCACCATGCTGAGCACGCCGGGGCAGATTCGCAGCCCCTGCTGTGGGTGCAGGAGACAGACGCAAACCTAAGAAACATGCAAAAGTGACCAAGCACAGAAGGTCGGCCGTGGCAGGCTCCTAACACTCGTCCAAACAGCAACGGAGCTGAATTCACCCTGGGGAGGCAAACGCTAGGAAGTGGGGCTGAAACCGTAATTACTGCAAGAGTCTCTAACAGTCTGGGACTGAAACCGTAATTACTGCAAGAGTTTCTAACAGTCTGAGACTGAAACCGTAATTACTGCAAGGGTTTCCGCTAGGACCACGCCCCCACTGCGGATGGGGACACCACGGCCCCAGAAGTTAAGCTGCCTGCTCAAGGTCACACAGGACAGAGCGGGATTCAACACAGCAGACTGGCTCCACAGTCTGTCCCACACTCCACCCTCCAGAGTCACCCAATAACAACGGTCCAGGTCTTCACCGGGCAGTGAAGAACTGCTCTATGCCACAAGTGGGAAGAAGGCGAGCTTTGCCAGTAGTGGGGGAAGAGGGGTACGAATCAGGCTTGCTCTTATAGACAGAGGAGGCAAAACACTTGGGAACGGTGAGGCTGATTCAGGCAGACGAGAGGAACACATAAACCCTGAAGGAGATGGAAAAACAGCGTGGCTGCCAGGGAGAAAATCCATCGCGGGTGCAGCAGACATTAGCCAACTTGGCCCCTAAGCTGAGTCCAGCGTACAGATGTGCTGCCCACCCTGACTAGGTGTGCGGGTGTGTGTGTGTGTGTGTGTGCAAATCCAGTCCAATATTTAAAAATCAAGAGCTTTCACATGAAAGCCGTGAACTTCTGGCTTCTGAACAATCAGCAGAAGCCTGTCCCTCCACAGAGGGTCCTATGCCCCACTGCCTGCCTGTCACCTCCAGCAACTCTGGACAATGACAAGCCCAGGAATGCCTAGCTAAGGATCAACACAGGCTGCAGTCCCCCCGGGAGCTGGTCACAAGCGCAAACCTTCAGCCCTTCCCAGACCTGCTGAGTCCCACCAGCCTCATAAGAAGCCTCAGGGGATGTGAACCCATCCCATGCTCACACCTGGGAAGCTCTGCCGGATACACTTGATCCACTCCGAATTTGATCCTCAAGCCCCCAGAAGAGTGGCCTGCCCAGGTGTAGATGAGCAAATGCTTCCGCGTGGCCAAGTGACCTGCCCAAGGCCCCAGCCAGGACGAAGCAGGAAGAGACAGAGCCACGCTGGGCACTTCACCCTGGGATTCATCTCATCGCCTCACCGGCTCCCACAGCAACCGGGGCACAAGGACACTC
The DNA here is from genome assembly GCA_031835075.1 of Saguinus oedipus. Taxonomy (NCBI): domain Eukaryota; kingdom Metazoa; phylum Chordata; class Mammalia; order Primates; family Cebidae; genus Saguinus; species Saguinus oedipus. The sequence goes on along the minus strand of CM063173.1, from coordinate 888,957 downwards.
TTCTCAGAGAGAGTGACTGCCCAAGATCAAATAGGCCGAGCCTCCCAGCCCAGCAGAACATCCTGCACTGTTTTATACCAAGCAGGAAGGCAGAGCTGAGGAAGGTGGAGAGAGGCAGGTCAGCCCCAGATAGACAGCACCCAGGTGCAGCTGGGTGGCCCATGAGATCAGCCTGGTGTCCCTGTCTTCCCAGGGCTGACAAGTGGCCTGAGTCCAGCAGATCAGAATGGAACCCCAAGTACTGTGTCCCCCAGGAGCCCTCCCCACAGGCAGAAGGTGCTCAAAAAGTGGCCTCCAAGGCGCCAATGACCTGCCTCTCCCTGCTGGCCGGGCCACATCTGGTGAGCTCCCCTGCCCTGGGGCCTTTGCTCCGGCTCCTCCCCGCCTGGGGCGCTGTGCTCTCCTCACAGCCACGCTGCAGGTCACAGCCCAGGGCGCTAACTCTCCCAAGCGCCTTGCTGCCCCGGACCCTGCACTCCACGCCCGCACCTGCCAGGGGCTTGCTGCCTGCTGCGCTCCCTTGGGCGAGGGCCAAGTGTCCTGCTCAGGTCTGGGTTTGCGTAGCCTAGTCCAGAGCACAGAGCTGAGAAAAGGATCCCTTGCATCCTTGAGCCAGAGGGGCATATTGGGGTATAACTGGCAGCAGGTGGTCCCCCCACACCCAAGGGAGGGAGCAGACCCCTCTTCCTGTCTTTGTGGCTACATCCCTTGAGTAGAAGACATTCTTTTTTTGGCCCAAATCAGCGCTTCTTAACCTTGAGTGCCATCAGAAGTCCCAGGGGATGTGTCAGCTGCAGCCGGTGTGCCCACCCCTGCTCTGGGCATCTGTGTTTCTAATCAGATCCTAGTGTTGCAGCCGCTGCTGGTCCTGGGAGCCGACTCTGACCATGTGTGCACATGGACTTACATGCACATCCACTTTCTATGCAGATGCCAGATTCCCAAGGGTTTTCTTTTTCCTTTGGGGACTGGGGTGATTACATACATTTGCCAGCCTCATGAGCCACTGGTTGGCAGCCTGGAGTCACCACTAACACTGAGGGCCTGAAGTCCAGCCCCTGTCCGACCACTCACCAACCACAGGCAAGGCACATATCATCTAATGCAAGCGCATTTCCTAATCCACGGAGTGGGTATGATGGTCCCTGGTGGGTGCGACTGGAAAGATCAGGTGCCATGTGATTGTTTCTGCTTGTGGGTCAGATAGAGTACGGTGTCCCCCGGGAAGGCAAACAGGACAACACTCGCCCCACCAGACTTCGTTCTGGCCACCACGGCAGGTGCTCAGATCGCACGAGCACCTGGAGAAAGCTCCGGGTGGGGCCTGGGGAACAGTGGCCCTAACACCCCATGTGCACATGATTCTCAGCTATAGGTATGGTTCCTGTTAGTGCTTCAATTTTGGGAATGAAAAGGAGAAGGGAGGGGAAGGAAGGGGGCAAGAAGGTGAGGAAGGACAGAAAAGAGGAAGGAAGAGGAAGAAAAGAAACTTAAAAAAAAATTCTGCCCAAAGAACTGGGCAGTGGGACAAGAAAATTCCATTTCTCAGCATTTCCAAGAAGAGTTGGGCAAGAATCAATGGCAATTTAAGGTGTAGCTGAAACTCCACCTCCTATTTCCAGCCTTTCCCACGTTTCCCAGCACATGATGACCTGTCCTTGCCCTCTCAGTGGCCCACACCATCTCACACTGCCCCATGTTGCCCAGTGGTCCCCACTGCAGGACACAATGCCACTCCCCAAGGGCAGGGACTCTGTCCCTAAGATTCCTTTACCATGGGGATCAGGCTTGGGAATTACACCACAACCCCCTTCCCACCCCAGTGTGGACTTGTTCCTTTACTGACATACGGTTCATGTCCTCGTTAGAAGGTGGGCTCTGCGGTATTGAGCATTTTCTGGATTATTCATTGTGATACATGAATTGGAGCCTTTATTTCCACATCTGTGCAATGGGATCACTTCACATTGGTGCCATGAGGATGAGACAGCTGCGCAGAGCAGAGGGCCGCCCACCCAGGGCGCTGCATACAGCTCACAGACGCCCAGGGCCCTGTCCCCGGGCCTAACACAGTTGCAGGCAGTCAGCCAATGCCTGTGGCCGGGGCAGGGGTTTGGCGTTTTGTTGCTAATGGCACTATAAGAGTGTTGCATTATCAACCTGACACACGTGTAGGAATTTTCAAGAACTCTTGTTAATTGATTACATGCATCCCTTACATGCACACAGCCCAACTGAGCCGGGTGCAGTGGCTCAAGCCTGTAATCCCAGCACTTTGGGAGGCCGAGGCGGGTGGATCACAAGGTCAAGAGATGGAGACCATCCTGGTCAACATGGTGAAACCCCGTCTCTACTAAAAATACAAAAAATTAGCTGGGCGTGGTGGCGCGTGCCTGTAATCCCAGCTACTCAGGAGACTGAGGCAGGAGAATTGCCTGAACCCAGGAGGCGGAGGTTGCGGTGAGCCGAGATCGCGCCATTGCACTCCAGCCTGGGCAACAAGAGCGAAACTCAGTCTCAAAAAAAAAAAAAAAAACGAAAGTGAACCCAGCATACGGAAGTTCAGTTTGAATAGGGAGCTACTATGTTACTGTTCACAAAAAGGATTCATGTGGGTTCCCCCCCAACTTTTTTTTTGAGACAGTCTCACCGCGTTGCCCAGGCTGGAGTGCAGTGGTGTGATCTCAGCTCACCGCGACCTCCACCTCCTGGGCTCAAGAACTCCTCCCACATCAACCTTCCAAGTAGCTGGGACTGCAGGTGTGCACAACCATGCCCAGCTAATTTTTCTTTTTGTTTTTAAGAGATGGGGGTCTCATTGTGTTGCCCAGGCTGGTCTCAAACTCCTGGGCTTAAGCAATCCACCCACCACAGCCTCCTAAAGTACTGGAATTACAGGCATGAGCCACAGCGCCTGGCACACAATGGACTTTCTTTTAATAGCAATCTTCCCTGGCACGCTTTGAGATATTACATCAGTCACAAAAATTGTTTTGGACAATTTTCCCAAAGCATCTGTTATTTACAGTCATGCCCCTGACAGCTAGGAAGGACTTGGGTTCCTCAGGAGGATCCTCCTCCTAAGATTAGGGGTTCCATTTTCATGTAGAGTTCCCTGGAAAACCTTAGAAAAGTTACTTTAATCACTGGAATCAGTGGGAGGGAAATGAAGCACGGGCGTGTGGCGTCTTGCCACCATCAGGGTCCTGCCTCTGAACTACTGGAGGCCACCAAGAGGAAAGAAGTACAGCAAAGGGGCCGGGCGCGGTGGCTCAAGCCTGTAATCCCAGCACTTTGGGAGGCCGAGGCGGGTGGATCACGAGGTCAAGAGATCTAGACCATCCTGGTCAGCATGGTGAAACCCCGTCTCTACTAAAAATACAAAAATTAGCTGGGCATGGTGGCGCATGCCTGTAATCCCAGCTACTCAGGAGGCTGAGGCAGGAGAATTGCCTGAATCCAGGAGGCGGAGGTTGTGGTGAGCCGAGATCGCGCCATTGCCCTCCAGCCTGGGTGACAAGAGCGAAACTCTGTCTCAAAAAAAAAAAAAAAAAAAAAAAAAGAACTACAGCAAAGGGGCTTCTAATCCTGCAATTTAGCTCCAAAAAGCATCCAAAAAATCTCCCAGTGCTCAACGCTTGGTTACAAAGAGGCTTTTCTGTACTCTTGCTTAAGAGTACACACACTGAAAAACATCACTTAAAATTGAGGGTTTAAAAAATAGAGCTTAATTGTGCGTTTTGAAAGCAACACATGTCATTACCCTCTGGTTCTGCGTTTACAACTTCCTGACATCTTGAGTTGATATGCCACAGGCAAAAACAGCTGTTGAGCCCTACAAAGGACAGAGCCAAATTCACAGTTGGGAAAGAATCCCTTTTAGAACCTGGTTCTCCAAAGAACCTTCTGCAAGGCAGTTTTACACAATAGAAGCAAGTCACTGAAGGGTGCAGAGACTCTGCCTACCCTGCCTGGTGGACCTCAGATACCATAAACCCGCCTGGCTGTCAGACCTGGGGGGTGGGCAGGATACTGTGGTGTTTTGAAAGCCACCTCAGCCACCTGCATGCCCTCTGAAGTCTATTCCCCATCTATCCCAGGCCAATTAGATGCAAGCTCAGCTCTCTCAGCAGCACTGCTGAAGGCCAAGAATAAGGTCACAGCCTCCCCACATGCTTCATTAATAAATAACAAATGCCCAGTGATGGGGGATGTATGATGTGTTGAGAACCTGCTGAGTGCCTTACAAATGTATAATGTGTTGAGAACCTGCTGAGTGCCTTACAAATGTATAATATGTTAAGAAAGTGCTGAGTGCCTTACAAGCTTTTTCTCATTTCACTCTAACAGCCCTGGGATGGGTGTGCTGATACTCCCATGGATAATGAAACAGGTGCAAACAGTCAGGTCCCCTTCCCCAGGTCAGAAGATGCCTGATAACATCTGTGTTGATATCTTGGACCTGTGGTTGCAGGACATCGCCTGGGCCCAGCCACCATGCTGTGAGAAGCCCCAGGAGGTGCTCTAGGCCAAAATTCTGGCTGAAGCCAGCCTGCAAGTTGTCCCAAACCAGGCCCCAGACTTAGGAGTGAGAAACAGGCAGATGACTCCAACCTCAGACACTGGGGAGCAGAGGCAACTGTTAAATAAAATGTGTTGGAGGCCACTGATTTGGACTGAGCTGCACCAGGCCCAATAGATCACACAGAAATGGAGTCACTCTTGTTAAAGTCCCGTGTCACCAAACGGAAACTAACTTGTTTATCTGGCCTTCTAGGAAATAAGGAGACTAAGAGGCAGCTAAATCTCCAATAAGCTGGCATGTTACGGGAGCTCCTTCGGCTTTTACCTTTACAGCGAAAGTAGCTTTGAAATGACCATTCTACTTTTTGTTTTCCCTGTCTGCATTCTTCAGCCCTTTCTCTTGATAAAACCATCCTCCTCTGCTCAGCTCATCAAATGCTCATTCTGTTTTATGGAATGGGGCGTTGCCCCATTCTATAATCACAAATAAAGTCAATTCAGATCTTTAAACTAAATTTGTCATAATTTTGTCCTTTGAAACAAGTCATCCCCATCGGGCCCTGTCCAAAGTCCCGACCCACAGACTCATCGAGGAATAACATGCTTGTTATCTCGTGCCCTCATGTTCCGGGGGACTTCACCTGGGGTCTCACAGAAGTGTGTCTGATTCCGACCCTCCATTTGTGTTTACATCCTCTAGATGACAAGATGTCACGTAGACAAGAGACTGAGTCTCATGTTCATTTTGGCTTGGAAGCTCCTGGAGCAATCAGCTAGTGTCAGTCAGAACCCGGGCCCCACAGGATGGTAGGCCATGGTTACAGCTTATGGTGTCTCAGTCTGTCTGGACTGCTGTAACAATACCTCAGATGGGGTAATCTATCAGTAATGTAAATTCATTTCTCCCAGTTCCGGAGACGGGCAGTCCAAGACCAAGGCACCAGCAGATCTGGTGGTTCGATGTACATCAGCAGTAACCCCAAGTTTATTAACTTCAGAACTAGCCATACAGTTATAGGTGGTGTCTTGCAGCTGTTTTTCAAAGAAATTGAAAGGAACTTCGGACTCCCCCAGCCCCCATACTGTATGTTACTTTGCTGGTTTAACTAACACAAGTCATTTACTAGATAAGTGTTTTCTTTAATATTGAGTCAGCAGCAAGCGCCCTTGAACCTAATGGGAAAAAAAACACCAAACCCTTTGGTTTGCAGAGTTGTGCCCTTGAAGGGGACTAGAACAGCTGGCCCAAGGGCAAAGGTGGAAAGTGACCTGCTCTGGACTCGTGAGGCCAAGGTCATGGGGAACAGCCACAGTTGGGGCCTGTCCTGGACAGAATTCCGTTACACACTGCCCTTGTTTTATAGATGAGGAAACATGCAAAGTGCAGTAAAGGGAAAACAAGAAATCAACCCGAGTTCTGACTCTAAAGACACCTGGAGACACGAAACTGTGTTGTTTGTTTAACAAGGCCACGGCCAGGACACTAATCCCAATTCTGTTTTAGAAGTGCCATCATCTGTCCTGGTTTGAGGCGTACAGGCCAGTGGTTCTCGAGCCTGAGTGTCCTCTGGAGCGAGTGCCTGGAGGCCAGTGGTTCCCAAGCCCGGATGTCTCTGGAGCACTGGAGGGCTTGTTAAACACAGGTATCAGGTCCCACTCCACGGTTTCTGATTCCAGATGTCCTGGATGGGTGGGCACCCAGGATTTGTGTTTCTCAAAAGTTCTCAGGTAATGCTGATGCTGCTGGTCTGAGGACCATGTGATGAGAACCACTGGTATTTTTGCAAGGGTGAAGAAAACTTCAAGAGTGACATTCCTTTGGAACAAGCCATCTGACTTTATCACACACAGCAGACAGATCAGGCCAAAGCGTTCTCACCCACCCGATAACTTTCTGGGGGCTCCCAGGGGAGTTGTGGCCTGACCTGGCCCTTTTTCATACTGTCCCTCTGTGGTTTGCAGACACCGGCAAAGGAAAGAGATATCGCTGACCCATGAACAGGGGGGCACGCACATCCCGGGGAGATACCTGCTGAAAAGCTGTTTTTCAAGTTTTCTGAGCTCAATTTCTGGCGAAGGTAGCCATAAATGCCACATTATCAGAAGAAATAAGGGAAGGAAAAGAGGCAGAAGAATGCTTGCTGACACGCCCTGATCCCGACCCAGCGAGGTTCAGAAGGTCCTTGCTGTTGGCCCCAGGAGGTCTGCCCCACTGTCTTATCTGAGTGAGCCTGCAACTGTGCACCGGCCAGCTGTGGCTGCTCCCCATGACCTTGGCCTCAGAGTCCAGAGCAGGTCACTTTCCACCTGTGTCCTTGGGCCAGCTGCTCGAGTCCCTTCCAGGGCACGCTGCACAGCTCTTGGTGGTTGTGGTGTTGCTCCCACTAGTTCAAGGGCACTTGCTGCTGACTCAATATTAAAGAAAACACTTATCTAGTAAGTGACTCATTTTAATTTAACCAGCAAAGAAAGTGATATACAGTATGGGGGGGGGGGGTCCAAAGTTCCTTTCAATTTCTTTGAAAAATAACTGCAAGACACCACCTGTAAACTGTATGGCTCGTTCTGAGGTTAATTCCTTGCAGCACTCAGCCCAGCCTCTGAGCATCGCTGCCCCGGTGCTCACAATGCGGAGAGGAGGCCTGGGGAGCAGAACAACACCGACAACTGAAGGAGGGGTTGGAGAGCCGCGGCCACCTGGAAAACGCGGCCTGGGTGGGAGGCGACCCTGCAGGGCCTTCCTTAAACACTCCCAAATCCTGCAAGCTGGTCACCCCCACCCTTCAGGCCTTTGATCCAATGTGGCTGCCAGCCCCTCCCCGCAGGCCCCACACCCAGGCTTGCCCTGCACCTGGGGCCGCCCTGCACTGGGCACCCACCCTGCATAGCCAGCCCGGCCTGCGGTTCCGGGCCTTCCCCTGGCTGCTCAGTCAGCGCCTTCGGTGGGAGAGAGGGTGCCGCGTCCTCCCAGCCCCAAAACTTAGCAGAGCAGCAGTGGCCTCTGCTCAGCAAGTTCCAGACAAGCGACCGCCAGCGGATGCTGGGGCCGGTTTCCCGGGACCGCAGGCCCCACGGGTCCAAAGCAAGCCCTGGGTCGCCGGGGTGCGGTTCTCTGAGGCCAAGAACTGGAACCGGGAGGCCGCTGTCACCTCCTCCCGGCCCACAGGCCCCAGGCCCGCAGCGAGGACGTAACTGGTTCCAGCTGCCACGCCGGGTTTCCTCCCCCCAGGCCGCAGCTCTGTTTGTTTACGTGGGCAGGGCTTGTCCCCAGACAGAGCCCGGACGCCGCAGCCGCAGTGACAACCGCCGCGGCTGATTTTCCCTCCACCCGGTGCAGGAACAGGAAAGTCCGGACTCGGGGCGCTGGAGAGGAGCCCGCGCTGTGCACCCAGTAACGCAACTCTGGAGACGAGCGAGGAGCCGCCCGGGCGAGGCCGGCAGCCCGGGAGTCCGTGCGGACAGCGGGTTCCCGCGGGCGCCGGCCTGAGCTGGGCACGTGGATCGGGGCCCGATGGGATGAGGGACGGGGTGACGTGGAGCCACGGCTTAGAGCGGGCGGAATACCGGAGGGGGGGCCCTGAAGGGCTTCGATCCCCGCCGCCCGGGGACGGCTGCGGCTGGCGAGAGGCTCCGAGCCCCTCGGGACGCAAGAGTTGGGGGCGTCCTGGGTCCCCCGAAGCCCACTCACCAGACACATTCAACTGGCCTCCCAGGAACCAGCCGATCTTGCCACTGCTGAAGTCGCAGTCCCAGACGGTGTGGTAGGGGGTGTCCCACACGAGCGTGTCCCGCGCCAGCGGCCCCCAGAAGGCGGCCGGCTCCTGAGCTGCCAACACGCTCAGCGCCTGGTACGAGCCCGGCTGCGCTGCGGCGGCGGCGGCGGCGGCGGGGGCGCTGCCCGGGGGTCCAGAGGCCGCCCTGCGCGGCGCGCCCACCCCGCACGGGTGCCCCAAGCGCCCTCGCAGGCGACCCAGCAGCCGACCGACGCCACGGCCCAAGCTATGCACCGCCATCAAGCCCGACTTCCGAGTTCTCTGTGCGCCCAGAGTGGGTGCCTCAAGCCTGGGGCGCCCCTAGGAGTCTCCGCCGGCCCCGCCCCTGCTCCGCCCTTCGGCCACCACCCACTCCTCCCGGGCCCCTTCCCGGAGCCAGCCCCGGTCCCACCCCTTCTTCTCCGGCCCGGGAGAAGGGGGGCCGCAAGGAGGAGGGGAGCCGCGTGGGGAAGGGGTGCAGTGGAGCGCGGGGCGGAGCGGGGGCCCAGGCCCTGGCCCAGCCGCTGCGCTCCCGCGGGTCTGCGGTCCCACCCGGACACTCCTCGCGTCGGCCTGTTTTGGTTTCAGTTTGCGCGCTCTCCTGCAAGCCCCGACAGCTTCGCGGAGCTGCAGAGGCACGTGCGGCCCAGGACGCAGGCTCCGGGCGCAGGTGCAGAGGGGCGCGGGGACCCTCTGGGAGCGGAAGGAGCCGGGAGGGAGCCGGCACCGACGTAAACGGGCTGGTGCAGCCAAGCGCACTGGTGGATCCCAAGACAATGGGTCGGTCTGTTCCGCATCTCAGAGGCTGAAGCCAAGGTTTTCATGCCTTTGTTGGCCCCTGAGAATGAACCCCTCCCCTGGCCTCTCAGCGGCACAAGAAGGGGGCTGGCGGGAAGCCCAGAAGCCAGGAGGGTGCGCGGGCCTGAGTCCGTGGTCCCGGGTCCCATGGGCTGCTGATAAGCTGCGACGAGGCCTTTCTCCAGTTGCTCCAGCATCTGTGGCCTGAGTTCAGACTCTGGCATTTCTACCTCTGTGACCTTGAGCAAGTTCCCTAACTTCTCGGTGCCTCATTTTCCTTTCGGGGACAAGGAAAGTAACGCCTCCCTGGGGTGCGGGGACGGGGGGGGCGCGGGGAGCTGCAGTAAGGAACACATTAGACAGTGTCTGCCACAAGTCCGCCCTTGCGTGGCCCCAGAGCAAGCTCCGTAGTGGGGTGAAGTTTTTGCAGCTGTGGAGCCGGGAAGGACTGAAGGAAATGCACCAGTTCTTAAATATGTCGACACCCAAGAAGTAAACACATAACAAAGGGGTAAACACAGGGAAAGAGAGGTTTTGGAAAACTGGTTCGTTGAGCTCTTTGTGATGGGAGAGGTTCTTTCCCTTGAGCTGCAGGGCTTGAAGAGAGGAGGAGCCTGCGGTCCGAGGAGCCTCCGCGTGGGCCGGCCACCAGCCCCTGCCAGCGGAATGCTGCTTGTCTGCCAGGAAGACAGGAGTGTACCAAGGGCTGGAGAATCGGTGAGATCTGCCAGCATAACGCATGCCCCGCACAGTGCTAGCACTTGACCTGCATTTTCTCCTTTGTTTATTTACGATACTCTTAGAGAGAGCAGTTACTAAAGAGCATGTGGTTGGCTGAGGGAAGAGCAAGACTGGCACGCGGTGCCCCCTGTGGGGAGCTCACTGGCCTAAGTTCCCATTTTGATAGAATATTAAAGTCACCCAGTACAGGGCACTGAGAGGCACGGGCCAATAAAATTGTAAATTGAGAAAGCTCCAAATTGTGGCAGGGAGTCCCGAAGACGGCCACCAACTCTTCCTTCCCATGCCTGCACATGACGGCGTGCTGCTCTGTCCAGAGGAGGACCCTGGCCAGCCGTATTGCTTTGGCCAGTACAACCTGGTGGGAGGGATGCTCTGACAGCTTCATGTCGAGGCCTGGAGAGTCCCTGCAGCCCCAGCTTGTCCTCTCATAGAACCCGGCTGCAAGCTGTGAGGAAGCGGGGCTGGCCTTCCAGAGGAAAGGACCCAGGGAGAGGACGCTCCTACCCCACACACAGCCAGGACCGACTCCAGAGGAAGGGACCCAGGAGAGGATGAAGCCGCCCCACGCACAGCCAGGATCAACTCCCAGACAGGAATGAGACCACCGCGGAGGCTCCCGCCTCAGCCAAGGCGGCCTCGTGAGAGACCCCAGATAACTCCTGGATGCAAAGGAAACTTTCAGTGCACTCGCAGAATTGTGAGAAGGAAAACATGGTTGTTTTAAGCCACTAAGTTCTGAATGGTTTCTAACTCAGCAGTAGGTAACTGATACAACAACTGAGGCTGGAAGACGCTGGTTTTTTCACTCACTGACCTCTGCCTCTCAGTGCCTTTCCTCTCTCTGCCCTCCACGTGTTGAAGTTCCCAGGAGCTCAGCCCTCAAATCTGTCTTTCTCCCCTGCCCACTAGGAAACAGCAGCCAGCTCCAGTTTCTGACTTTTACATTGGCACCTCCCCCCGACCCTTCCTCCTAATCTCAGTCCTGTGATCAAATGTGTCACTCACATCTGAAATATACCAAGTCCTGGGATTCTTCCCCCAACGTGGATCTTCCCTGTCAGTGAGGGGAAATGGCATTTTCCTGCTGTTTGGGATTATAACCTCTTCATCCTAGATTCCTCACGCTCACGCTTCACGTGCAGCCTGTCGGCAAATCCTGTGGCTCATTTTTGGAACACTGCAGCACTGACCTCCTCCTCCATCACCATCCCCTCCCGCCACCATCCCAACCACATACATATCTTAGGCTCCAAATTGCTTTCACCCTTGTCCCTGACAGCCTAACCAGCAGCCAGTGCAATTCCTTTAAAACAGGAGTCAGAGGAACTTGCTCTGCAACTTAGAACAATCCAGAGGCTCCTGACTCCTCAAAGCAAAGGCAGCATCCTTCCCTGGCCCACAGTCCACAGCCTCACTACTCAACCTATGGTCCACGGGCCAGGAGCGTCACTTGGGGACTTTGTAGAAATGCAGAATTCCAGGCTCCGTCTCAGACCTGCTGCCTCAGAATCTGCATCTTAAGCCTGGGGTGAGCTGGGTGCACATCCAAGTTAGAGAAGCACTGCCCTCCCTGATCCAGCGGCCCCTCTTCCTCTACTCGCCCTCACTCACTGGGGCTCTGGCACAGCGGCCTGCTCCTGTCCTTCCCACCACAAGATGTGCTCCCACCTCGTGACCACCACATGCTGTCCCTTCTGGCTGGAATGCTCCTCTCAGATGTCCACAGAGACTCCCCCTCGCCTCCCTCAGGTGTCTTCAAACATCCCTTCACCCAAGAGGCCTTCCCTGTCACCTACATAAAGTCATACCTCCACCCTCATTCCCTAGTCCCAACCCGTGACTTAATCTTTCCCATGTCTCTTACTTATTAGCTCTGTGTCTGTTTTCCCTGTCAGGGGAAGGAGGGAGCTCTGTGACAGAAGGGACAGCAGCTACGCTGCTTGTGACAGCTTTAGGGATGGATCCCCCAAAACTGCCTTCACCACTTGCCTTCAGAGCTCCTGCCACACCTGTGACTCCAAAGTTGCAGTGCTCAGATGCTCGAGAAGCAGCCTTGGCTGATAACAGATCCCCACCACTCTGTGCACAAAGAGCCGGTCAAGTCCTCCCTTCCGTCTTTCCCCATCACTCCCTCCGCCTGTTCTCTTCATCCGTGTCTGTGACCCCCACACACACACACTTCTTTTCACTAATACTTGTGACGGGCTGGGCCTGGCACGGCAGCCGCCCTGCAGAGAGTGCCCAGTGATGGCTCCTGCTTCCCACTGCCTTCATTTCTAAGATCTTCTACTATCGCAGTGAAAAAGTTCATAGAAGTGAGTCCATTTTAAAATAAATACTACCCAGCTCCTTCTGGTAGATCAGAAGAAGTGACCATTTCAGAACCAACTCGGTGGTGCAGAGCTTCGCTTCCTGCTGCTGCAGGTGCCTGGAGGGACCTAAGAGAAGTCTCCGAGATCACAGGGACACCCTGGGGTCACTCCGAGGGCAAAGCTCTGAGAACTTTGAGCTGTGGCCACCATCTTGCCTCCTGTGTGGATCAAAAGTGGCTTCCTCCTTCATGGAGCCCCCGAGTGTACAGACAGCACTGGACAGGGAACCCCTCCTGGCTTCTGCCCTCAGTTCTGCCTCCAACCTGCCATGTGGCAAGTCCCCTGACGTCTCAGTTTTCTCATCTGGAAAATGAACCAATGTGATCTAAAGTCTGAATCCTTGAGGTCTAAAACTCCAAGAGGTGTATGAGTCCCAATAAGGACACGCCAAACCGAGTACCAGAGGTTCTCCTTTCCCACAATGACAGCCTCTGCCAGTGTGGGGCCCTCCACAGATTTGCCTGAGGACCACTGGGCTCTCTGGAGATCTCCTGCCCTCCTTCCTTTGGTTCAGTACCTTCTTTTGCTCACAACTTCCCCACCCCATCAAGGGGAGCTGTCACTCTGGGCAAGGGACAGCCGCTGTCTCTCAAACTACTTTAGGGCTGGAGCAGAGACACAGCCACCCAAGCTCATGTCTGGGGGATATATCAGGATAAACACCCTTTGTGGTTTGCCTTTCATGTCAGCTCAGCTAGAATTGAGTTTATCCTGGTCTTAAGTGCAAGCCTACATTGACATTTTGGTAGATTTCCAGTCCAGTAGCTTCTGAGCTCTGGCTGGGAAGGTTTGGATTTTGACTTCCATAAAACTAAACATTTAGAGGTGAAGTTAGGAAAGGCACCCTCAGCTAGAACTCGGTGTTTGCTTTGGTTTGAATTTGAGTGACAACTAGAGTGTGGAGCTCAGAGGAGGAGGGGACAAAAAGGATGGAGTGCCCAAGTTTAGCAAGAGGGAGAAGGAAGCCAGGGAAGAGCCTTTGAGTAAATGAGCTGTCGGCCCCTTTGCTCTGTCCTGAGAAGACAAAAGCCACCGAAACCGCCATTGCGTCTCTGCCTGTGGCCTCAGGGGCTTCTGGGCTTCCCAGCCTCCCAGCTCAAACTCAAGTGTGACGGTTTATGATCCAGGCACAGCTTTAAGCAGAGACCCCAGGCAGCCGCAGGCAGGAGAGGAATTAGTCTGCAAAGGCGCTGATCACCAGGGCTGGACATGGCTTTCTCTGGGACCAGTTTTTGTGGGTCCCAAAGAGAGATTAAACATGGCCTCGTCCCTGAAAACACCAGCGGGGAACCCAAAGGATGGGTATCTATTGATGAGGAACTAATAGCATTAGTCAAATATCTTAAGGGGCTGAATACTGAGAAATTGTGAAGCTGGCCAACACCGCCCCCTGGCGCTGCAACGGATGCCACTTCCCAGCCTGTCTAATCAGTCAAGTCTTATAAGGGAAGCCCACCAGAATTCAACACATTCCTTAAGGTCACATCCCCATCAAAGGAAGCCCAGGAGCATTTCCCTAATAATGAGGCCTTTGTCTCCTTAGTGAACCAATCAACACAGACTGACTATGGCCAGGCAGTGTGAGAGTCCTGAACTCAGGGAAATCTGGGTGAGGACAAGAGGCATCTATTTGCCCTGGCAAAGATACAGACTCCATCAAGATGGCAAACTGGGTGCAGTAAGTATATTGATAAATAGATAGGCCGGGCGTGGTGGCTCACGCCTGTAATCCCAGTACTTTGGGAGGCCAAGAGAGGCAGATCATGAGGTCAAGAGATCAAGACCATCCTGGCTAACATGGTGAAACTCCATCTCTACTTAAAATACAGAAATTAGCTGGGCATGGCCTGTAGTCCCAGCTACTCAGGAGGCTGAGGCAGGAGAATCGCTTGAACCCCAGAGGCAGAGGTTGCAGTGAGCCGAGATCGCACCACCACACTCCAGCCTGGCAACAGAGCAAGACTCCGTCTCAAAAATAATAATAATAAATCGGGAAAACATGACTCCGTTGGTGAAAGAGAAATTCTGAGGAGGTGGCTCTGGCAGGCAGCCAGCCACGGGTCAGAATTCAGGGCAGAAGCTGCAGCTGAGGGATACAGTCAGGAACACCCTCTGTGGTTTTCTTTTCATATCAGTTCGACTAGAGTTTACTTTATCCTGAACCTACCTGCCAGCCGGCATTGACATTTTGGTAGATTTCCGGTCCTTTTGGTAGATTTCCAGTCTGTAGCTTCTGAGAATGGCAGCCAGACCTGGACAGAGGCTTAGGGGCAGCGGGGAGCACTGGGAAGGTGCTCTGTGGAAACCGCCAGGTTTTCGGCTGCGGACCGGGGAGAAGTAGAAATGAGGTAAAACCATGCCAAAGTTTTTGTCTGGTTGGAGAAATGATAAAAATCCAGCCAACCCTAGACAGTGATAGAAACATACGTTTCTTAGCTATGCTTCAATTTTATGTGTAATTCTTAGAAAACTGAAAAGAGCATGTGATTTCTAAACCATCGGTGAAAGAAATGGAACAAAAGTTGGTCAGTTTTTAAAAAACAAAACAGGAAAGGGTGGAGTGGGGAAGGACTAAGCAAGGATGCCAAGTTGGGAAATATGAAATAAGGTGGAGAGATATGTCCATACATCGTATCAGTAAAGACAGAATTAATTAAATTTTCCCAGTAAATAGAAATTGTAGCATACAGTAAAAAAGAAAGAAAATTTAGAAAGGTTGATGCAAGACATGGGGCATGGGAAAGACACACGTACACACACCACACAGACACACACACAGACACACATACACAGACACACACAGAGACACACACCACACACATGCACACACCACACACACAACACACACAGACACACACACCACAGATACACCACAGACCACAGATGCATACACACCACACAGACACACACGCACACACCAAACACACACCACACACAGACACACATAGCACACACACCACACACACATACACACTTGCACACACATACCAGACACCACACACATATTACACACACATCACACACACACTTGCACACACATACCAGACACCACACACATGCACACACCACACCCACCACAAACACACACCACACTCCACACACCCATGCACACACCACACACACCATACACACTACATAACACACACATGCACACAAATACATACGCACTTGCTCACACACCACAAACACACACTACATGCACACACATCACACACATATTACACATACCACACACACTTCACACACACCACACATATTGCATATACACACATGTGCCCACACATGTACCACACATGCATGTGCGCACACCACAGACCCCCCCACACAACATCAATGGCACACACACCACACAAAGCACACGCACATGCCACACACACCACATATGTACACACCCACACCCAGACCCCCACACATACCAAACGCACAGTCACACATACACATGTGCACACACAACACATGCATGCACACACACACCAAATACACCATACACGCACATGCTGACACACATCACATACATGCACATACTCCACACACACTTGCACACACACATGCGGACATGTGTGCACATACACCTACCTGCTCACATACACACCATATGTGTCCACACACATGCACACACACAGCAAACACATGCACACACCACATACATGCGGACATGTGTGCACATACACCCACCTGCTCACATACATGCACATACTCCACACACACTTGCACACACACATGCGGACATGTGTGCACATACACCTACCTGCTCACATACACAACATATGTGTCCACACACATGCACACACACACCAAACACATGCACACACCATACATGCATGCATGCACACACATGCACGTGCGTGCACACACACAGACACACACATTTAGAGTTTTAGGAGACAGACAATAGGTAGAGGAAATAATAAATTAAAAGCTGCAACACTTCTAGAATTAATGAAACACGATCCTCGGGCTCAGGAAGTACAGAAATTCCAATCGAGCTAAATAAAAATGAAAGCAGCACTGTACACATGATTGTGAAACTGTCACAAAGATAAGCAGCACGTCTTCGAAAAGTCAGAGAGTGAAGGCAGATCACCCACACAGCAGCCGTGTTTGGACTGACAGCTGACAGCTGAGTAAAACCTTCAAAGTATTTCAGGAAAATAATTGTCAACTTTGAAGAGTGTAGTTCGTGAAATCATCTTTCAAGAACAAGTACAAAATACATTTTCAGACAAACAAAAAACTAGTAGGCTTTTCACCCTATTACTTCAGGGTTACTTCCAGAAGAAGAAAAATCATGCCCCAAATGAGGGTGATAAGGGTGGTGTGCCTGCAATGGAAGGACAATGAGAAAGGAAAGTGTTTCCCTTGTGGGTAAATCTAAGAAACATTCGTGATATGAAAGTGTAGCAATTATACCTGCATCACGGGAAAAAGAAACACGGTAAAGAAAAATCCTGAACGACAGTGTGGAAAGTGATTAAGAAATCAAAAGTTGCATCCTATAACTTCTTGAATGTTCAGGATAGTTTTACGTTTACATCAATGTGCATGTCAGATTTTCTACATTAACCACACGTAGAAGCAGAATATAAACCTTCTAATCTAGTAGGGGAGAAATGGGGTAAGAACGCTGAGCAGTTTGAAAGATGAAAAAAGGAAAAATAGATTTTAAAGAAAGGGTAGAAAACTGTGGAAAGTAGAAAGTTCCTCTTCAAAGTTTCCCTTCTTGTTAAAAAATAAACAATCAATGTTACAAACGATAGTTTCTTTTAAGGACTAACTTATTCCAAAGCCTTCTTGCTTTTTGCTAATAACTCTTTGCTAAGCCCTGTCCTATGTAGCTGTTACTATAAAGGAATGAGGACATTCTGTGTCCTTGTACTTTAACCGAGATATTTGTTCTGGACATTCTCAGGCATGTCCCAGCTTGCAGCCCATGCCCCTTCCTTATTTGAAAATGTTATTACTTTTCTAAGTCCATTCGCAAGCAACTTCCTCTTTTCTGCTGTTCTTCATTGCTTTTACCTATTTAAGAAGGTTTTAAGCTGTTGGCCAATCAGGTTTAGCTTAGACGGTGAGGTCCAGATCCAACCAATGGAGAGAGGACTCAGCAGTACCGACCCAATGCATAAGGAATAAATAATCTTTTGTTCAGTGTGCTCCCCTGGCAAGACTGCTGACAAGTAGGTAGCAACCTTTCTGCAGAACGTAAAATTTCTCAGCCTTGCTGAGAACATTTATATTCAAGTGCTACTTCTTTTGCAGCACGAAAAATTTACATATAACAAAAACATTTGCAAATACGCACAAAAAATAAATTCATTAAAATAAATATTAAATGTCAACAATTATAACTGATGTAAATGGAGTAAATGCTCCAGTTAAAAACAAAGATTTTTGGAATGGATTTTCAAAATCTCAACTATATACTCCTCAAGAGACAAATCTAAACCTAAAACATATTTAGAAATATTGATAGTAAAAGTATAGAAAATATTTACCAAATAAATATAAAATGAATATCAGACAAAATGCACAGTAGGACAAAATGCAAAAGAAGAGTTAAAGGGGGAAACTATGTATGATAAATGTTCACCAGGAAGATCTAGAAGTTCTTAACTTGCAGACACCTAATAATACAACTCCAAGAATATGTGCAGAAGTTGATGGAAATACAAGGGGAAACTGAAAACTTGACCCTCATCGTATTTTCAGGCCAGGTATACAAAAGCCCAAAATCATTTTTTTAATTGGGGCAGTGACTGTATATCATCTAGATTCACAGAAGTGGCTATTTCACTGGACTCAAACCTTGTTTACAAAATTGAACTCGGTAAAACCAGTTTGTGGGTGCAGATGGAATTTTAGGTCATATTAGTTCTTTGAGATCCTGTGACGCATTCAGTCACGACAGGGGTTTGTCCCTGGCATCCCTCCCGCTCCCTCCCAGTCTCGTGGGCTCGTGGACAGGTGGCTCGACACGGGAGAGGATGCAGGACCGAGGAGTGCGAAGGAGACGGAGAGAATGCCCAGCAAGCGTCCCTTCTCCCGTCTGTCATGCCAAGGGCAAGCAGGGTGGGTGCCACCGGGATCTTCACGTTGCTGCACAGAATGACTTCAGAGGCCTCCATCACAGGGACAGAAGAGGAGCATTTATCACAAGGACTCCCCTGACTGGTCCCAGGCTGCCTTGCCGGCTATGGACTTCTTCCAGGAAGTCCTTCAGGGTCCACAGGTGGGAGTACCGGGCAAGGGTACCTCAGGTGTCCACAACACAAAGTAAGAGAAGCCCCAGGGCAGCATTAAAAGAAAAACTAGAGTCAGAGGGAGAACCTTCCAGAGGTCACCAGGTGTGGACCACAGATGTCACTGGGACAGCCCCCTCCGCTGCTCAGAGGTGGCACCTGGCGCTGCCGCTCCTCACTGTGCTCCACCTCCGCCTCCTCGAACTTGGGCTCAGGTTTGTATCTGCCTCACTTTATCCCAGTCCTGGGCGAGCAGCGTTGGGTTTATGTCTTTATTTGATGAAAACGAGATATTGGTACCTGTACTGGGGAAACATAGCATACAAGCAAGAAGCTAACAGCCTCAGTGGTGGAAATGTTTATCATGTCAGAGACCGAGAACTCTTGCAGTCTTTATCTCATCCCTTCTTCTCCAGACAGAAGATGCCAAAAAGTTGCAATCAAAGATCTCTTCACATTATTGATAAAGCCACTAACAAGCCAAAATGTCTGTCAACGTCAACCGCAGTGTGTCAGACCAGTTCTATCGATACAAGATGCCCTGTCTGGGCCGGGTGCGGTGGCTCACGCCTGTAATCCCAGCACTTTCGGAGGCTGAGGCAGGTGGATCCCAAGGTCAACAGATCGAGACCATCCTGGTCAACATGGGGAAACCCCGTCTCTACTAAAAATATAAAAAATTAGCTGGGCATGGTGGCACGTGCCTGTAATCCCAGCTACTCAGGAGGCTGAGGCAGGAGAATTGCCCGAACCCAGGAGGCGGAGGTTGTGGTGAGCCGAGATAGTGCCATTGCACTCCAGCCTGGGTAACAAGAGCAAAACTCCGTCTCAAAAAAAAAAAAACAAGATGCCCTGTCTGGTTGCCAAGGTTGAGCGCAAAGGAAATGGAATCAAGACAGTCACAGTTAACATGGTTGATGTGGCAAAGGTGCTTAATCGGCCTCCAATGTATCCCACCAAATATTTTGGTTGTGATCTGGAAGCACAGACCCAGTTTGCTGTTAACAATGACCGTTACATCGTCAATTGATCTCATGAGGCCAGTCAGACATGTTGGATGGATTCATTAAAAAATTTGTTCTGTCCTGAATATGAGAATCCTGAAACAGATACGGGTGTCAATCCAAAGAAGGAAACAACAGATAATCCTTGTAAAGCCTGTGCCTGTCGAGGCATGCTTGACTGACATCATAAACTCTGCACATTCATCCTCAAAAGCCAGCCCGAGAATAGTGACAGTGGTGCAGGAAAGAAAGAAAAGGAGAAGAAAAATAGAAAGAGCAAAGAGAAGGAAAATGGCTCCGTATCCAGCAGTGAGATGCCGCCACCACCACCAGATGGAATGAGTCCCCGTCCACATGCAGTGGAAGCAGAGGAGGACGACGCCTGCGGAGAAGACACAATGGATGAATGTCAAAGGCATCCAATGGATGAAATCGTGATCATGCAGAAGTGCTGAGTCTCAGTGATGGTTTGCAGAGAAAGTTGAGGAGCGGGGCAATATCACCTTTGATTTCACTGAGAAGAAGAAAGAAGACGGTATTATTGATTCATCTGACAAAGACGTTGTTGCTGAAGCAGAAAGACGGGATGTGAAAGCCATGGGCCCTCTTGTTCTGACTGAAGTTCTTTTTAATGAGAAGATTAGAGAACAAATTAAGAAATATAGGTGCCATTTCCTACTATTTTGTCACGACAAGAAAGCTCAACGGTACCTTCTTCGTGGTTTGGAGTGTGCAGTAGAAACGCATCAAGCTCAGCATATCTCCAAGATTCCACGTATCCTGAAGGAGATGTACGATGCCGTCCTTTCAGAAGAGGTCAGCATCAGCTGGTTGGAAAAGGCCTCTAAGAAATATGTCTCCAAAGAACTTGCCAAAGAGACTCGTGTCAAAGCAGAACCATTTATGAAATGGTTAAAGGCAGAGGAAGGATCCTCTGGTGGTGGAGAGGAAGATGAAGATGAGAAGATGGAGGTGGTGTATTCGAAGAGCACAAGTGTGCCGAAAGTTGAAACCGTAACGTCGGACAGCAAGGATGATGCCACTCATATTGATGCCACTTAAGGGGATGGATGCAACCCAGCTTAACCGTGTAATGCTGTAAACTTTTTTCCATTATCCGCCAGAAGTGCAACACGTATGTGCAAAAGCTAAAATAGCTTCATGTCGTGCTACACTTTACACTAAAAATTGTTACTATGAGTGGTCTCTAAGCCCAAAGAGACATCTAGGAGTCCACACAGATGTAGTTTGCTTATTTATGGCATGTTTCTTTTTGAAGAACTCGTGATGCACGCATTTGGATCACATTTATACAGTTCCCAACATCAAATAAAGATTTGATATTAGTCGTTCTACAGAGGTTTGGCTCTGAATGACTTAAGCTGAAGCATCTGGCTCTGTTTTTAGATGTCGTGCCACCACTTCTCCTAATGAGAATTCTTGGAGCCTGCTGGCTACTGTTGGGTCCTCAGGCTGTAAAGAGGTCTTCAACAGAACGGAAAGAAAACTTACCTGTAATTACCTGATTTGGCACATTAAGAAATACAGTACTAAAGTTTTATCTCTAGTCGCACTAAAGTTTTACGTCGAGCCCCTCAAATTGGCATCTGGTAATGTACATTGTGAGGTAGATGATAATCAAATGAGAGGAAACATCTTACCAAGAAGTAAATATGACCTGAGTGTCCTGTAAGTTAAGAGCAGGTTTTGAGACTCGGAGAGTTGTTTTCTCATTTCAGGTACACTTGCCTCAAATCACAGTCTTTGAAGTCATCTGCATTGCAGTTGGATGAGCCAGGGAAATTATTACATTAACAAGCATTTTGTGTGTATGTAGTAGTTACTTTGTATCGACAGAACTTGCTTTGGGGTGCAATGAAACAATAAACTGATTTTATTTGGAAGACACGGGGAAGGGTACACTTACTAGCAACCTAAGCATAATTTTTCAGCTTTTGCCCTTAGGGTTTAAATTACAATTCCAGAATATTAGACATACTGTATCTTCTTGTTCAGTACGGCTTTTTCCCCCTTTCCATTTGTTCTTTTTTTTTTTTTTTTTTTTTTTTTTGAGACGGAGTTTCGCTCTTGTTACCCAGGCTGGAGTGCAATGGCGCGATCTCGGCTCACCGCAACCTCCGCCTCCTGGGTTCAGGCAATTCTCCTGCCTCAGCCTCCTGAGTAGCTGGGATTACAGGTGTGCGCCACCACGCCCAGCTAATTTTTGTATCTTTAGTAGAGACGGGGTCTTTAATGCCTTTTACATTTGGACACACAGCTTATGCTTTGTAGATTTTGTTACTATCTTGCCTAATATAAGTGTTACTGTGTTTCAAACTTGATTTTCTTACTTTTTCTTTTTCTTTTTTTCCAGAATGTCTTACGTAAAAAGAAAGATAAACGTATACTTCTAAATCAGAGCCTCTGTTTTGGTGTAAGACTTGGGATATTTTTTACTTCACATTGAATATAACCAGGCACCCAAGAAGTCTGATGGCCACCTGAGTGCAGGTGACAAGGACCTGACGGCCACCTGAGTGCAGGTGACAAGGACCTGACGGCCACCTGAGTGCAGGTGACAAGGACCTGAGGGCCACCTGAGTGCAGGTGACAAGGACCTGAGGGCCACCTGAGTGCAGGTGACAAGGACCTGACGGCCACCTGAGTGCAGGTGACAAGGACCTGACGGCCACCTGAGTGCAGGTGACAAGGACCTGAGGGCCACCTGAGTGCAGGTGACAAGGACCTGAGGGCCACCTGAATGCAGGTGACAAGGACCTGACGGCCACCTGAGTGCAGGTGACAAGGACCTGAGGGCCACCTGAGTGCAGGTGACAAGGACCTGACGGCCACCTGAGTGCAGGTGACAAGGACCTGACGGCCACCTGAGTGCAGGTGACAAGGACCTGAGGGCCACCTGAGTACAGGTGACAAGGACCTGATGGCCACCTGAGTGCAGGTGACAAGGACCTGAGGGCCACCTGAGTGCAGGTGACAAGGACCTGAGGGCCACCTGAGTGCAGGTGACAAGGACCTGAGGGCCACCTGAGTGCAGGTGACAAGGACCTGAGGGCCACCTGAGTGCAGGTGACAAGGACCTGACGGCCACCTGAGTGCAGGTGACAAGGACCTGAGGGCCACCTGAGTGCAGGTGACAAGGACCTGAGGGCCACCTGAGTGCAGGTGACAAGGACCTGAGGGCCACCTGAGTGCAGGTGACAAGGACCTGAGGGCCACCTGAATGCAGGTGACAAGGACCTGAGGGCCACCTGAGTGCAGGTGACAAGGACCTGAGGGCCACCTGAATGCAGGTGACAAGGACCTGAGGGCCACCTGAGTGCAGGTGACAAGGACCTGACGGCCACCTGAGTGCAGGTGACAAGGACCTGACAGAGCCATGCAGGGCTTTAGATCTGAACACACGAGAGTCAATAACTTGCCTGTGAACTCCTTCCCTGATCTGAACTCAATACAGGTTTTGACTGGGTTTGAGTAATCATCTTCCAGGTTAAACCTGTCGGCAGTTACCCCTCTTCACAAAGGTGCACGGTGGGAATTGAGAATCGATAGGGTTAATTCTGGAGCAGTGGTTTATACCATTCACCTCTTTGTTCTTCTGTGACTTATCTCACAGATGAGCCCTTAATAACAAATAGGTGTAAAAACTTGAAACGATACAAACATTTGATGTAATAAACCCTTGTTGGCTTGATATTTTGAGGCACTGAAACCTAGCAGTCTTACTGGAGAGACAAGAACTGGCCTCCAGCTGCCTTTGATAGATTCTGGTGTGAGTGGAGCAGGAGTCATGTATGTGGAGGGAATGTGAGTGATGTGAGTGGAGCAGGAGTCATGTACGTGGAGGGAATGTGACTGGTGTGAGCAGAGCAGGAGTCATGTATGTGGAGGGAATGTGACTGGTGTGAGTCGAGCAGGAGTCATGTATGTGGAGGGAATGTGACTGGTGTGAGTCGAGCAGGAGTCATGTATGTGGAGGGAATGTGACTGGTGTGAGTCGAGCAGGAGTCATGTATGTGGAGTGAATGTGACTGGTGTGAGTCGAGCAGGAGTCATGTACGTGGAGGGAATGTGACTGGTGTGAGTCGAGCAGGAGTCATGTATGTGGAGGGAATGTGAGTGATGTGAGTGGAGCAGGAGTCATGTACGTGGAGGGAATGTGACTGGTGTGAGCGGAGCAGGAGTCATGTACGTGGAGGGAATGTGACTGGTGTGAGCGGAGCAGGAGTCATGTATGTGGAGTGAATGTGACTGGTGTGAGCGGAGCAGGAGTCATGTATGTGGAGGGAATGTGACTGGTGTGAGCGGAGCAGGAGTCATGTATGTGGAGTGAATGTGACTGGTGTGAGTGGAGCAGGAGTCATGTATGTGGAGTGAATGTGACTGGTGTGAGCGGAGCAGAAGTCATGTATGTGGAGTGAATGTGACTGGTGTGAGCGGAGCAGGAGTCATGTACGTGGAGTGAATGTGACTGGTGTGAGCGGAGCAGGAGTCATGTACGTGGAGGGAATGTGACTGGTGTGAGCGGAGCAGGAGTCATGTACGTGGAGGGAATGTGACTGGTGTGAGCGGAGCAGGAGTCATGTACGTGGAGGGAATGTGACTGGTGTGAGCGGAGCAGGAGTCATGTAGGTGGAGGGAATGTGACTGGTGTAAGTGGAGCAGGAGTCATGTAGGTGGAGTGAATGTGACTGGTGTGAGCGGAGCAGGAGTCATGTATGTGGAGTGAATGTGACTGGTGTGAGCGGAGCAGGAGTCATGTATGTGGAGTGAATGTGACTGGTGTGAGTGGAGCAGGAGTCATGTATATGGAGTGAATGTGACTGGTGTGAGCGGAGCAGGAGTCATGTATGTGGAGTGAATGTGACTGGTGTGAGCGGAGCAGGAGTCATGTATGTGGAGTGAATGTGACTGGTGTGAGCGGAGCAGGAGTCATGTATGTGGAGGGAATGTGACTGGTGTGAGCGGAGCAGGAGTCATGTATGTGGAGGGAATGTGACTGGTGTGAGCGGAGCAGGAGTCATGTATGTGGAGGGAATGTGACTGGTGTGAGCGGAGCAGGAGTCATGTATGTGGAGGGAATGCGCTTTGTCACACCAAAGAGGATTATTTTTTCTTCAAACTCAATGTTGTGTAGGTTTAAAATTCTTTGCCTTGAGGCTGATTTGCTTTCCTTAACTGGAACGGGTTTCTCCATGTTGGTCAGGCTGGTCTCAAACTCCCAACCTCAGGTGATCAGCCGACCTCAGCCCCCCAAAGTGCTGGGATTACAGGCATGAGCCACGGCGCCCAGCACACATGATATTTTTTTAAAGCATTTTAGTTTCATGTGAATTTAACCCTATATTGGGAAAGTGGTGTTAATATTTTAATAATATTATTATTTTATTTTTACATACTAATTTTACAAAACTTAGAACATATTTTAAAAATGGAAAGTATCCATTTCTCCGTTATCTGAAAAATATTATGACTATTTTCAAGAATTTTTGTCTTTTGTCTTCTTTATGCACGTTTGTGGTTTTCTCTTTCAGTATCTCACACATTACTTTACCTCCTCCATAGGGATGATCAGCTGTCAGACCCGTTTCTTTTTTATCGGAAGGGGCCCAATTACATTAGTTAATGGGAAAAAAAGAGTGTAGGGGAGGAGGGCCACAACCTCAGCACTAGAGGTGAATTTTGATTGGACTGAACCAAACGAGGAATTCTGCCTGCCTGGCTGGTGATGATTGGCTTAGGCCTGAGCGTGACGTGCAGCGCTGACCAATGAGGAGTGACAGGGAGCCTGCTTGGCCTGAGCGTGACGTGCAGCGCTGACCAATGAGGAGTGAGGGAGCCTGCTTGGCCTGAGCATGACGTGCAGTGGTGACCAATGAGGAGTGAGGGAGCCTGCTTGGCCTGAGCGTGACGTGCAGCGCTGACCAATGAGGAGTGACAGGGAGCCTGCTTGGCCTGAGCGTGACGTGCAGCACTGACCAATGAGGAGTGAGGGAGCCTGCTTGGCCTGAGCGTGACGTGCAGCGCTGACCAATGAGGAGTGAGGGAGCCTGCTTGGCCTGAGCGTGACGTGCAGCGCTGACCAATGAGGAGTGACAGGGAGCCTGCTTGGCCTGAGCGTGACGTGCGGTGCTGACCAATGAGGAGTGACAGGGAGCCTGCTTGGCCTGAGCGTGACGTGCAGCGCTGACCAATGAGGAGTGACAGGGAGCCTGCTTGGCCTGAGCGTGACGTGCAGTGCTGACCAATGAGGAGTGACAGGGAGCCTGCTTGCAGGTGGGGGGTTACTCCTCCATGAAGTGTGGCCATAAGTCGTCTGCACTGCAACGTCTGGACTTCCGGAGCCTCCAGTGACCTTTCAGGGACAAGCTTGAGAAGAAAAGTCTAAGGATGGCAGGCAGAAGGACAGAAATCACCTGGGTTCCCGATGATGGTCTGGAGCAGCTCAGAGTTCTCATCTGCAGCCTCCAGTCACACAGGACAGTGGTTGTCCTCTGTGGGGCGTGGCCAGTTGAGTTCCCGGTCCTTGCACAGCCAGGGAGAGGGCAGCCCAGTGATGCAGCGGGCGCTGCTCTTAGGATGACGTTTCGCTGTGTTCTTAGAGATCTTCTCGAGTTACTGATGCAGACCATTCCAGCAAGCTATTATTCCATGATCTACTTTGCTGGTCCCATATTGTCAAGCTTTCTCATTTGGTTTTTGATTTTAATAGAAATGCCAATAATTACAGTAATAATAGCCAATATTTAATTTGCTCCTTCCTCGGTTACACCAGAAACTGAGCCAAATACATTACTCATGTCATCTCATTTAATCTTCAGAAAAATGAATATTCTGCTATTATCCCCACTTTACAGTTGAAAAACAGAGATCGGAGAGGTGGCATAATTCATCTAAGGTCACGTGGCTAGAGGTGGCAAAGCCGCCTCAAAGACGATGCTCTCATATCATACATGTACATATACACACGTATGTATGTGCACATTATAAGATATTAATCTGCTGCATTGAAGAGAGTTCCTTATGTTAAGAAAGCATCCTTCCATTTTTACTTCAGTGCTTCTAGCCCCTTCTCTTGTGCCACTTTCTCCTTTCTCTTTGTAATATTACACAGAGATTTGTCCACTACTTGTATATTTTGTATGCAAAGCAGTTGTTAAGGTTATTATTTAACTTTCATTCTGCTTTACGAGTGTGTTTATTTCTATCTTTTTTCTTTTATTGAGGGACTTTTTTACTCAGCAGCATTTTGTGAGCATGATCCACGTTAATAAATGTGCCTTTACTGTTGCAGTTTTGGTGGCTGTCTGTTTGCCTGTGATGTTTATAGGTTGCACAGCTTACTGGTTCCCTCTGCCAAACTCAATTCTGGGTGAGCTAAGGAAGAGGGATGGATGCAACAACTGAGGGGTAAACGTGAGGAAATGTGTTAAGAACCCTCTGGAGGGCAGAACCAGCGTGGCCACAGAGCCCAGAGCCAGGGCTGCTGTCTACACAGGAAAGACAAAACTTCTAGAGTTCATACCAACTGTTGGTTATCGGTGCAGTCTCAGGCCTGTTACGATCTCTGTCAGCCAGAATGAATACAAGAGCACAGGGCTCATCATTTTCTGTTGCTGCAGGAAGGAATTGGTGATGTTTAATTTTCACAAGAGGATGGTACTAGCACAGGCCAAAGGGAGAGAGCCTCTGTTTTCTCACCGGCAGAGATGGGAGCATCAAGCCTGGCCTGACAGATCGCCGTGCCCGTTTCCGGAGAAAGCCCTCACAAGTGGCCGTTCCACGCTTTCTTGCACTGCTCCGTCTTCTTCATGAAGCGCCATATTTTCCCATCAACTAGAAGGTGTCTATCTGGATTCTGAACTCCAAAGAGTGAATCAAACACAGCTGCTGCCCCAGAGGAGTAGAGAAAGCAACACATGGTAAGAGCTGAGGCCGGAAGAATGAATAAAATGCACCACACGCCCCAGACTGGGAAGGGCTGAGGGGAGAGCCCGGCCAGATCAGAGGTAGAGGAGATGTGCACGTGTGTAATAGAGACCACACACCCCAGATTGGGAAGGGCTGAGGGGAGAGCCCGCCGGGATCAGAGGTAGAGGAGATGTGCACGTGTGTAATAGAGACCACACACCCCAGATTGGGAAGGGCTGAGGGGAGAGCCTGGCGGGATCAGAGGTAGAGGAGCTGTGCACGTGTGTAAGAGACCACACGCCCCAGATTGGGAAGGGCTGAGGGGAGAGCCCGGCGGGATCAGAGGTAGAGGAGATGTGCACGTGTGTAATAGAGATCACACGCCCCAGATTGAGAAGGGCTGAGGGGAGAGCCCGCCGGGATCAGAGGTAGAGGAGCTGTGCACGTGTGTAATAGAGATCACACGCCCCAGATTGAGAAGGGCTGAGGGGAGAGCCCGCCGGGATCAGAGGTAGAGGAGCTGTGCACGTGTGTAATAGAGACCACACGCCCCAGATTGGGAAGGGCTGAGGGGAGAGCCCGCCGGGATCAGAGGTAGAGGAGCTGTGCACGTGTGTAATAGAGATCACACGCCCCAGATTGAGAAGGGCTGAGGGGAGAGCCCGCCGGGATCAGAGGTAGAGGAGGTGTGCACGTGTGTAATAGAGACCACACGCCCCAGATTGAGAAGGGCTGAGGGGAGAGCCCGGCGGGATCAGAGGTAGAGGAGCTGTGCACGTGTGTAATAGAGACCACACGCCCCAGATTGGGACGGGCTGAGGGGAGAGCCCGCCGGGATCAGAGGTAGAGGAGCTGTGCACGTGTGTAATAGAGATCACACGCCCCAGATTGAGAAGGGCTGAGGGGAGAGCCCGGCGGGATCAGAGGTAGAGGAGGTGTGCACGTGTGTAATAGAGACCACACGCCCCAGATTGAGAAGGGCTGAGGGGAGAGCCCGGCGGGATCAGAGGTAGAGGAGATGTGCACGTGTGTAATAGAGACCACATGCCCCAGATTGGGAAGGGCTGAGGGTAGAGCCCGGCGGGATCAGAGGTAGTGGAGCTGTGCACGTGTGTAATAGAGACCACACGCCCCAGATTGGGACGGGCTGAGGGGAGAGCCCGGCGGGATCAGAGGTAGTGGAGATGTGCACGTGTGTAATAGAGACCACACGCCCCAGATTGGGAAGGGCTGAGGGGAGAGCCCGCCGGGATCAGAGGTAGTGGAGATGTGCACGTGTGTAATAGAGACCACACGCCCCAGATTGGGAAGGGCTGAGGGGAGAGCCCGGCGGGATCAGAGGTAGAGGAGATGTGCACGTGTGTAATAGAGACCACACGCCCCAGATTGGGACGGGCTGAGGGGAGAGCCCGGCGGGATCAGAGGTAGTGGAGATGTGCACGTGTGTAATAGAGACCACACGCCCCAGATTGGGAAGGGCTGAGGGGAGAGCCCGCCGGGATCAGAGGTAGTGGAGATGTGCATGTGTGTAATGGAGGGAGTAACTTGAGAAACAAACACACCACGAAATGTTTATTTTTAAATAATAAATAAATGGTGAAGGAAGTGCAGGAAATATTCAGAAAATCCAAGTCACTAAAGTGCTTTCAATCATAAGTTTTAAAAGAACAAAAGCCTGGTCTGACTTAAAACACTGTTTCCAGATATCCGACAATTGTTCAAACATGATCTCATGCTACTTCTGAAGGAAATGCAGACACGCCCAGAGTGTGGCTTTCTCTGAGTCCCCAGATGCGTGGCCTGTCAAGTGACACTCAGGAAAACACAAAATTACTGCCCAACATGAAAATTGAAATACCCAAGGCCAAGTTCAAGGTAAAGACAATATAATTCATTCATGTGTCTGCATGGAGTCTTCACTACAATAACATCAGATTTTTCTGGAGGTTAAAGAATTTTATATTTCCTAATTGAGAATGAGGAGATAAGACCTAACCTATTCATCTACACAGTACATTGAAACACACATCTCAATGACACCTGGCAGCAAAATGCTTTTTAAACTTCAGTTCCTCTCTGCTCAAATTACAAGAGAGAATCGAAAGTTCTGCCCCAAGTTAACTGGTTCAAGTGCCATTAAGAAACCGTTTCCATTCTAGAACGAAATTGAATTTTCCTTAGGTCACTCGTCTGTCCCCTTAAAGCAAGTGGCCTTGCATTTTATCTTGACGTTGTAAGAAGAAAATCAAACTGAGAGGATAAGTCTTGGACCGTTTGTGTCTTTTGGAAAATGCCAGTGAGAAATATGCACATTTTCAGCCTTGGACGGTGAAACCTGTTGGTCTCATACGGCTCCCACCTTCCCTGGCTGGGACCCCTCTGGCACCGTGGAGTTGGATTCTCCTTGAGCACCAGCCCCTGGGTGCACTTTCTTGGTCTCCGGCCGGGCAGAGCTGGAGAGGTCCATGGCCACGTCTTCCAAGGCATTCTCAGGGCTCACTTTATCCGAGCCTCTCTGTGGGCCTGCCTGACTCTGGCTAGAACCTTCTTTGAGGTGGTCAGAGCCCCAGAGTCCTGCCAACTTATCTTCACTTCCTGGCTTCCTTATCATCCCCATGGATTTTTTATGCATCCCTTGCAACAAAAAAGGAAAAAATAAAAATTTAAATTCACCAATGAAGTAAATTTTCTTATTGTTGTTCTTCTCTAAATCCCATTAGAATTATTCTTGTCAGTGCCTGTCTCTGGGGCCTACAGCGAGGCAGGTAGGTAACTCCCACCTTAGGGGTTGAAAGCAGGTGTCTGCCCCCGGGTCCAGCAAAGGTGCTTTGGATGACATGGTGATTGGCATTGGGTCCACTTCCCCCAAGGCTGTGGTCCTGCGGATGCCAGCACGTGCCCTCCCCAACCTGCTTGTGCAATTTCAGATGAGCTGGCTTGGGTCGCTGCCCACAATGCCCTCTCTAGTGTTTCAATCCTTGAGAGCAAAGTCAAAACATGCTTATGATTGGGATCTCCAGTGCCCAGGATAGGGCTGCTTGGTAGCTATTCAAAAACTGTTCGCTGAGCAAAAACCTTCCTCCATCCAAACCTAAAACGCCACCATGATCCTCCTAACTAATCCTCGCGGAGGTACTCATCTGTGACTCATCCCCACAAGCTGTCATCCCTGCCTGTTAGTTTCTGGCAACAGCAAACAGAGCAACAAGGGTGGAGCCTCCTGAGAGTGCCCAACCCCGAAGTTCGGACCTCAGCAGCAAGACTGTTTAAGCACCAAACATCTAAGGGACATAAAAGCCACACAGCAGGTTGTTCATGGCAGAACCAAGCCCGCAGCCAGCCCTCCTGACTCAGATGGAGGGGCTCACTGTCTCCCGGGGTCGCTGCTCGGCACCGCCCTATCCCATTACTAAGTGCCCTAAATTGTATGGTCTGAAACTTCTAACAGCATTCAACACTTGGGAAACATATTTCACATAAAGCAGTGATGTCATTTCACCCTTAAATCCCACATACATATTTAGCATACGTAGCCCGGCGAGACTTTTTCACAGAGCCTAGACAGTCTCTGTGAAAAATGAGGCAACCGTCCAGTTGCTGCAAGCTTTGTTATTAAACAAAAATAAAAAGTAAGGTTCTGGGCCTGAATCTCAGTAAATTGACGCTGCCTTGCTTTGGAAACGGTTGCCTCGGTGGGAACCCCCGGGGATCCCCCTACCTCCCCCAACACCCGGAACCACACGCTCCCCGGGGGGCCCTTTCTTACCCAAGAGCCAGGGCGCGCAGGAGCCGAGCAGGCCGCCCTCGGCGGAGTTGAGCACGGAGTCGGGCAGCGGGATGCAGTGGCGCACCATGGCCCCGTACAGCCCGTACTCGGCCATCACGCTGCTGCCGCCCCAGCGCTTCTCCCGCTTGCGCCATTTGGCCCTGCGGTTTTGAAACCAGACCTGGTTGGAGGCAGGAGGAAAAGCAGAGGGCACACAGAAGAGACAGTGAAGAGGGGGCCTGGAGGAGCGCGGGCGGCGTCCCTGGGCTCAGAGCTCCTCCTCCAGCACGATCCCATGTTATTTCGGAAGGAAATAGCTCCTGAGAGCCAACCAGCCGCCCCCAGGGAGCGCACCCAGGAGCCCCCAGCGGCGCCCACGTGCACTCCGGACTCACGGGCTTTCAGCGCGGTAGGGACACGAGTGACCACGTCCACTGAAGTTTCCATAGAGTCAGGAATGAAAAAGCTAAAGAATCAAACTCCCTTTTCCCACATGGTGTGAAGAGGTCAATTACAGGGTTTCTTTTTCTCATTGATTGGGAAGAGTTCACTGGGGCAATCGCTCCTTCCAAGCTTAGGCTATTGGATTGCCGGTGGTATTTCTCGTTAAAAGCATTATGTTAGTTAAAGACTATTATGAAATATGGTGTAGCTATTAAAAAAGAGTGACATATCTTCTGACAAAAACAAAAGCAAACTTCTACCTATGCATGTGAGCGTGTATATATGCACATAGATATGTGTATGCGCGTACATATGCAGGGGCAGGTAACGTGCTCCACAAACTGCGGACAGGTCTCCTCAGGCATTTATGTTAATTTCTTCCAGGGTTTGAGATGGAGAGGTGGTCTCCCCCCCCACACCACCCCATGGGCATATCTTTATATAGTTTCTAGTTGCAACACACATTATTGCATGATTTTAAAGAATAATTTGATATTAATAATAATAAAAGGAAAAAAGGCATGAGGGTCACAGGGACATGCTCTTGTGGTGCCTTCAGCTAAGGGACCCTCAGTTTCTGTGCAAAGGAAGCTGTAGAGAGGGACTACTGATTGGCTGACAGTGTGGGAATGACACGTTCTCTATGTGTCTTTGAAAAGGGGAA
Organism: Saguinus oedipus; assembly: GCA_031835075.1. NCBI lineage: Eukaryota > Metazoa > Chordata > Mammalia > Primates > Cebidae > Saguinus > Saguinus oedipus. The sequence continues at coordinate 856,721 of CM063173.1, read as the reverse complement.
AAGGGACCCGACACCTGTATCCGGTCTTCGGGGAGCTCGGTTTTCACAGCCAGCATTTCTCGGGCATAGACATCAGGGTAGTGGGCCTCGCTGAACGCCTTCTCCAGCTCTTCCAGCTGGTGAGCAGTGAAAACTGTCCTGCAAGGACACCAAAACACACACGTAGGCACGAGTCCCCTGGGGAAAAAGCAGCCTCCCTGGCCTTACGGACCACCGTGCCTGCCTCCCCACTGTCAACACCTCAGAAGCCACCTCATGATAACAGGACGCCCCACCTCTGAATGATTAACTGATGTAGTCCGGAAGTTTGATTCAAACAAAAACAGTCCTTTAGCTCTTTCTTAATGAATTCCATCCATTCATTCTGATAAAATCTATTTGACGGACCCACAAAATTGTGTCTTTAAAATGCTACCTAAAAAAATACTACCAAGACTGCAGCATTTTCCCAGCCTCCTGGGACTGCAGAATTATTTCCCCAAATGGCTTCTGTGCTCTTCCCACTGCCAACCAGGAGGCCACTGGGCCTGCCATCATGCAGGGCCATAAATTCTCAGATGCAGGTGCCATAAACCTTGGGCTGTGTCCCAAGGAAAGGCAGGCAGAGAGGACTGCCTGGCCTGTACCTGTGCCTCCTCTTCTTCCTCTTGCCCAGGGTGGGGGAAGCCTTTAGGTCATTCCTGTCTTCAGATGGGCTGTCCTCATCTGCTGGCACAAAAAGAAGAAGAGGAGTTTAAAGGTGATGATATTCTCCCCTTTATTTCCTAGATTTTAGTGTAAGGAGTGAAGTTATGAACCTCTCGGGTATTTGAGTAGTTAACAATAGGAGCATTTTTAGCACCTACTAGATCCCAGGCTCTGCGCTTAACCTTGCATTATCTCGAGTGTTCATAATAAAACATGAAAACACACAAATGGCTGCTATTATTACCATTCTCTTTTTACAGGTGAGAAAACTGAGGGACAGAATGGTTAAGTAATTTGCTCAAGAGCACACAGGTAGTAAATGGTGAAGTTGGGATTCAAATCCCAGATCATCTGAAGCCAGAGCTACTTGGCCACTGATTAGACTTTCTGTCCCCACACTGCTTCCAAACACAGCTTTATCATCTTGACGTCTACCCCAACATTCCCCAAAGGAAGTCCGGGGCTTGTGACATCAGAACCCTTGTCAGAACTGCACCCTTGCCCTGAGGCACCAAATCAGATTCTCTGGAGGTGAGGTCTAGGAGGCTCCTTCTTGACAAGTGAGCTCAGATGATTTGTAGTTGCCCTTGAAAATTTGAGAACCACTCTGCTCTGTTTTACCTTTTGATACTCATTATATCAAAAAGTCTAGATGGAAAAGAAAGTTAGAGGACCAAACATTGAGAGATTCATTGCAAGAAAGCATAATTTCCTCAAAATATTTTTTAAATGAGTAAAGGCAAAAATAACTAAATAATAATAGTTTTATTACATCAATTACATCCTACATCAATTAGTCCACCAGAAACCTGACTTGGATTAAAACATTCTGTATTGGGCTGTCCAACCTGATAGCCATGAGACACATAAGATTATTGAGCACTTGAAATGTGGCCAATCAGATCAAGATCTGCTGTAGACATAAATCAGTCAATGGAGTTAGAAGACTTAGTGCTCCTGCCATTGCACTCCAGCCTGGGTAACAAGAGCGAAACTCCATCTCAAAAAAAAAAAAAAAAAAGAATTAGTGCTCCTCAAAAGTAAAATTCTTGTGTTATGTGTAAAATGATAATATTTATGAATATTGTTGGGTTAAAATGCAGTATTTAGATTCATTTCACTTTTAATGTGGCTGTGAGAAACTTCCACCAAACATGTAATCACATCACATTTCGCTTGGACAGCTCTGCTCCAGATCTTCAGAAATGCCCGCAGAATAGGATTCAGCTGCCTTTCATTTTGTCAGTGCTCATAGAAGAATGAACTCATCCCATGAAGACAGTTTTTGCATTTTTAGTGACACTGATAGGAAGTTTCATTTTGTCTTATGTAGAGGCTCATGAAATTAAGTCCTTTTAGAGTGGAGCCTGCCTGTTGATCTGATATGCTTCCTTCTAATAACAGGAGACCCAGTGTGCTCTTTTTTCCTTGGCTGCCTGGATGCTCAGCTCTAGGTTCTACCACGTACCTTCGCTAGTCCATTCTTTCTTTCGTAATTCTTTCTTTTCTCTCCCACACCCCAACCCACTCGGTTTCTTAGCCCTTGTCCTTTCCAGAATTTCATTGCTTCCTTCTCTTTCCCCGCCACCCGCCTGGATTTCTTTGAGGAGATGGGTAGGCGGAGAACACATCTCTAGGCTAACTACATAACTCTAGGCATAATGAATCCCCGAGGTTGCTTCTTTCTCCTGCCCGCGGTGCCGGCAGAGGAGCAAGGTAACCGAGACCCTCTTTTCAGCACCCTGAGGGACGGACAGTTCCTGGGCTCGAGGCCCGGTGCTGTTCAAGGAGCCGTCAATCATTCGATCCGTTCCGCCCGCGTTTCCACCTGGTACCAGGTTCGGTGCTGCTGGTGAACGACACAGGCCCCAGGCCTTAGGCCTTCCCGACCCACGCCGCTGCCAGAGGCCGAGACCGGCGCCTGGCGCTGAGGATAAAAAAGGCCTTCTGGAAATGGTTGTTGGGGTGCCAAGACCCCAGGGTCTCATCAAAGGGTTCCACCGGGCACCAGGTGGTGGCGGTCCGGCATTACCGAGGGAACAGGATCCCGGATGAGAGGCAGGGATTTGGGATGCTGCAAGGGGCGGGGGGCGCAGCTCGGCGAGTGCTCCTCCCCCGACCGGGCCTCGCTCTGGGCCCCCCGCCGCCCTTAGATCTGGGCCGCTGGGGCCAGGGGCGTAGTGGGGCGATGGTGTGTGACCCTGCGCGGCTCGGAGCCTAGGGGACCGGGGCAGGAGTGGGGGGGCCTGATTACCGGACGTCGAGACGCTCTCGCTGCGCTTCTGGCGGCCGAGCGCAGGCGGACGACTGGGGGCCTGCGGGGCAACGGGCTCGGGGCCCCTGGGCGGCAGGAACGGCACGTCAGTTAGGAGCAGGCAGGGCGCTCGAGCGGCCGCCGGAGGCTGCGCGCTAAAGCCACAGAGGAGGCCGAGCCCCAGCGGGAGGGCCCCACGCTCCAGGCTGGAGCTGTCGAGCCCTGGGCCAGGGCAGCGCGCGGCCGCCGGACCCTCACAGCCAGATCCCTGTTCCGGGCCGGCGGGCGCCGGCAGGTCGGCCTCCAAGCCCAGCAGGTCCGTGATGGCGAAGCCCCGGGGTCGCGAGCCCCGGCGAGAACCGCCAGGCACCAGCGCCCTGCTCCTGGTGCGGCTGTCGGAAAGTGCGTCCCGGCCAGTCATGGTTCCTTAGCAAAAAGGCGCGAGACTCTCTGGATCCCTTTTGCTGAGGGCCCAGCTTAGAGGAAGCTTTATACGATTGGGCTGCCGGTCCGGTGCGGGAGGCCTGAAGGGCTCCAATCAGCTGGGCGCGGGCGCGTCGCCGTTCCGGACCCCGCGAGTTGGGGACGCCGCCGTTCTCCTCCCCTCGGTTACCGCCCTCCCAGCGGCAGCCCTCTCAGTCACCTCCTTCTCCTCTCTTCTCTCCAGCCCACCCCACCCCCCATTCTAGGAAGGAGGGGAGGGGAAAAGGGAAGGGGCAGTGACTCCGCCGTCCCCCTGTCCCTGGAAGAGCCTCAAGTTCTACATCCTGCCGTGGTCTTCTCCTTTCTTCCAAACTCTGGGTGGAGGTCCCACTCCCAGCTGCCCTGAAGCCTCTGTGATGCGACCCAACTGCCCATTAAGACCTAGCACCCCGTTCTCAACCACACCCCCATGGCTACCGCCAGTAAGTCCCCAACCAGCCCTCCACTTCTGCCGCCGGTGCCACGAAGGCCTTCCCGCAAGACGGTCTTCTCCGAAAATCCCCAAAGGGAAAGGAATGAAAATCGTGTATTTAATCTTCGGTCATTCTTCCTCCATCCAAATCCACCCCCAGGCTCGTCCCCTACACTCCACGGGCTGAGCTGTAGGGGGTCGCAGACTCACACGAGCTGGGGAAAGGGAGAGAAGCAGAGGCAGGAATGAACTGCCCCGGGCTGAGACGGGCAGGGTACCAGGTTTAACGAACAAAACACATTAGGCTCAGTGAAATGTGAATTTCGGATAAACAAGGAGGGCTTTTTTTTTTTTTTTTTTTTTTTGTAGGAGTAAGTATCAGTATTTTATTCAGCAACCCAAAATTGGGGAGTGGAGGGAGGTAAATTGGAATAAAATAGTGTCTGTCTACTGGGAAGCACATCTTTTCATCGGAGCTTACTAATTATTGTGCGGTTTCCCGATTATTCAAAGAAACCCTGATTCTTTGAATAATCAGTGAAATTTTCGTTTTCGCTAAAGTTGACCACAAAGCGCGTGGGTAAGCCACTCCTGGTTCGCGCTTTGAACCAACCAACCCTCATCGCTGAGATGCCTGAGTCCACCCTTCCCAATCTCAATCCCAATCCCTACGGTCCGAGGTCCCTCAGTCACCGAGGAACGAATGCCTGAGCCCCAGAGGAACCCGGCGCGGCTGCCTGCGCTCCTGCCGGGCTGGAGCCCGAGTCCCGGCCCTGAAAAGTGGGTCTCCCGCTCTCTGCGCATTCGAGTGGGGCCTCAGCTAAACATGCAGATTAAACAAAGGGCTTCCGATAAGGATAATTACAGGAGGCTACGCATTAACTTTCCATTACTAAAGGAAGACCCAAATCTTTCCTTGCAAGCTGTTCCCGGGATTAGCAAAACAATAACTTTCCTTTGCGATAATTGTCTTTGAATTGCTCCAGCTCGGGGGCGGGAAGCTGGGGACGCTTAGATGCCAGAATTGTTTTCGGCTTCCCCCGAGCAATATTCCCCCAGATTTATCTCTGGGTTTAAAGAAGGCGTTGGGCAGACGGGGTCCGAAAGAAATGCTCTAGCTCTCTGAGGCTGCGTGGTCGTTTGTAAATCCGAATTTGGGGTCGCAGTTAAGGGAGATACCTACGATTCCACACAGTTTGTAGCTCGCGACAGGTCAGGCAGGCAGGGCAGTAGATTCTAAGGTGGCCCGACCGGGGTCGCCCGCCAGTGGAAACCCTAAGAGTCACGGGCGGACTCGGGTGCCGCGCCTGAAGCGCAGGGTCGCGACCGAGTGGCCTCACCTGGGCCAGTCTCCCTCCCCTAGGTCTGCCTGGAAGGTTCGCGATCACCTGAGTGACAGACCCCGAGTAGATAGCCAGTGATCCAAAGACACCAAAAGGCCAGGCGGCAGGAACCCAGCCTCGACCACCACGGTGAGCGCGGCGCAGTGCCAAGAACATCCCCATTTCCAAACCCTCGGGAAGGATCGTCTTAAACACATTTTGCAGGTGAGAGCAACTGAGACTTATTACCCCAGTCACATCGGACACAGAGAAAGACGTGGGGAGAGCGAAACCGAGCAAGAGACCCGATCTAAGGAGCCCGTGTTGGTGCTCTAAGGGGACTCAGAAATGGAGAAGAGGCGAATTTCTAAGGGGTCTTGCAATTCCTGGACTGAGACATTCCTAACCCATCTTGGGACCCCAATGCCAGGGACGGGCCTGCAAGATCCCAGCAGTGGATGAGTTGGGTCCTGGGGCACCTTGTGTTTCGCAGCGTGGTGGTGGCGAGAGCGCAACGCAGAAGGACGCTTTCATTTCGCCCTCCTGCGAAGAGAAATGCCCCAATCCGACGCAGCGCTAATCTGTGTCCCCGCCTCCACCCCGCGCTGCTGCCGGGGCTCTGAGATCCACTTGCGCGCCCTACGTTGCGGGAATCCGCTCAGCGTCGGCCAAGACCAGAGAAGCGCTTCTTGCAGTTTAGGAGAGGTCTGCAAGAGACAAAGGGCTGGCCCCTAATCCACCCACACTCCTCCTGTCCCTGCGGCGCCCTCGCAGTTGCCAAGTCTACCCGCCGCGTTTAAGGGACGCCTCCGCGCCCTGGCGGCGGGGAGAATGGGCGCCTTCTAGCTTTCCCCTCCCATCCCCTCCCAGATATCACCGTGAATCTATGGCCAGAGGCGCAGCACCCGCCCCGGGCCGTCCCCAGGAATCGTTTTGGGTCCCTAAATCCGTTAAGGGTTCCGAATCTGTCATTGTCAGCCAGGATTATGCGGGATTTAACTAATCAGTAAAGGTTTCTCCGCTCATTATTTTCTAGGGAAGGTCTCCAGCCCCTATGTGGCCACCGCGAATGTGCCTTGATCGCGCCAAGCTGAGGCTGGACCGGCTGTGGGAGGCTCAGCAAACACCCCTCCTGGGCTTCTCAGAGCCGCAGCTGCCCAGGCTGGCGGGATAAAGTGCTCAGATACAATGGGGTAGGATGCCCGGAGAGGGTGAAAGGGATCTCCCAGAGCGTCTGCGAAAACGAGCCCCACGACTAGGTTCCTCTTTGCTCCCACCTCTGGCGGCTCCATCTCCGATGCTTTTGTGTCTTCAGTTAAAAGTTGTAGCAGACGCTGTTTCTCCCTGCCCACCTCGGGCCTGACCCCTCCGCCTGCACACCTGCCCAGCCTCCACTGCCCGCCCCCGCACACCTCTACCTGGGGACTTTTTCTGACTTTCAGAGCTCACTCTGCCCACGAGCCAAAGGTGCCAAGAATTAACATGTGGAGAAATAAGGGGTCAAACACTGAGGGGAGTTGCAGTGTAAGCACCCCCACCCCCTCCTCTCCACACAGGCTCCTGCGCAGAGTGACTCTTAGAGGCACTTCCCAGATCTCCGAGCAGGGGGGAGCTTTAGTTACTTGCTGATAATTGCATTCCGTATTGCCTCCTGTCTAAATGCTGTTGTGCCTACCCAGACCCCCTTTCCGGAACTGTCGCACCTTCTCCCAGCTGCTGTGAGTATGGGAACCTCGAATAGGAAGAAGTGTCCTGGGCTGACAAGGGCCCCTTAATGCAGAGTCCCCCCCCCCCCCCGCCCTCCAGACACACACTGTGTCATTCGTTTTTTGAGACAAGAGTTTCACTCCTGCTACCCAGGCTGGAGTGCAATGGCACGATCTCGGCTCACTGCAACCTCTGCCTCCTGGGTTCAGGCAATTCTCCTGCCTCAGCCTCCTGAGTAGCTGGGATTACAGGCACGTGCCACTGTGCCCAGATAATTTTTTGTATTTTTAGTAGAGATGGGGTTTCACCATGTTGACCAGGATGGTCTCGATCTCTTGACCTCGTGATCCACCAGCCTCGGCCTCCCAAAGTGCTGGGATTACTTTGAGAGGCTTGAGGCCTCTCCTCCTGTTTCGAAGGACAGCTCTGCAGTGGCTTTTCTGTTCCAAGTCCCTCTCCCCTCATGGATCAGACCAAGCCAGCTCCTTGCTCAGCTTGTCCCCCTCCCCGCTCAGCTTCTCATTCCTGAGACTTCGTCTCACTATCTCTCAGGCGCCCAGACCCTGTCCCTGGCTCTGCTTCTAGGGACCTGCGCTCAGACACTTTCTGCCTCCATCTCACTTTCCCCCAGGTGCTCCTGGAATGCTTGGCTTCGAGTCTACAGAGCTCTTCTTTCTCCTCAGGTGGCTAGGCTATTGGAATCTTCTCCAGTCTATGTCCCACTCCCGAAGCCCAGGCTGCTATCTCAATGGACTCCTGCACATCTGTCCCAGTCTCCCAGGGCGCTGAAATGCAGCAGAACCAGAGCTGAACTCAGCAGCCTCCCCTGCAGCCTGCACCTCCCCAGGTCTCCTCTTCCTCCACCTCAGGGCCCACACAGAATCCTGAGTGCCATCCTGAGTCCCTCACTGTCCTCACAGGCTCACCTCCCATGACCGAAAGTGATGACAATTGCCAACCCCTCTTGGCTTCTTACTGTGGGCAACTATTATTATAAACACCTTATCACAATGGCCACATTTCATCCTTACCACAGCTCTATGGGTAGATAATATCTACCCATAGAGATTATCATCCTCTACCCAGATGAGGAAATGAAGATTTCAACTGATCAAATAATTGCAGAAATTGCCCAAGGTCACTCACTGTCCAGTGGCAAAGACAGGATTTGAATACAAGCAGTGTGAGCTCACGGCCTAACTCTGATTCTGGGTCATTGCGGCCTTGCATCCCTCTTCAAATCCTCTCAAGAGAGGTCTTCGCTCCTTTGCCTGCTCTGATTTGACTGCGTGCCCAGAAGTTCATGCATTCCAAGTTAATTGCGAATCCACCAGAGTTGAGAGGTAGAGGCTTTAGGAGGTGATTAGGCCAGGAGGGCTCTGCCCTGAGGAGTGATCACTACTGCTGTTGTGGGGGTGGGTTCGTTATCTTGAGAGTGGGTTGGTGACGATGGAAGTGGGTGCATGAGTTCCGCCCCTTCCTGCACCCTCTTCTGCTCTCTCTTCCTCTCTCACCATGTGGCACCTTCCACCACGTGATGAGGCAGCAAGAAGGCCCTCACCTGACGTGGTCCCTTGACCTTGAACTTCCCAGTCTCCAAACCACCAGCCAAATAAACGTCTACAGTTGATGAATTACGCAGTCTGTGGTATTCCGTTACAGCAGCACAGAACAGACCGTGACACTACCAGTCGCCACAGTGTGGCTCAGACAAATTCCACTTGCTGGAGTGGAGCTGAGGTTTTAGTCTAGGGTTACTCAGAATACAAACGAGGTTTTGAGCACCCTGAAGAGGTGGCTTCTACCAAAAACAGCTGGTAAAGTCTTCCTTGTCCCATTCCGTGGCCGTTCTGTGACCTTGACCCAGGGACAAAGGGAGAGGCGGGGTTTTCTGCAGCAGCCACGGTGGGTGTCCCGTGGCTGCCCTGCATGCTGTGGCACGCCCACTGCTGTGCTGTGTTGTGATTTGGTCTTGTTCCCAGGGGCCTGGGTTGCACATCCCTGCCCTTCCTCTCCAGCCGTCTATCAGTCTGGGGAGGGGGCATATGGGGGAGAAACGAAGCTGTTCAGCAAGGTTATTTTCTGTGTAAAGTGACTGGATGGCATTTCTGTGGTTTGCAGCCAAGAATCCTGTCTAGGGTGGTGTGGCCAGGGCTCTGGAGTCTCTTCCTGCCTCCTTCATGCCCCTCCCGGTGCCCACCACTGCCAACTTTATTCCACAGCCACGGTGATCCTTACCTGCAAATTCCTCAGTGGCTTCCCCTTGCCATGCTGGCAATGCTAATTCCTAACCCCTTCCTGCTGGTGACTGAAGAAGCTACGGTATCACCCGGCTCGTCAGTGAACAAGTGGGCTCTCGAGAGTCAGCAACCCAGTATATCCTATAAAACCGACCCGGGGTGCTGGGATCAAGGCTGTCCATCCTCTCCTCACTCCCATGAGAACACCAGGCCCCAAGTTCCCTTTCTTGGCTGGATGTTCTGGTTACTATTTTAAGGTAACACATTATTCCAAAACTTAGCTACTTAAAATAAACCATTTTATTTTGGTCACAGTTTTGTGGCTCAGAAATGTGGGGAGAGCTCAGCTAGCCGTTCTCACTTAGAGCCCTCCCACAGTCGCTGTCTGGGGCTGCAGTTGTCTGAGGGCTCACCCGGGCTGGGTGCTCAAGGCGGCTCGTTCACATGGCCCAGGCTGACAGGTCTCGTGGGCTCTCAGGGGAGCTGAGAGCATCCCACAAGAACCAGACGGAGGCTGCAGGGCCCTTGCGGCCTCCCACAGAAGTCAGAGCATTACTTCCGTCACGCTCAATCCGCAGGGTCATAGCATGACTTTGGGGGAAACGGCACTTTTCTTTCACGGGCCCCTTCTTCCATAGAAGTATTAAAAGTGATGTTTTGGTGTTACGGCTCTTCTAGAATTTGTCTAGCAGGCTGTCCGGGTTTTGCTGGAAAGCCCCTTTAATAAAAAAAGAAAAAAGTGATATTTTGTGCCTATGTTGGTAGAAAGGTGAATACAATCCAGTCTAGATTCATTATTGTATGTTCTTTTTTACTGTATTCATGTTTCCTTCTGACTTTAAATACATTCAAGGGCATTAGAAGCATAGGCCTGGGCAGTGTATCCTGGGCACTCGCGTGCACTGGCCCTGCTGACCAGTCTATGCAGCCACAAGCCACCAGATTCCAGGGCAGAACACGGATTCAAGATGGGACACAGGACCCACGACGTCGCACCTGCAGGGCCAGGGCCAAGCAGTGCTCAGCCGTCCGTCACAGCCCGTCTGTGGCTTGGCCTCGGTTCTGTTCATGTTGCAGCGCTTGGGATCTGGAGAGGTCTGACTCTTGTGCTGCTCCAGCTGCTGTCGCTGGCTGGTGTTATGAGCTTGAGGCAGATTTCCCAGAGGCTCACATGCCCCACCGCCGGTCTTTCCCCTTTAGGTCCTGAGATAACAGGGAAATCCTGGGTAAGAATCCAGGTAGTATTTTAATTACAAAGCACATTTTCTCTTCCTCCTTTTCCAGCCTCTCCACTTTCTCTCCTCTATTCCACTATCTTCCTTAGCTTCTCCTTGTTAAGTTCCATCTCTAAGACAAAGGAACCCAGGGCCAAGTTAAGCTCAGAAGAGGACACAGCATCTAGCCCCTGAGCTAAGACCATCCGCCAACCCCACAGCAGAAAAGGTCATGAGCAGAGGACGCAGAAGGATCTGCCTCTCCTCCTCTCCCCTATGGCAGAAAAAAGCAGGTGTGGACCTCAAGAGGGTAAGAGGGAGGTGACACAGGCCACGCCAACCAGAAGAGCACACCTGGGCATGCACACCTGGGACCACTGAAGGGCAGGCCAGGAGCCGCTGCTGAGCTTCATTTCCCATTAAACAAGCACTAAGTCATCTATTGGCAATTGAGAAACCTACGTGGCCAATGAAAATGTGCTTTTAACCGGCTCAATTAGAAGTGAATGTGATCATTATCCCAGCTCACAGGTAGCACTGAGGCTCTAGGCAAAGGTCAGATCAAGTCTCCCAGGGCAGCCCGACTGGGGGTTCCTGCCTCTGCTTGCCGGGGGCCTACCTACTCTGAGGACGCAGGCACCAGCCATGACCCTATTGGCAGGAAGTCTTTTGCTCCTCGCTCTGTGCTCAGCTCCCTGCAAGGCACCCGCCACAATTGCAACCGTTCACTCACCTGCTGGTTCATTGCTCTACCTGTCCACCTTCCCGGATGCTGTACATGACAGTGCTGGCCAGCTGCTGGCCGCGTCACCTGTGGCCTCTCTAGAGAGTTCCCACACACACCACAGCTTCCTGCCTGCGGCGCCTATCACTCGACCAGAGGATGCCCCAAACCCAGGAGTGCACCAGTTAGGGCTGAAGTCCTGGGGGCAGAGGGCGATGTTTCCAGCAGCCACTCTTGACAGATGACAGGCATTGATGCATACCTGGCATCCCTGCCAAGTGGTGCAGTGATCCTGTGGTAGGAAAATCCCAAGGAGAAATCACCCTGAATAGATGCCCTTGGTCCTGGTGCAATTGAGAAAATCCCAAGGAGAAATCACCCTGAATAGACACCGTGGTCCTGGTGCAATTGAGCCTCGGGAAACCCCACCACTGTCACAGCTGCTCTGTGTCCTTGCCCACCTCCCTACCAGGGTTCCCTGGGTTCTTCCCACATTACTTACTTCACTCAAACCCCTGTCTCAGAGTCTGCTGTGGAGAACGCAAACCTGAACTGCTTATAAACTCCAGAACAGGGCTGGGGCTGCTGCATGCCAGGGCCCCACACACTCCTGGTGCAGAGCCAGTTTGGTGAAGGTCTGCAAAGGGGAACAAGCCCTAGATGGAGAAGTCTGAACCATTTGCCTGTTGCCTGACAGCGTCTCCTGGGAGAATCTTAGCTCTTCCCCATTCACTCCATATTAGATCTGGAGTTCTCTCCCCAGTTCTGTGCCCATGTTCAAGGCCTGGTCCAAGGAAGACTGGCTGGGAGCATGTCATCCACCATGACTTGAGTGTTCAACAGGAAAGAAAGGAGCCCGCTGGGCACAGTGGCTCACACCTGTAATCCCAGCACTTTGGGAGGCTGAGGCGGGTGGATCACAAGGTCAGGAGTTCAAGACCAGCCTAGCCAAGATGGTGAAACCCAGTCTCTACTAAAATTACAAAAATTAGCTGGGTGTGGTGGCAGGCACCTGCAATCCCAGCTTCTCAGGAGGCTGAGGCAGAGAATTGCTTAAACCCAGGAGGCGGAGGGTGCAGTGAGCCAAGATCGCACCATTGCACTCCAGCCTGGGTGAAACAGCAAGACTCTGTCTCAAAAAAAAAAAAAAAGGAAAGAAAGGAACCCCAACATCATACTCTCACAGCCCAGCCCTGGGACTGCTCTCCTGCAGGAAGAGGCTGAGGAATTTACAAAGCTGTTTTGTTCACTGGTTTCAACAAAAGTGCGGAAAATAATGTCACCGAGCTGCCACCCTGGAACTGCTTTGTTTGTGTTAGGTTTTCACCGATGAAGGCGGCAGGGCCGGGGCAGGTTGGGGACTCTGGCGGGGTGGGCTGCAGCAGCGTCTGTGTGGACCCAGAACCTGCACCGCCTCACCCCGAGTGGAGCGCTGCAGGATGCTTGTCCGATTACTGACTCTTACTTCTTCTAGTTCCCCCAAAACACACGAGTAACTGACATCCTCAGATGGGTCAGAAATGCTCATGGAAGAGTGGAGGAAGAGGAGGAGGAATCAGAAAGGAGAAGGCGCACAGTGAAGACCATCCATCACAGACACGGGCCACCGTATGCATAAATCAGCCCTTCCTGGACACAACGAAGATGCCACCACCCGAAGTTCAGCTCCCTAGAGAGCAGGAAATGGCAAATTCGGAGACATTTTATTCCTCAACTACAATTCTAATCAAGTCTTTTTTCTGCCGAAGGGGAAAGTATTCCGCAGTGGCTATGCTCTTCATCCTCTCACACTTGGAGAAACTCTGCGTGCACCCTCCCCATATTGCTGAGAGCACGTCGTAGGCTCCAGCCCTGTGGGTTCCTCCTTCTGTCTCTGAGAAATTATCAGATTCTGTCTTTTTTAACATTAGCACTCCCGTTCCCTGTATTCTTCCTTATGGAACTTTGATTCTTCTTAGATTGGACTCTTATCCTTTCCTCCATGTCTCTTCAACCTCTCTTTCATAGTTTCCATATTTCTAGGGTTTTTTTTAATCTCTTTGTGCTGCAGGTCTAACTTCACAGTTGCTAATTCTCTCTTGGGCTGTGCCTAATCTGCTTTGTAAACCATCTACTGTATTTTTAAGTTTAGTGGCTACATTTTTAATTGTGTTTGATTTAAACGCACTCATTTAGAGTCTACATCAAACGATTTTAGTTATCAGAATTTGGCTCCGAGCTCAAATGCTGCCACTGTTCCTGCTGCCTCCTGCTCACAGAAGTGTTTCCTGGTGCTCCGTGGTAATGAAGCACAGCCCTCATGTTCTGGGGGACTTCACCTGGGGTCTCACAGAAGTGTGTCTGATTCCGACCCTCCATATGTGTTTACGTCCTCTAGATGACAAGATGTCACGTAGACAGGAGACTGAGTCTCATGTTCATTTTGGCTTGGAAGCTCCTGGAGCAATCAGCTAGTGTCAGTCAGAACCCGGGCCCCACAGGATGGTAGGCCGTGGTTACAGCTTACTGGTGTCTCAGTCTGTCTGGACTGCTGTAACAATACCTCAGATGGGGTAATCTATCAGTAATGTAAATTCGTTTCTCCCAGTTCCGGAGACGGGCAGTCCAAGACCAAGGCACCAGCAGATCTGGTGTCTGGTGAACGCTTGCTCTCTGCTCCACGGATGGTGCTTCTTGCTGTGTCCTCACAGGGGCAGAAGGGACAAGGCAGCTCCCCTCAACCTCTTTTAAAAGGGCACTAATCCCATTCTCAAGGGCAGAACCCCCGTGACTTAATCACCTTCCACCCAGAGCCAAGGCCAGGAAAAAGAATCCTTCTAGGAACTCCCTTTGCTCATAGCCTTTCAGAGTCGGCTTTCAAGGGCATCAACTTCTTTTGTTTCTTGTTTTGTTTTGTTTTGTTTTGAGACAGAGTCTCACTCTGTCACCCAGGCCAGAGGGCAGCACGATCTCAGCTCACCGAAAACTCCACCTCCCAGGTTGAAGCAATTCTCCTGCCTCGGCCTTCCCAGTAGCTGGGATTACAGGCACCTGCCACCACACCCGGCCAGTTTTTGTATTTTTAATAGAGACAGAGGTTCACCATATTGGCCAGGCTGGTCTCAAACTCCTGACCTCAACTGCTCTGCCCACCTCGGCCTCCCAAAGTGCTGGGATTACAGGTGTGAGTCATTACATCGAGGACATCAACTATCAGAATAAGGAAAAAAAAACAAAACGCAAGACCCCACTATATGTTTCTGACAGAGGGGTTTAAACCAAGGCAACTTCACCTTGAACAGGGGCTGGGTAAAATGAGGCTGAGACCTACTGGGCTGCACTCCCAGGAGGTTGGGCATTCCAAGTCACAGCGAGACAGGATAGTCCCCAGACCCACTCGAGGTGGGACCTGGAGTGGCTCATTTCATTCAGTCCACTGCTGGCCACTCCTCATGAAAGGGAGCATGTAAGCAAGCGAGTGTGGGAACCAGAGTCAATGGACGCCAGACTGGCAGTCACTCCCCTCTGGTGGGAGCGTCCAAGTATGTTACAACCAACGCTCTTTCAGCTCTGCCATCTGGGGTTGGACAAGTGCCAACCAGCTCAGTGGAGGGTCAGGGTGGCAGCCCCTGCCCTCTCAGCACTCGGGGCCTTGTCTGGCATCCAGGAAAAATCCGGTCACACAAATGTCTGAGGTTAACCATGTCCAGCCGTAGTCTCTGACACTCAGTTGCTGCTCAGCCGCCTGTGTGGCTCTGCCAGCTGAAGTCTTTTATGGGCACAGGATAGGGGCGGGGCAGGCCAAAAAGGCAACATTTGGGCAGAAAAATAAGTCAGCTGTTTTTACTGAAGGCTGCAGTTTCAGACTGAAGGGTGGGGTAGCCAGGAGCCCAGCCCTTCTGTAGGATGTTGGCACAAGACACAGGTCAGAAAGTTCTTGCTGGTAAAACAGACTGCAGCAAAGCAGCTGAAACCCAGCAAAACCAAAATGGCCAAGAGAGTGACCTCCGGTCCTCCCCACTGCCCATCATATGCTCATTACAATGCATTAGCTAAAAGTCACTCCTCCTGTGCCATGACGGTTTACAAATGCCATGGCAACGTCAGGAAGTTACCCTATATGGTCTAAAATGGGGAGGAAGCCTCAGTTTGGGGAATTGCCCACCCCTTTCCAGGAAAACTCATGAATAATCTACCTTCCGTTCATCCTATAATCAAGAAATTAACCATAAAAATAAACAGCCAGCAGCTGTTGGGGCTGCTCTGCCTATGGAACAGTCATTTTTTATTTCTTTAATTTCTTAGTAAACTTGCTTTCACTTTATGGACTTGTCCCAAATTCTTTTACGCATGGAATCCAAGAACCCTCTCTTGGACCTCTTTCCAGGAGTACGTCTACAAAATAACGATTTAAATATAAAGATACAGATTCAACATGAAAAGGTGGAGGAAGATACACCATGCTAACATTAATCAAAAGAGAGTAGTTTTTGGGCAAAACAAATATCAGAACAAGAAAAATTACCAGGAATACCGAAGGAATTACACAATGACAAAAGGGCCCATCCAAGAAGACAGAATAATTGTCAACCCAAAATATCTGAGACAGAGCTCAGTCAATTTAGAAAGCTTATCTTGCCAAGGTTAAGGACATGTCGGTGGCACAGCCTCAGGATGTCCCGACATGTGCCCAAGGCGGCTGGGGTACAGCTGCTCTTACACACTTTAGGGAGACATAATACCTCAATCAATACATGTAAGATTTACACGGGTTCTATCTAGAAGGGTGGAACAACTCAGAGGGTTGGTGGCTTCCAGGTCATAGGCAGACTTAAACATATTCTGATTGGCAATTGATTGAAAGAGTTGTTATCAGTGGAAAGAAATGTGCCGGTTGAGATAAGGGGTTGTGGAGACCCAGGTTTTATCATGTGGATGAAGCGTCCAAGCAGGAGGTTAAATTTTAGAGAGCCCTGGACAAGGAGGGACCCATTCAGGTGGTTGCAGGGAGGCGGGGCCTTCAATGTTTATTTTTGGTTTACATAATACTTAAGATGCATGCACCTAACAACAGAGAATCAAAACACAGGAAGCAAAAACTAATAGAACGGCAAGGAAAACATGAGCTATAAAACATTCTTTACAGCATTAATAGCTGGAGACCTCAACACTCCTCTGTCAGTAATTGATAGATCTAGTGGGCATAAAATCGGTGAGGCTGTCACAAGGAACAGCCCCATTCATCACTGGATCTAACTGACATCCACAGACTTTCAGCCAGCAACAGCGGAATACATGTTTTTCTCACAATCACGTGGAACATTCATCAGATAGGCCATACTCGAGGCCATAAAGCATAGCTTAACAAATTTAAAAGAACAGAAATTATACAAAATATGTTCTCAGAGCACAGTGGAATCAAACTAGAAGTCAAAAACAAAAATCTACCAGAAGCTGAAAAGATCCCCAGATATTTGGAGATTAAGCAATGTACTTCTATTTTACATAAGGATCAAAAAAGAAGTCTCAAGAAACATTAAAAAGTACCTTCGACTGAATGAAAATGAAAATACAACTTAAATATGTGGAATGCAGTGAAAACAGTGCTTAGAGGAAAATGTATAACATTGAATTCATTTACTAGAAAAGGAGGAAGGGCTGGGTGCAGTGGCTCACACCTGTAATCCCAGCCCTTTAAGAGGTCAAGGTGGGTAGATCATCTGAGGTCAGGAGTTCGAGACCATTCTGTCTGGCCAACATGGTGAAACCCCATCTCTACTAAAAATACGAAAACCAGCCAGGTGTGGGGGTGCCCGTGTACAGTCCCAGCTACGTGGGAGGCTGAGGCGGGAGAATTACTTGAACCTGGGAGGCGGAGGTTGCAGTGAGCCGAGTGCACCATTGCACTCCAGCCCGGGTGACAGAGTGAAACCCTCAAAAAATGAAAAGAAAAGAAGAAAGATCTTAAATCAATCATCCAATCTTCCAACTTAGGAAATTAGAAAAAAAGAAGGGCAAATTAAATCAAACGTAGATGTAATAAATTTGAAAATTAGAGAATAATTCAATAAAATTCAAAGTAGGAAATCATTAGAAAAAATAAACGAAACCAAAAGCTGGTTCTTTGAGAAGATCAATAAGATCAGTAAACCTCTAGTCTGGCTGAGCAAAAAAGAGACACAAATTGCTCACACTGTAAATAAAAGAAGAGTCATCACTGCTGATCTCACGGACATTAAAAATAATAAAGAAATATTATAATCAACTAGATGCACACATTTGATAACTCGGACGAAATGGATCCATGTTCTGAAAGACACAAATTACCAAAACTCACATAAAGAGAAATAGGTGTTCTAAGTAGGCCTGTGTGTACTGAAGAAATTAAATCAATAACTAATAGCCCTCAAAAAAATAAAGCACTAAGCCCACGTTATTTCACTGGTTGCTTCTACCAACCATTTAAGGAAAAAAAAAAAATACAAATTCTCTAAAGTCTCTTCCAAAATATAAACACAAAGAGAATTCTTCCTGACTCGTTCTATGAGGCCAGCATTACTCTAATACCAAAACTAGATAAAGACATTATGAGAAAGGAAAAATACAAACCCGTATCTCTCGTGAACACAGAGAGAGCATCATTTCATATAATCGTTGCCATCTGCATATCTTCTTTCATAAGCATCTGTTCAGATCTTTTGCCCACTTAAAAACCGGGTCGCTTGTTTTCTTATCGTTGAATTTTTTTTTTTTTTTTAAGGAGGTGGCTCACTCTGTCGCCCAGGCTGCAGTGCAGTGACCCGATCTCGGCTCACTGGAACCTCCGCCTCCCGGGTTCATGCGATTCTCCGGTCTCAGACTCCCGAATAGCTGGGACTACAGGCACGAACCACCATGCCTGGCTAACTTTTTGTATTTTTAATAGAGACGGGGTTTCATCATGTTAGCCAGGATGGTTTCGATCTCCTG
This sequence comes from Saguinus oedipus, assembly GCA_031835075.1. Taxonomy (NCBI): domain Eukaryota; kingdom Metazoa; phylum Chordata; class Mammalia; order Primates; family Cebidae; genus Saguinus; species Saguinus oedipus. Next base: position 838,730 of record CM063173.1, on the reverse strand, counting down.
ACCTCATGATCTGCCCACCTCGGCCTCCCAAAGTGCTGGGATTACGTGGTTTAGCTCTGTATCCCTATCCGAATCTCATGTTGAATTGTAATCTCCATTGTTGAGAAAGGGATCTGGCGGGAGGTGATTGGACAATGGGGGAGGATTTTATTGCAACATGGCCTGGCCTCAATACACATTAGATAATGACAGCCGATGGCCCAAAAATGGCATCTTTGACTTGCAAATTCTCAGGAACCTTAACAACTTTATAACCAGGAACATCAAATGGCAGGGGGTTTCTACTTCCACCTTAAATCTCAAAGCTCTCTGTCAAGCTGGCACCCCTCACAAAATCCTTCTTCTAAATGAAAACATTCCCTGCGTCTCTCCTTCCTCTAAGACTCCTTTTAACCCTGCAGATAAACCTCCACTGGATTCTCATCCCCCTGCATCCGCTCCTCTCCCATCGAGGGGTCCCTCCTGCCCCCAGGCCTTCAGCCCCAAACCCCACTCCTCCTCCTTCGCCACCTGTTACCTGTTCAAAAAGTGCTCAAACCGCCTCTGCCATTATCCCTCTCTGGGAAGCGGCTGGGGTTGAAGGCACTGCTCGTGTTTGTGTCCCTTTCTCCATGTCTGATTTGTGGAAGATGGAACAGTGTCTGGAATCTTTCTCTGAAAATCCCTCTCATTATCACGGGGAATTCCTAAACATAACCCGGCCCTCTCATTTAACTTGGCATAATATTTACATAACTCTAACCTCCACTCTAGCGCCGATGGAAGAGTGCTCGTCTCAGTTAAACACCCAAGCTCCACGCATATGAAAAGGCGTCTGTGCTTCTCTCATCGGTCTTGTTTTCCCGGTTAACTGAATGACTTTTCCCCACCCTGTCTTGCCACTCTTGGTGCATGTATAAAAGACCCTAAAATAACTTCCCGTGGCCTGGGACTCCGTGGGAAAACAGAAAAGGCGCCACCAATCCCATTTTGGGAAAAATCCCTGTTTTCCATATGGAACCCCTGGAATTAAAGGTGAATAAGTGCTTCTCGAAATTGGTCTTTGTCTTCCAACTATGCTTGTTTATTAGGCCCTAGAAACGGTTTTCCGAGCCTTGTTCTTAAAAGGCCTCACCTGAAGGCCAATAATCCAATTGGGAAATTAGCAGGAAAAAAAATTCTTGTAACTGCTGAATCTTCCTGTGATGGTCTGTGTGGCTATATATGTGTTACCTTTGCACTGTCTATGAAAAGAGCTCTGCCCAGCACCTCGGGAGGCCGAGGCGGGTGGATCACGAGGTCAAGAGATCGAGACCATCCTGGTCAACGTGGTGAAACCCCCTCTCTACTAAAGATACAAAAAATTAGCTGGGCATGGTGGTGCGTGTTTTTGGGGGAAAGAACTGTTAGCATCTTTGACATTTAAAAAAAGAAAATTTATATTTAAAAAAGAATCTTATGGCTGGGGGCAGTGGCTCACGTCTGTAATCGAAGAACTTTGGGAGCCTGAGGCAGTCGAATCACGAGTTCAGGAGATCGAGACCATCCTGGTTAACACAGTGAAAAACTGTCTTTACTAAAAATACAAAAAATTAGCTGGGCATGGTGTCAGTAGTCCCAGCTACTCGGGAGGCTGAGGGTCAGAAGAATCACTTGAACCCGGGAGGTGGAGGTTGCAGTGAGCCAAGATCACACCACTACACTCCAGCCTAGGCAACAGAGAGAGACTCCATCTCAATAATAATAATAATAAAAACATTGTATATACTTTCGGTAAAAAGATTATAAGGCAGCATGACACTGTGAAATTTTACCTAGATTAAAAGGTTACAAAATGGTTTTAAAGGTTTAAGCAGGTTTTGGAAGGTTAACTGTAAAGGAATTTCTGTGTGAACATATTGGCTAAAGTTAAAATGTATCCAGTTTTTCTATAAATCAAGCATTAAAATAAAAGTACAACAGATTTTTCTTAAAGCACTAACCTGCTCTTTAACAAAATTATAAAGGATTAAAAGGGTGTATAAAAACTTACCTTATGATCAAACAGTAAAATTGGGTAAATGCATCTACCAGGTTTTATTAGAAATTATGTTTAACATAAAGGTAAAATTTGGCTTCTTTGGTATAAAATCATACAGGAACATTGTCAAATATGAAATGGTGTTTGGCTTTCTGCATTTGTATAAATATGTTATCGATATGTGTCCCAAAGTTACAGGAAACTCCTATAATCCTGATATGTCTTAGTGTACATGATTAGTAATAGTTATATTTAATTACAATGATAATTTATAGTGCTTTCTTAAAGCCCTATAAACTAAAAACTAGATGTTTCAGCAAGTGCTGCCTCTAAGCCCCCAACCCTCAAAGAAGGAAATTAAGAAATAGAAAATCTTAAGCTAAAAATTATTTTTTAAAAGTAACCAAGTAAAAATTACTCATCGTAGTCTCACCCCTACCTCACCAAATACTTTTTGTCATCTCGACCTCTCCCGTCAACCAAATATTAAAACTTAATAGAAATTATTTGCTGTGCCACCCTCGTGGGAGTTACTTTCCTATTTGCAGTAGGACTATGTCCTGTAGCGCCCTCAGGGTAGAATATTGAACAGAAAATCTCATTACTGTAGCATTTTGCTTAATTATCATCCTCATAGCAGGAATAACAGTTACCAACAGAAAATAACACGTGGGCCTTTCTAAGTATGTGCCTCTGCCTCTCATTAGGTAAGGAATGTTGTTTCTATAACGACCAATCAGGCCTAGTTAAAAAAACGCTGCTAAAAACTTTTCTAAAAGGCTAAAAAGCTAAGGGAACCCCAAAACAACCAAATAGATTCTTGGTTTAAAACCAAAATCATAGCATAGGTCACCTCATTCCTGGGCCCTCTCCAAATAATATGCCTAAGACGAATGTTCTTATCCTGCCTAATTAACCTTTTTCAGATTTTTAACTGACAGGATCATGGCTATTTCACAGACAACTTCCCCAAACCGTCCACAAACAGCATTATTCCTGCAGCCAGTCTGAAAGCTGAAAACTGTCCATTCCCCTGTTCAGCAGGAAGGAGCCAGGACGAACACGCCACCCCTTGTCCGTTTTATAACTAGAGAGTCTGGATTGACACAGCAGGAGTATCACCATCTTGTACGAGCACTGTCATTTTAAAGTTCACCTTAATCAAAAACCACCTAAAACCAAGGGGAATCAGTAATGGCTAAGGTCAGCATGACCATAAACCACAAATAACATCTCTGACCGGAAACATTCCAAACAGAAGCCCCCTCCGACCAGGAAGACGGCAACCCCAAGGTAACAGAGACATTCCAACCCCAACCTAAACTTCTTCCCCACACAGAAACATTCCAAGCTTGTGATAAGCCCCCTCACCCTAAAACCATTATATACTCAGTCTGTAAGAGAAAGCGCTCCTGATGGAAATTGGCCAGAAGCCCCTCTCGGGTTTTTCCTCTAAAATAAACCTGTCTTTAACTATTAAGCAGCATCTTGGGTTTCTTTTCTCTTTAACTTTTACACTTCTCTTCTAGCTTTGCTCCCACAGAGAAGTGGGCTGGGATGCCCAGGGCAGTGCAGGGGGCAGGACATCTCTATCAATAATTCTACTGAGGCACCGTGAAAGCAGGGCACGTCCCCAAGGAGAAGGCAGGTGGCTCCAAAAGAAGGAGAAAAACTTGCTGGGCAGGCAGAGATGGCAGATGGGGTATCAGAAGGATAGGGCCACTGCCAGGGCCCAGAATTAGGCAAGAGAAGGAATCTCTGTCCTGGTATAAAACTAGACAATGCTGTGTCCACATCATATGATGGGACCTGTTCAAAGGAACTAGTGGGGAAATAGCCTGGAGCTCTCCTAGAGCGACAATGAACCTGAATCAGAGTTAGGACAGGGCCAGAGCACAGCTTTCCGCAACCCCCAAGCACAGGACAGAGCCCAGCCTCAGCCTTCCCATTCCCTAGCCACAGGGCCAGAGCCCAGCCTCCTCCTTCCCCAGTGATCAGGCCGGAGCCCAGTATCCACTTTCCCCAGTGACAGGGCCAGAGCCCAGCCTCCTCCTTCCCCAGTGACAGTCCAGAGCCCAGCCTCTTCCATCTCCAGTGATGGGGCCAGAGCCCAGCCTCCTCCTTCCTCAGCCATGGGGCCAGAGCCCAGCCTCTTCCCTCTCCAGTGTTAGTCCAGAGCCCAGCCTCCTCCTTCCCTAATTGCAGGGCTGGGGAATTGCCCATGGCTATCCACCTTGGAGTCAGCAAAGTTTGAACAAATATCTTCTTTGCGTCCAGCAGTTACTGGAGGTTGGCAAGACCCAGGGAGGAATACCTCTGTCACCTAGGGGATTGGGGACGGTGGAGAGAAAGGGCTAGGGACTTGAGGGATGGCAGGGAAAGGGAGGCACTGTTGAGAGAGGAGGGATGCTCAGGCCCCTTCCTCTGTTCTTTCCACCACACACGCTTTCCTGAGGCCCTTTGACCCCTGGGTGAAGAATTTCATCCCCTCATGGGACATGGATCAGGGGAGCATTTGGGGAGCGCTTGTGTGGTGTGGGGCTCAGGCACTAATGGGGTTAAGGGGCATGGGCCTGTGGACTGTCCAGGGCCTTCCAGGTCAGGAAGAGACCCACCAGCATGAAAACCCTCCAGACTCGGAACTAAAAGCCATCCCCTGCAGGGTTCAGCAGGAAACTAAGGAGCCCACCACCATCCCCCACAGCCCCCCATTGTACCAACTGCTGCTCACTCTGTAACCAGGAGAGCACAGGCAAAAGGAGACTCAGCAAGAGGAGTTGGGTCTAGGGAAGACCCATCCTTGACGTTCTGAGCTCCCGCTACCACATGGCTGGCAGCTGTGCTGCCCCTCCAGGCTCCACCACTCCCTCGACCCCTTGCCTGCTGCCTTTCTTGCCCCCTGCAGCCAGGCCGCCCACTGCATCTGCAGCCTTGTAGCAGGTGGCTGCACCCTGGTGGGTGAGAACAGGGTTCAGAGAGACTCGGTGCTTCCTGCAGTCACACAGTGAGTGGGGCCCGGCTGTCTCCATCCTGAGGCTGTTCACTCTGTGACACTCGGCTGCTCCCACTCCGAATCTGAGGATCCGCTGTCAGGAGGGCCACCTTCAGCTACTTCTGAGTCCCAACAGTAAGGAGCCCAGAAGTGACGTGGTGGTGTTTTTAAGCCGATGTTGTCTGGAACGGCTTTTGACGCAGCAATCATCACTGAAAGGGTTCACGTTTTAAATAGTCACAAAGACTATTCCCAGCACACTGTCCATATCGAGAGCTCTAAGTGAAATTATTAGGGTGCTTTTCACTGCTTCCAGTCTCATATAAATAAAAGGCAATTTGATGCTCACCATCATCCACTTCAGAAAATGCATCAACAAACGTTTCCTTCTCAGTGAGAAAGTTAACACTGTTCCTTTCACACCTTGAATTTGTATTTATTCCAATTTCCCCAAAGAATTTGACCCTAATATATATGTTTTGTGCTTGAAGATCTTTCACTGAACACTGTCCTATGTCTCTACAACAAAAATATATCATTTTAATTCTAATTTTAAAAAGTTTTCTGCAACCATATGTTTCTATGTATTTAAAATGTCATTTGGGTTGAATTATAACAATTATGAATGCACAGTTAAGTATTAATAAATATACTTAAAATTTAAAGAGTGATTAAACATTAAAAACTCCTATTTTATTGAAGGAATGTATCTCTTTTTTTCTTTTTTATTGCATTTTAGGTTTTGGGGTACATGTGCAGAACGTGCAAGATAGTTGCATAGGTACACACATGGCAGTGTGTTTTGCTGCCTTCCTTCCCTTCACCCACATTTGGCATTTCTCCCCAGGCTATCCCTCCCCAGCTCCCCCCACGCTGTCCCTCCCCTATTCCCCCCAATAGACCCCAGTGTGTAGTACCCCCCTCCCTGTGTCCATGTGTTCTCATTTTTCCTCACCCACCTATGAGTGAGAATATGTGGTATTTCATTTTCTGTTCTTGTGTCAGTTTGCTGAGAATGATATTCTCCAGATTCATCTATGTCCTTATAAAGGACACGAACTCATCATTTTTGACTGCTGCATAATATTCCATGGTGTATATGTGCCACATTTTCCCAGTCCAGTCTATCATCGATGGGCATTTGGGTTGGTTCCAGGTCTTTGCTATTGTAAACAGTGCTGCAATGAACATTCGTGTGCATGTGTCCTTATAGTAGAATGATTTATAGTCCTTTGGATATATACCCAGTAATGGGATTGCTAGGTCAAATGGAATTTCTATTTCTAAGTCCTTGAGGAATCGCCACACTGTCTTCCACAATGGTTGAACTAATTTACACTCCCACCAACAGTGTAAGAGTGTTCCTCTTTCTCCACAACCTCTCCAGCATCTGCTGTCTCCAGATTTTTTAATGATCACCATTCTAACTGGCATGAGATGGTATCTCAATGTGGCTTTGATTTGCATCTCTCTAATGACCAGTGATGATGAGCATTTTCTCATGTGTTTGTTGGCCTCATGTATGTCTTCTTTTGTAAAGTGTCTGTTCATATCCTTTGCCCATTTTTGAATGGGCTTGTTTTTTTCCTGTAAATCTGAGTTCTTTGTAAATTCTGGATATCAGCCCTTTGTCCGATGGGTAAACTGCAAAGATTTTTTTCCCATTCTGATGGTTGCCGATTCACTCTAGTGACTGTTTCTTTTGCCGTGCAAAAGCTGTAGAGTTTGATTAGGTCCCATTTGTCTATTTTGGCTTTTGTTGCCAATGCTTTTGGTGTTTTGGTCATGAAGTCCTTGCCTACTCCTTTGTCCTGAATGGTTTTGCCTAGATTTTCTTCTAGGGTTTTTATGGTGTTAGGTCTTATGTTTAAGTCTTTAATTCATCTGGAGTTAATTTTAGTGTAAGGTGTCAGGAAGGGGTCCAGTTTCTGCTTTCTGCACATGGCTAGCCAGTTTTCCCAACACCATTTATTAAACAGGGAATCTTTTCCCCATTCCTTGTTTTTGTCTGGTTTATCAAAGATTATATGGTTGTAGATATGTTGTGTTGCCTCCGATGCCTCTGTTCTGTTCCATTGGTCTATATCTCTGTTTTGGTACCAGTACCATGCTGTTTTGATTACTGTAGCCTTGTAGTATAGTTTGAAGTCTGGTAGTGTGATGCCTCCCACTGTGTTCTTTTTGCTTAGAATTGACTTGGCTATGCGGGCTCTCTTTTGGTTCCATATAAAGTTCATGGTGGTTTATTCCAGTTCTGTGAAGAAATTCAATGGTAGTTTGATGGGGATAGCATTGATTGTGTAAATTACTTTGGGCAGTATGGCCATTTTCACGATATTGATTCTTCCTAACCATGAACATGGAATGTTTCTCCATCTGTTTGTGTCCTCTCTTATTTCGTTGAGCAGTTGTTTGTAGTTTTCCTTAAAGAGGTCCCTTACATTCCTAGTGAGTTGTATTCCTAGGTATTTTATTCTCTTTGTAGCAATTGTGAATGGCAGTTTGTTCTTGATTTGGTTCTCTTTAAGTCTGTTATTGGTGTATAGGAATGCTTGTGATTTTTGCACATTGATTTTATATCCTGATACTTTGCTGAAGTTGCTTATCAGTTTCAGGAGTATTTGGGCTGAGGTGATGGGGTCTTCTAGGTATACTATCATGTCGTCTGCAAACAGAGACAATTTGGCTTCCACCTTTCCTATTTGAATACCCTTTATTTCTTTTTCTTGCCTGATTGCTCTGGCTAGAACTTCCAGTACTATGTTGAATAGGAGTGGTGAGAGAGGGCATCCTTGTCTAGTGCCGGATTTCAAAGGGAATGCTTCCAGTTTTTGCCCATTAAGTATGATACTGGCTGTTGGTTTGTCGTAAATAGCTTTTATTACTTTGAGATACGTTCCATCAATACCAAGTTTATTGAGGGTTTTTAGCATAAAGGGCTGTTGAATTTTGTCAAATGCCTTCTCTGCATCAATTGAGATAATCATGTGGGGTGCTCTACACATTCAGAGAAACTTCTCTAGTAACTAACTATAGAAATGATCTCTGAAAGTATAGTCTTGGAATGTATCTTTTTTAAATGGAACTTTTTGGATTGGTTCATCACAGATGGGTGAATGCTGTTTATGGCCAGCCTGGCAGTTTTAGAACCATTCCATCCTTTTCTCAGTTTTACAAGTGGAACATCAAGCTACTCTGCTCACATGACATGTGTGACACTCCCGTTGTTTCTCTATAAAGAACACAGCTCCTCTATAGCAACATCACTCAAACATTTGCTGTTTAAAAAAAAAAAAAAACAGGGTCTTGTTCTGTCACTGACGCTGGAATGCAGTGGCATGAACACAGCCCACTGCAGCCTCTGGCTCCCAATTTCCAGTGATTCTGGTGCCTCACCTTCCCGAGTAGCTGGCACTACAGGTGCATGCCACCGCACCAGCTACTGTTTGTATTTTTTAGAGACAGGGTTTTGCCAAGTTGCCCAGGCTGGTCTTAAAGTCCTGAGCTCAAGCAATCCACCCTCCTCAGCCTCCCAAACTGCTGGGATTACAGCCATGAGCCACTGTGCCTGGCCCACTCAAATATTTGAACCCCTTCCTGGTTAAACGCTACAAACTCTATTTTTGCTTGATCGTATAACAGTTGACGACCTAATCAGGTGCTCTCTAGATTTTTTTCAAACAAATAATAAGATAACAACTGACATGCAAGGTTATTTCTTATCCAGTGTTTAGAGCCTTTCACTTGTTCATTTTTGAGGAATTATAACCAAAAAGGCTTTACTTAGACCTATCGAGTGACAATAAATCGTACCCATTTTCTCTCACTTAGTGGCACCTGGTTTATTGCCCTATGTTAAGATCTGTTAGTGATACCTTGTTTAAGAAACAAAATTATGAAACCAAAAATGAGGTACAATTGAAAAATGTGTATTTCAGAAATGTTTCTGGCAGCTCTGAACAAAACCTAACGTCAGTCAATCTATTTCCATGTTGTATGTCACCTTAAAGTGCGTTAAAATGCATGACAGATGGACAGAAAGACAGATACAGCTATATACACGTATACATAGGAACTGACTTTACAGTGATGCTGCTGGCAGATTTAGCACAGCCTCTCCGCATGCGAGTGGGAGGAATTAATCCTGCTCAAATGAAGCCGGTTTTCCCAAACTGAGGGACTTGATTCCTAGATTATGTTTTAGGGATGTTGATCCCGCCCATGTATACAGTATATGTTTGGGAGTGAAGGGTAATCCAGGCTTACAGCATGGACGTTAATGATGGCTAAGTGCTTTATTTACAGTACATTCCACAGTGCACTTCCTGAGGGAAAGTGACTACAATGGCTCCTAAGTCACAACAGGATGTTTGTGCCCAAGTTTTTTGTGGGTTTTTTTTTTGTTTGTTTCTTTGTTTTTGAGAAAGTCTCACTCTGTCGCCCAGGGTGGAGTGCAGTGGCACAATCTCGGCTCACTGCAACCTCCACCTCCCGGGTTCAAGTGATTCTCCTGCCTCAGCCTCCCAAGTAGCTGGGATTACAGCCCTCCACCATGCCCAGCTAATTCCAAGTTTTAAAACTCTTTTACATCTTATGTTTTATGGATTTCTTCCAGTACCCTTTATGCTAGTAAGTGAAAATATTTCTCCTATAAGTCTAAACAAATGTTTAAAAAGTATGTAAGATAGGAACTTGTTTCCAACATGCATATTCTTTTCACATGCAGAAGTAATGGTGAGCATTTTTCATCTCCTTTGCAGCAGACCCCCCAGGCTGGGCCCTCAACAAGCTCATTCCCATGGCTGGGAAGGCTATGGAGACAGAGCTGGCTTCCTAGCAGCCTGGGGTTTCCCACGGTGGTTTTTCTGCATGTTAAATATGCTAAGAAAGTTTGGTTGTGGGATCGGTGCCTGACCAGATGCCTTTGGCTTTTACTGGCTGGTGCTGCTACACACACACACACACACACACACACACACACACACACACACACACACACGGCCCTGCTGCTCTGAGACTTAGCAGCTACAGGCTCTCTGGGCATCCTTACCTGGAGAACTGCCCAAGGCTGGCAGAACCACCTGGCTCCAAAATGCCTGGAGGCCCCAGCTTCCTCCACTCTCCCTTGGCTGAGCTAACGGGTCCTTCGCTGTGCCCCGTCCTCAAGGCAGGACTTGCTGTGAGGCAATTCATCCCTCACATCCTTGCTCTGTTCCTTCCACTGCCCCATCCAGGTTTGCTCACTCCTTTCTCCTCAATCAACCACAAGCACCAAATCCCTGCCTCAGGCTGTGCTTCCAAGAAACCACTTAAGCCAAGTGGCTACGGATGAGTCAACCTCCAAGACTGGCATTTATATGACTGTAACTCATAAAACTGCACATTTGAAAGGGTGAATTTTACTGCTTTTCAATTATGCCTCAATAAACCTGCCTTTAAAAACAAGGTGAACTTCATGGAAAAATAGTTACTGCTATTTTGGAGAAAAGATCCAAACCTGTCAACCAATGAAAAACCTCAGAAAAGCAAAAAGGGAGGCACAGCAAAGGAGCCCTTCGCTGCATTAGATATTTTCCTGGCCGGGCGCGGTGGCTCACACCTGTAATCCCAGCACTTTGGGAGGCCAAGGCGGGCAGGTCACGAGGTCAAGAGATCGAAACCATTCTGGCCAACATGGTGAAACCCCATCTCTAATAAAAATACAAAAGTTAGCTGGGTGTGGTGGTGCACACCTACAGTCCCAGCTACTCAGGAGGCTGAGGCAGGAGAATTGCTTGAACCCAGAAGGTGGAGGTTGCGGTGAACTGAGATCACACCACTGCACTCCAGCCTGGTGCCTGGTGACAGAGCAAGACTTTGCTTCAAAAAAGAAAAAAATACATATATTTTCCTGGCCCACCAGCCTGCAGCAAGCCACAGGTGGAGGACAAGGCAAGGGATGGGTCTTTCCAAGGTGCCCCAGGTGCTGACTGAGGGGCCATTATGTGATAAAATCTCCTTTTTGAGAGAAAAGGAGGTTGCACAAGGTGGAAAAGAAGCACAGCTGCATGAAAGGGGTGGGCCAAGGGGCTGTGGTCTCTGCTGTGCCTTTCAAACGTGTGTCACAGGGAGCTCTGAGGGCCGTGCTCTCATCTGCCTGGCTGTCCTGTGCTCACAGGGCCAGCGTGTAATTATTAGGGATCTGGCGTGGGTTTTCTCTCATTTGTTTTATTTTTCACTTACCAGCTGCGTGTTAATAGAAAGTCCCATGACTGAAGGATTTGCCCGGGATTTCTGTAATAAAATAGAAGGATTTGCCACAAACGCTGGAAGAACCCTCTGCAAAAGTGGTATTTTTCAAGTGATTATGAGATCCAGAACATATTGTCATCCTGGGCTGCAAGCCTGGCTTCCTCGCTGAGCAGCAGTGACAGATGTCCCCTGTTAATGTCCAGTGATTAAATGTCACTGCAGGGGCCCCTCCTCACCCACACAACCTGTTCCTTTCTTTCTGCAGCCACTGTGTCACTGCTTGTCACAAAACCCACATTTCCTGCACATTGTTGGCGTTCTCCAGAGGTGAGCCCTTGTACCAGCACAGCCCTGCCCTGCTCCCTCCTCAGCCCATCCCCAGGACACTGGGGGACAAATAGCACCATCGCTACCGAGTGATAATAAAGGCTGACAGGAATGTATCCTCAGCTTGAGGCAGCTACAAAGAAGGAAAGAAGTAAGGAAAAAGCTCATGAAGATGCTGGAATCATAGTCTCCTCCCGGGAATTCAGCCCGAGAACACAATTTGTCAGAAGTGAAAAGCGCTATTTAGATGGAGGTTTATGGAAGCACTTGCTGTCATAACACTGAGAATAACCTGCAAACCCTTTTACAGGTGGATAAATAAGTGATGACAAATCCTCTGCCTGGTTACGGCAGGACCCTCAGTAATCATGCGACGGTGGCTAAATGCGGCAAATTGAGCAGCAGTTTTCGTTTTCATTGCTTCCCTAAGTCCTACCAAATAGAAGGAAAAGAGAAAAGTTTACAAATTCACAGAGACAAAGAAAGAGCAGAAAAAGGCAAAGGAGACAGGAGACAAGGAAGGTCAAAAAGGAGGAAAGAGCATGAGCAGAAAAGGCCCAAGTTCCTGAGGAGGACCCCTAAAATGTGGGTCATCCCGTGCCCAGGAACCCAGAAAGGCTCAGGAACTGGTCTTCCCAAGTGCCAGGGAAGGCAGGATGAGGCCTGGGCCTAAGAGGAGAAAGTCTGCAGGGGGAACAAGCAGATGCCTGGGAGTCACTCCCAGGAATCCAGGGGCCCCAGAACCGTCCTCCCACAGCCATCAGGACGTGGGAGTGTCCCAGGACTCTAGGGGCCCCAGAACCATCCTCCCACAGCCATCAGGACGCGGGAGTGTCCCAGGACTCCAGGGGCCCCAGAAACGTCCTCCCACAGCCATCAGGACGCGGGAGTGTCCCAGGACTCCAGGGGCCCCAGAACCATCCTCCCACAGCCATCAGGACGCGGGAGTGTCCCAGGACTCCAGGGGCCCCAGAACCGTCCTCCCACAGCCATCAGGACGCGGGAGTGTCCCAGGACTCTAGGGGCCCCAGAACCGTCCTCCCACAGCCATCAGGACGCGGGAGTGTCCCAGGACTCTAGGGGCCCCAGAAACGTCCTCCCACAGCCATCAGGACGCGGGAGTGTCCCAGGACTCCAGGGGCCCCAGAACCATCCTCCCACAGCCATCAGGACGCGGGAGTGTCCCAGGACTCCAGGGGCCCCAGAACCGTCCTCCCACAGCCATCAGGACGCGGGAGTGTCCCAGGACTCTAGGGGCCCCAGAACCGTCCTCCCACAGCCATCAGGACGCGGGAGTGTCCCAGGACTCTAGGGGCCCCAGAAACGTCCTCCCACAGCCATCAGGACGCGGGAGTGTCCCAGGACTCCAGGGGCCCCAGAACCGTCCTCCCACAGCCATCAGGACGCGGGAGTGTCTTCTCTGCAGAGATGACTTAGACCCAATTCCAAGGTGGAGACGTCCAGCAGTGGGGGCAGGACTGAGGCACCAGTCAGAAAGGGGTGATTGTGAGAGGAAAACGTGAGATCACTCGGGGGCAGGTCAGTAGCCTGGTGCCTAATGACCTACAGGAAAACCCACAGGTCAGCACCCTCACCATGCTCACATGCACACCCTCACATGCACTCATACAGACTCTCACGCACACACACTCACACATGTGCACACACAGAATCTCATGCACAAACATGCAGACTCATGCACACTCGTGCACACACACATTCAATGTGTACACACAGACACACAATCACATGCACACAGACTCTCATGCACACCCACTCACGTGTACACATGGACTCACATGCTGACCACGTGCACAAAGTCACATGCACACACACTCTCACATGCACACACGTGCACACACACGTGCACACACATTCTCACGGGCACACACTCACGTGCATACACACTCATGCACACACACTCACGGGCACACACTCTCACGGGCACACTCACGTGCGCGCACACTCACGAGCACACACACGAGCACAGACACTCACGTGGACACACTCTCACGTGCACACACATGCACACACTCACGTGCACACACACGAGCACACACACTCTCACGTGCACACACAGTCACGTGCACACACAGTCACGTGCACACACTCACGAGCACACACACTCACGTGCACACACACTCACGAGCACACACTCTCACGTGCACACACAGTCACGTGCACACACAGTCACGTGCACACACACAGAAGTTCCACTTGCTTTTTGTTTACTCGTTCTTAAGTATGAAAATGTAGCTGAGGAAACCCCTTAACGTTGGCAACAAAGACTAACAAGCGAAACGCAGGAGACCCAGCGGAATTAAAGACGAAGCATAGAAGGAAGACAGCTTTGAAAAGACCTACAATTAATACCCTGAAAGAGATGAGAGGGTTTGTCTCTCTGCGGCTGTGACAGAAATCAGAACTGATTTTTTCTAAGCGGCAGTAAGAATGATCAAACAACCTCTTGGAAATTAAAAGTGTAATCGCCAAAATAAAAAGAATCCAGTGGCAAGAGTTGAAGATGAAGTTGAAGAAATCTCTCAGAAAGTGGTGAGGAGAGGCCAGGAGATGAGCAGTAAGAGGAAAAAGCGAGGAAGTTGGGGAGCACCTCCGAGAGTCACTGCAGGTGTTGGAGCGGTGTCTTCAGGTCTTTCACATACGGCTTATCAGAGTTCTAGAAAGTACAGGAAACATGGAAGGAATTTTCAAAAGAAAATGTCCCACCAGGGAAGAACTTGTCCTTCTATGCAAAGGCCCACCGGACACCCAGAAACACAAATGACTAAAAGTCAACATCAAGGAACGTCATCAAGAAATTATAGAACGCTAGGAGCATAGAAAAGATGCCAAAAGTTGGTGGCTCACGCCTGTAATCCCAGCACTTTGGGAGGCTGAGGTGGGTGGATCACGAGGTCAAGAGATCGAGACCATCCTGGTCAACAAGGTAAAACCCTGTCTCTACTAAAAATACAAAAAAATTAGCTGGACATGGTGGCGTGTGCCTGTAATCCCAGCTACTCGGGAGGCTGAGGCAGGAGAATTGCCTGAACCCAGGAGGCGGAGGTTGCGGTGAGCCGAGATCGCGCCATTGCACTCCAGCCTGGTAACAAGAGCGAAACTCCGTCTCAAAAGAAAAGAAAAGAAAAGAAAAGATCCCAAAAGTTTCCAGAGAAAAACACAGGTCAAATACCGTGAGTGAGGACTCCAAAAGGACTTACCGCAGCAGGGGAAGCCATGGGAGCTTCCACAATTCTCAGGAGAGATTCTCTTCCATCCAGAATTAAGTCCCCAGACACACTGTCCATCCATTGTGGAGAGATGTGAAATGTGAAAATAGCGATAATTGTAGACCTCTAAGGTCTCAAGAAAAATTATCCCAAATCATCCTCTTGGAGGAAGCTACTGGAAGGAGGATCCACCAAGATGAAGACCACAAGCAAAGGAACAGGAAGACGTGGGACCCTGGAGACAGGAGCCCCACAGGAGGGAAGCTGAGGGAGCTGCTGGGATGCTCAAGATGTCCCAAGATGTTTGTAGTCTGGGACGGAGATTGGAGGCGTGCAGGAGACTTGTCTGTAGGAAAAGTAGAGCAATGAATCACAAGATGATGTGATATACTTGGCAGCATTAAAAAATTGTAATAGCAGACTGTCAGAGGGTGAGGGAGGAATTGGTATGAGATCCCCAGAATGCAAAGAAAATGAAAAAGAAAGCAATGATTAACTCTAGAGAGAAACATAACTTTCTACAAGAAATGAAATATAAATCTGGTATAGTATATATTCATAATAATGTAAATATTATCAGCTTAACAAATAAAAGGAGAATGTGAGAAAGAGGAGTGAAGAAAGACAGCAAAGTGTTCCTACAGCATAATTTCTAAAATGGCTACGTAAAATATTATTCAGTCATAAGAACATACAGGCTACAAACAGCTAAGATTAAAAGTGGTTGCCTCAAGAGTGGGAAGTAGTGAGACATCTTATCCCGGATCCCCCAGACAGAGCCTGAGACAAGCATCTGGCAGAAGTCGTTTGTAAGATGACTCCAGGAAACACCGGTAGATAACGGGGGCGGGCAGGGGGAGGGCATGGGCATGACAGGGAAGGGAGGGGCCCATGGGGATGAGTCACTGCTCAGGACGTCCCTGTGGGCAACTGGGAACTTCCAGGAGACAGCGTAGAGCGCCCCTGAGAACTGTCACAACTCACTTCCTCACCGGCTCAGGGCTGCTCACTGGGCACCAGCTCCCTAGAACCATGTGCCTCCTCCACGCAGGGGCCAAGCCCGCTCCATGGTTGGACAGTAGCCCCAAGCAGAAATCTGCAGGTGCTGGAGGTAGGGAGTCATCAGTGTGCATTGTCCACTAAGACTTCAGATAACCTCTGAAGCAGGAAAATAGAAAGACAGTAGATAACAGTGGGTCCCAAAGAAGTTGCTACATGGACCAAGGTCCTATTGTACTTATAAACGACCTGGTGTCTTTCAGTATTTAAACTACACTGAAAGCGCTCTACAGTTACCACTAGTCAGCCCACAGACACCCTCTCCTCCCACTGTTTGGTGCCTATAGCACAATGAATGTCCATGGTACTGTCAAAAATGATGTCATACTTCCATTCCTACCAATCCAGTAGGGGTATGCCCACCAATTATCCGTAGGAATTCTTCCCAAACCTGTTTATGACAGTTGTACTTGTTTATATTATACAACTTAGCTAATAACATGTAAACCGGCCAAGCGCAGTGGCTCACGCCTGTAATCCCAGCACTTTTTGAGGCCAAGGCAGGTGGATCATGAGGTCAGGAGTTCAAGACGAGCCTGGCCAAGATGGTGAAACCCTGTCTCTGAACAAAAATTAGCCAGTTGCAGTGGCAGGTACCTGTAATCCCTGCTATTCAGGAGGCTGAGGCAGGAGAATTGCTTGAACGTAGGCAGCAGAGGTTGCAGTGAACCAAAATCACACCACTGCACTCCAGCCTAGGTGACAGAGTGAGACTCCATCTCAAAAATAAATAAATAAATAACATATAAACCAATTAAATAGAAATAATATGTGAATTAATGAGGTAGAAATGCAAAAGTAGGCTTTTTTTTACATTAGATGTTGGGGAAATATTTGTATAAGATTAGGAGGGAAATGTAAAAATCTAGAAGAACTATTTTGATTTCTGCTTCTGGTAGTATAATAAACTCTCCATTCTCTGTCCTGATCTGAGTGGGGAAAAAATAGTCTCTCCTGAAAATTGAAAAACAGATGGCCTTTCTTACACTATCCTAACAATGAGGGTATCCCGACAAAACCCAAGAGATTAAAATAAAATAAATGCAGTTAAATTAAAGAATTTCTAAGTTGGTAGCATTCTCTGGTACCCAGCACTGGAAAACACCACGCTTGTATGTAGAAAAATATTCTCAATCCAATCTCCTAAGAAATTCCACAGATCAAACCAAGCTAAGTGGGAATTCAAAATAAAAATGTATTAGTCAGTGGAGAGAGTAAATATAAGATTTAGATTCCTTCCCCACAAGAATTCAAATACTGGAATTACAAAATGCCGTATATAAAATACTTAGGTATGAAAAGTTTGGAGTTACGAGCCATGAAGTTAAAAATCAGCACGACTGAAAATATTGCCAAAATTGAACAATCGAGAAATGTTTTATTTATTTATTTATTTTCTATAGAGACAGGGTCTCTTCAACTCCTGGACTCAAGCAATCCTCCCGCCTCAGCCTCCCAAGGTGCTGGGACTACAAACGTGAGCCACCATTCCTAGCCCAATCAAGATTTTTTAAAAACTAACAGTCACAGTTTAAAAATAGAACTCGGGCAAAAAATGTAATCACTAAAGTAAAAATCTTATTGCCTAGGCCAACAGCAGCTAAAGACAGAAATCACGAGCAAGAAGACAGAGCTGAAGAAAGTGCTCAGGAGAGCAGCGAGATGAAAAGTAAGAGGAAGACTGAAGAAGACCTCACCTCTGTCCAGCCAGAGCTCCTGAGGGAGACGAGAGCAAGCAGAGAACATGCTCGCTCGGATTATGCTGCTCGTTTTTCAGAATTAAGGAAAGGCTCGAATCCCACAGATCAAAGAGTATAGTATTTACCAAACAGGCTTATAAAAAGACAAATAAAATATCTTAAAGAGCAAGTAGAGACAAAACACAATTACTTACGAAGAAACAAGAGCCAGACTTCTCTAGAGAACAAGGAAAGCCTGAACACAGTGAAGTAATATCTTCAAAAGCTGAGGGAAAGTAACAATCGGCCTAGAATTCTACACAACTGTTATAATGTTTCAAGAGTAAGGGCTATTCACAGATGACATGTTTAATGTGTATACACACACACACACACACACACACACCCCTAAAGGTTTCACACAAAACACTACAAGAAATAATAAATGAATTCAGCAGAATACCGTGATACAAAATCAACACACACAAGAAATCAGCTGATGAGCACAGTGGCTCATGCCTATAATCCCGGCAGTTTGGAAGGCTGGGCCAGGTGGATCATTTGAGCTCAGGAATTCAAGACCAGCATGGCCAACGTGGTGAAACCCCATCTCTACTGAAAAAAAAAATACAAAAATTTGCCAAGAGTGGTGGTGTGCGCCTGTAGTTCTAACTACTAGGAAGGCTAAGGTGGAGGATCACTTGAGCCCAGGAGGTAGAGGCTGCAGTGAGCCATTGCTCTCCAACCTGGGCAACAAAGTGAGACCCTGCCTCAAAAAAAAAAAAAAGCTCGTTTCTGTCAACTAAAAATCAACAATCCGAAAGGAAATTAAGAAACAAATTCATTTAAAATAATATCTCATGTCAAAAAGAATAAAATACTTTGAATTAACTTTAGGAAGATAGGAATTGTACACTAAAAACTGCAAGACATTGCTTAAAGAAAGAAGGCGAAGGCATCGATAAACAGAAAGACATCCAGTGTTTATGGCTTGAAAGACTTGATATTGTCAGGATTTCCATACTACTCAAAGTGATTGACAAATTAAATGCAATCCCTATCAAAATTCCAATGACACTTATGGCAGATATTTTAAAAATTTATCCTGAAATTCATATGGAATATCTGGAACCTGGAATAGCCAAGACAATCTTGTAAAAGAATAACGTTGGAGGCCGCTTCCCAATTTCACACTTACCTCAAAGCTACAGTAATCAAAATGATGTGGAATTGGTATAAGACAGACACAGAAACCAATGTAATAGAATAGAGAACCCAGAATAATTTCTTCTACATAAGGTGAAATAATTTTTGACAAGAATGGCAGGAACATTCAATGGGGAAAGGACAAGCTTTTCAACAAATGGTGTTGAGAAAACTGGATATCCACTTGCAAAAGATATGCAGCATTACCTTACACTATATGAAAAATTAACTCAAAATGGGTCAAAGACATACATACAAGACCCAAAACTATAACACTCCTAGAAGATAAAGAGAAAGCCTTCACGGCGTTGGATTTAGCAACAATTTCTTAGATATGACATTGAAAGCAAGAAAAAGAAAAATAGGGAGATTAGATTACATCAAAATGTAAAACTTATCACCCAAGGACTCTGTCTAAACAGAGTGAAAAGATAACCCACAGAATGGGAGAAAATATTTCTAAATCATGTATCTGATAAGGGGCTAATGTCAAGATTATATTTTTTAAAACTCCTATATCTCAGCAACAACAACAACAAAAAATGCAAACCAGTTCGAAAATGGCAAAGGACTTGAATAGACATTTCTCCAAAGAAGATATACAAATGGTCAATAAGCATAGCAAAAGATGCCAAAATCCCTAATCGTTAAGGAAATGCAAATCAAAATTACAGCGAACTAGCATTTAATACCCAATGGACAGGAATTTTTTTAAATGACCCAAAACATGGAAAATTACAAGGGTTATGAGAGCGTGGAGGGACTGGAACACTGGCATGCCGCTGGTGGGAATGTGAAATGATGCAGTCACTATGGAAACCGGTATCATGGCTCCTCAAAAACCTTTACCACCGTGACTGCGCACTGAGGAAAAGGAGATCCTCAGGCCTTCAGAGACCAACAGACACTGGCTCTGAGGTGACACTGATGGCAGGAGATCAAAACATCACCGTGGCCCACAACTCAGAGGGTCATGGAGGTCAGGTGATCAACGGAGCTTCAGCTCAGGTTCATCCCGCGGTGGGCCCCGTGGGTCCCGAAACTCATCCTGGGGTTATTTCCCAGTCATGGAATGGATTACTGTAATAGACATACTTAGCGCCTGGCAGAATCCCTACATCGGCTCCTTTGCCTGTGGAGAAGGTCTATTATGATGAGGAACACCAAGGGGAAGCCACAAGGACCGCCTCTGCCCAACGAAATAGAAAAGCAAAAGCAATGCCAGATTCCGGAAGGGATGGCGAAGGCCACTGCCACCATCGAAAGATAGTTGGGGGCTGGGCAAGGTGGTTCATGCCTATAATTCCAGCACTTTGGGAGGCTGAAGCAAAACGATCTCTTGAGGCCAGTTCAAGACCAGCCTAGGCAACAGCATGAGACCCCACCAAAAACTTAAAACATCAGCCAGGCGGGGTGGCGCTTGCCTCTGGTCCCAGCTACTGGGGAAGCTGAGGTGGGCAGATCGCTCGAGCACAGCCGTTCAAGGCTGCAGTGAGCTACGATGGCACCACTGCACTCCAGCCTGGGTGACAGAATGAGCCCCTGTCTCAAAAAAAAAAAAGAAAAGATGGTGGGGTGGGATGAAAGATGCAGGGTGCAAGGTGGTGACCCCCATCACATCCCACAACCCCATTCAACTCATCTATTTGTCATGTGCTAAAGACAGATAAATCTTGGAGAATGACAGTGGCTTATCATAAGATTAACCAGGTGGTGACTGCAATTGCAGCTGTTGGGCCAGATGTGGTTTCATTGCTCGAGCAAATCAGCACATCTCCTGGTACCTGGTATGCAGCCATTGATCTGGCAAATGTCCTTCTCCCTCCCTGTTAGAAAAGCCCACCAGAAGCAGTTTGCTTTCAAGTGGGAAGGCCAGCGGTACACTGCACTGTCCTGCCTCAGGGTGTATCAGTGCTCCAGCCCCTGCCACACTTTAGTTCACAAGTGAACTGAGGGGTCTTGATTGCCTTCCCCTTCCAAAAGACGTCACACTGGTCCATTACATACACGGCATGCTGATTGGTCCTTGGAGCAAGAAGGACCCACTACTCTGGACTGACTTCTAAGACGCTGTCGGAGGGTTGGAAATAAAGCCAACAAAAATTCAGGAGCCTTCGACCTTAGTGAGATCTCTACGGCCCTAGTGGGCTTTCTTAAGTGAAGGATGCGTTGTTCTTCTGACCCCTCCTAAAATGAAAAGAAGCACAGTGGTTTGTGAGCCTCTTTGGATTTTGGGGGCAACGTATTTCTGATCTGGGCAGCTGCTCCAGCCGAGGTACCAAGCAACTAAAAGAGCTGCTAGTTTTGAGTGGGGCCCAGAACAAGACAAGACTCTGAAACAGGCCCCAGCTGCCGTGCGAGCTGCTCTGCCAGGTGGGCCTGCGACCCAGCAGACCCAGCGCCGCTGGAGGTGTCCGTGGCACACGGGGCTGCTGTGTGGAGCCTTTGGCAGGCCCCTCCACGTGAATCACGGGGCGGGCCCTTCGGATGTCGGAGTGAAGTCCTGCCGTCTTCCCCAGATGACTGCTCTCACTTTGAGGAGCAGCTCTTGGCCTGCCACAGCCTTAGTACAGACTGAACACTGAATTAACCACGGGCCACCGTCACCATGCGCCCCGAGCTGCCCGTCATGCACCGGGTGTTATCTGACCCAGCAAGCCATCAACTCGGGCATCCACAGCTGCATTCCATCTCCAAATGGACACGGTCTACACAAGATCAGGGCTCAGCGGGCTCTGAAGACACAAGTACGTTACACGAAGAAGTGGCCCAGATGCCCGTGTTCCCACTCCTGCTGAGCTGCCTTCCCTCTTCTAGACATGCCAGTGGCCTTGGGGGAGTTCCCTACAATCAGGTGACAGGAAGAGAAGACTGGCCTGGTTTACAGATGGCTCTGCACGACAGGCAGGCAGCACCTGGAAGTGGAGGCTGCAGCAGCACAGCCCTTTCTGGGACATCCCTGGAGGACAGCGGAGAAGGGAAGTCCTCCCTGCGGGTAGAAGTCTGGACAGTGCACGTGGTTGTGCATTTTGCTTGGGAGGAGAAACGGCCAGATGTGTTATTATATATGTATTCATGGGCTGTAGCTAATGGCTTGGCTGATGGTCACGGACTTGGAAGGAGCATAATTGGAAAACGAGTGACAAGGAAGTTAAGGAGGAGGCTTGTGGACAGATTCCCCTGAAGGGGCAACAAAAAGTCTGATGATATTTGTGTCCTATGTGAATGCTCATCAAAAGATGACCTCGACACAGGAGGAATTTAATCACCAACTGGATAGGATGACCCAGTCTAGGATGCTGCTCAGCCTCTTTCCCCAGCACGCGCTGCGTCGCCAATGGGCTCATGAACAGGTGGCCATGGTGGCAGGGATGGAGGTTACACGTGGGCTCAGCAATGTGGACTTCCACTCACCAAGGCCAAGGTGGCTACAGCCACTGCTGAGTGGCCAACCTGCCAGGAGCAGACTGACATGGAGCACCCAATATGATACCGTGCCCTGGCATGATCAGCCAGCCACCTGCGGCAGATTGACTACGGTGAACAGCTTCCATCACAGAAGGGGCAGTGGTTTGGTTTTATTGGAATACACACTTACTCTGAGAATGGATTTATCTTCCCTAAATGTAATGTTTCTGCCAAACTACCATGCCTGCTACAGAACGCCTTATCCATCACCACGGTGGCCCACACAGCATTGCTTCTGATCAAGGGACTCATTTCACAGCAATGAAGTGTGGCAAGGGTCCGCGCTCATGGAATTTATTGGTTTTGCCACGTTCCCTGCCATCCTGAACAGCTGACTTGATAGAACGGTGTGATGGCCTTTTAAAGACTCAGTTACAATACTAGCAAGGTGGTGATACCTTGCAGGGCTGGGACAAGGTTCTCCACGAGGCTATATGTGTAACCAGCGTTCAGTACACAGAGCTATTTCTCCCATAACCAGGACTCACAGGTCCGGGAATCCAGCGGTAGAAATGGGAGTGGCACCACTCACTATTACCCCAATAACTCCGGAAACTTCATGCTCTGCTGGCCTAGAAGTCCTAGTTCCAGAGGGAGGAATGCTTCCATCAGGACACACACGATGATTCCACTGAACTGGAAGTTAAGCTTGCACCCCTGCCACCTGGCGCTCCTGATGTCTCTAAATCAACAGGCCAGGAAGGGCGTCACTGTGCTGATTGATGCAGACCACCGAGGAGAAATTAGACTGCTACTTCACAATGGAGACAAGGAAGAGAGTGTGTGGAATACATCGATCCCTTAGGAAGTCCCTTCGTGTTACAGTGCTCTGTGATGAAAGTCATCGGAAAACTACAACAACCCCAGCCAGGCAGGACTACTCATGACCCAGACCCCCAGGACCAAAGGTTTCGGTCACCCCACCAGATAAAGAAGCACCAGCAGCTGAGACACTGAGGGCAAAGAGATACAGAATGGGTAGTGAAAGCACTTCGCTATAAATATCAGCTACAACCACATGACAGCTACAGAAATGAGGGCTGCAATCGTGGTATTTCTTCCTCATTGTATGTTATGAACAGGTGTGTGTGTGAAGCAAATGTCTTTGCCTTATTATCTATTATTCCTTACCACGTAAACAAGCTGTATTGACTTTATAGCATAGTGTTTAAGTATTGTTAACTTTATATCAGTCTTAGATTGGGCTGCTGTAACAAGTTATAGCTGAGTGACTTAAGTAGCATTTTATAAACCGTCCACTGAGTGACTTAAACGAGAATCATTTATTACTCACAGTTCTGAAGGTTAAGTCCAAGATCCAGTCACCAGTAGATCTGGCCTCTGGTGAGGGCCTGCTTCCTGGTTGCCGCTGACCATCTTCGCATTGTATCCTCCCACAGCTGAGAGGAGAGGAAGTGTGTTCTTTCGTGTCTGTTCTTAAAGGGCACTAATCACATTCACAGGAGCATCATCCTCATGACCTAATCACCTCCCAATTCCATCACACTGGGGGTTAGGACTTCAACCTATAGATTTTGGGCAGACACAAATATCCAGTCCATAACAACATCAAGTATTTAAGTTACAGAATATCAAGAAATCCTGCCTTGATCTTTCCGTGACCAGCGCCTCTCTGAAGCGCTCAGCCAACGTTAGCGTACAAAAAGACAGCACTTTGGAGATTCCAAGGATTTCAGGAGTTGTCTGCCAGGAAACAGGACAAAGACGAAATATGTTTATGGACATTTCACAATATCACATGTACACTTTTAAAGGATAAATTTTATGGTATGTGATTATACCTCAATTAAGCTGTTATTTTTTTTAAGGCCAAAACATGCTCGATGTAACCCAAAATGTCAGGACTTCAGGTACCTCCTGACGCTGACCACAGCTGGCACATTTTCTTCCTCCTGCGTCATGTCCCGTGCTCTGCGTTGAAACTGGGTTCCCATTAGTTATTAATTTTTCTCTAGAGAATACTTGTTAAAGAAGAATTAATGCTATTGTTTTAGAGCAAATGTTGCCCAAATACTGTCTTTAGTAGGATTGTAATCAGCTTTACCCACTTTCCATCTAATCTGATTGAATCAGATTTTCTACAAAATCTTTTTTTTATTTTGTTGCTATTAAAAGGTCGCCTATTTCATCTGCCTCAAACTCAAGTTATTGGGATCATTTATAATTATAAGTTCACAGGGGACCTAACCAGGTACTGAATTACAAAACTTTTAATTTAAATAGAAAAAGGGGGGGAGAGAGGTGGACGTTCACCACCGTGGAATTTGGGGGACACTGCGTGCCACTTGGCTGAATCTATTTCTCTAGTCCCTGGTTAGAAGTCTGTTCACCATAATGCCTTCTGACCCTCTGCACTTACCCCATCATAATTATCCTTTAATACTCTTATAAATGAACTTTTAGCTTATCTTCCATTAATTCTCCAGAGCAAGCAAAGCCATCTAAATAAAGTGTTTAACCCTTTCCTGGCCTTCCCTTTCCCAGGGGTCTGTGGAAAGCTGCTAGGCAGGGAATTTCATTACCCGACTGTGTAGAAGTGAATTTGAGTCACCTGTCTCTCTTTCTTACCACAAGTGAGGTTCACAAGTTGTATGTGGAGTGAAGGTCTCTTGGCATCAGGCATGGGAAGGGGACACCGCAGGAGTCTGGCGCTCAGCATGGAGCACTGGTGGCCTCTGCAGCATTGTGTGGGCCCTAGGACACAATGGCTGGGAGTGGTGGTCCACAGAGGACCCAGCCCTGCCCTTGTCCTCATACCGCGTGGGGAAGCTCCTCCTTGGGGGCCAAGCAGCTTCCCCATACTGGGAAGGACGAGAGCCCCAGGCCAGGCCAACCCTACCACTTGGTGGCTGTGTCCTTGGGCAATAAACTCGGCCCCCTCGGTCAGTTTCCTTGTCTGTAAAAGGGAAATTAGCTTAGTGTGTATTCCACGACGGGCGCGGTGAGGCCTAAAGGAACGAAGGCGGCTAGAGCTTAGTACAAGGCCAGCAAAATCCCCTGCACCCACAGTGGGCAGAGCCCTGCCTGCCCCACTCACCTACATGCCATGGAGGCACTTCCTGCAAACGCCTGTAAATATGATTTTGGGCCTGAGAGCTAACATGGCAGCCAGGAGTGCCTGAGCGTGAATACCTGGCCCTCGGGTGCATATCCCTCAGGCGGATGCCCTTCAGATGACACCCCTCAGGTGGGACTCCCCTCGGGTGAAATTCCTCTCAGATGGACACCCCTCAGATGGACTCAGGTGGATGCCCTCAGGTGGATGCCCATCAGGTAAATTCCCATCAGGTGAATTCCCCTCAGGTGGATGCCCCTCAGGTGGATGCCCCTCAGGTGGACGCCCCTCAGGTGGATGTCCCTCAGGTGGATGCGCCTCAGGTGGATTCCCATCAGGTAAATTCCCATCAGGTGAATTCCCCTCAGGTGGATTCCCCTCAGGTGGATGCCCCTCAGGTGGATACCCCTCAGGTGGATGTCCCTCAGGTGGACCCTCCTCAGGTGGATGCCCCTCAGGTGGACCCTCCTCAGGTGGATGCCCCTCAGGTGGATGCCCCTCAGGTGGACCCTCCTCAGGTGGATGCCCCTCAGGTGGATGTCCCTCAGGTGGACCCTCCTCAGGTGGATGCCCCTCAGGTGGACCCTCCTCAGGTGGATGCCCCTCAGGTGGATGCCCCTCAGGTGGATTCCCCTCAGGTGGATGCCCCTCAGGTGGATTCCCCTCAGGTGGATTCCCCTCAGGTGGATGCCCCTCAGGTGGATTCCCCTCAGGTGGATGCCCCTCAGGTGGATTCCCCTCAGGTGGATTCCCCTCAGGTGGATGCCCCTCAGGTGGATGTCCCTCAGGTGGACCCTCCTCAGGTGGATGCCCCTCAGGTGGACCCTCCTCAGGTGGATGCCCCTCAGGTGGATGCCCCTCAGGAGGATGCCTCTCAGGTGGACCCTCCTCAGGTGGATGCCCCTCAGGTGGATTCCCCTCAGGTGGATGCCCCTCAGGTGGATGCCCCTCAGGTGGATGCCCCTCAGGTGGATGTCCCTCAGGTGGATGCCCCTCAGGTGGACCCTCCTCAGGTGGATGCCCCTCAGGTGGATGCCCCTCAGGTGGACCCTCCTCAGGTGGATGCCCCTCAGGTGGATGTCCCTCAGGTGGACCCTCCTCAGGTGGATGCCCCTCAGGTGGACCCTCCTCAGGTGGATGCCCCTCAGGTGGATTCCCCTCAGGTGGATGCCCCTCAGGTGGATGCCCCTCAGGTGGATTCCCCTCAGGTGGATGCCCCTCAGATGGATTCCCCTCAGGTGGATGCCCCTCAGGTGGATGCCCCTCAGGTGGATTCCCCTCAGGTGGATGCCCCTCAGGTGGATGCCCCTCAGGTGGACCCTCCTCAGGTGGATGCCCCTCAGGTGGACCCTCCTCAGGTGGATGCCCCTCAGGTGGACCCTCCTCAGGTGGATGCCCCTCAGGTGGATGCCCCTCAGGTGGATTCCCCTGAGGTGGATTCCCCTCAGGTGGATTCCTCTCAGGTGGACGCCCCTCAGGTGGATTCCCCTCAGGTGGATGCCCCTCAGGTGGATGCCCCTCAAGTGGACACCCCTCAGGTGGATTCCCCTAAGGTAGATTCCCCTCAGGTGGATGCCCCTCAGGTGGATTCCCCTCAGGTGGATTCCCCTCAGGTGGACACCCCTCAGGTGGATTCCCCTCAGGTGGATGCCCCTCAGGTAGATTCCCCTCAGGTGGACACCCCTCAGGTGGATGCCCCTCAGGTAGATTCCTCTCAGATGGGTGCCCCTCAGGTGGATGCCCCTCAGGTGGATGCCCCTCAGGTAGATTCCCCTCAGATGGATGCCCCTCAGGTGGATTCCCCCCAAGTGGACACCCCTCAGGTGGGATTCCCCTCAGGCGGATGCCCGTTATGTAGGATTCCCCTTGGGTTTGTGCTCAGGGTCTCCAGAGTCCCCAGAGCTCCCTGCTGGGATGGGCCCTGGTCACCCATCAGTCACCTGCAGGATGATGCTGGTATTGGCTCCTCCCCTGCCTGCCTCACTTTCCACTCCCTTATTAGAGTCCTGTAATCACCAAGAAATTATTAGCTATGTCGGTTTTGTCCCCAGCCCATCTCCCACTTAACACCAAAGCTGGGCCGCTGTCAGCTGCCTCCACTCTGTTTTCCAGCTTCACCTTTGGGTTGCATCTCCCTTCCCGGCCACCAGTCAACAGCCTTTGGTCAAACCATGCCCGCAGGTGAGCCACCCTGCACACTGGGAAGGCTGCAATCATCACCTGCCATCTTACTGAAGTGGGCTTTTCCCAAGTAGGCAGAAACTATCTAACCGGTGTCTACAGCATCTCTGAACTCTATGGAGCTCCCACAGTGTGCTTGACATTCAGGAGATTTTTGTAAATGCCAGTTCATTTCCCTGCCCCCAGGGGGTTGGAGAAACAAAAGTGACCCAGAATGGACATCACAGTCTGGAGTCCACTGAAGCAACGCCAAGTCGGGATTTGTGTGCATGTGGTTTACTGGAAGGTACTCACTAGAGACAGGGAGAGGAGGGGGCAGGGACTTTGTACCCCACCCACCCCTCCTGGCACTCAGAAGCCATAGGCAGTCACAGAGGCGGAAATTGCAGCTCTGTCCAGGCAGCTTCTGCTTCCAGAGGGGTCCAGGAGCAGGTAGCAGGAGTGAGGCCTGAGTCCCCACAGAACCTGGGGAGGACACACCTCACAGGAAAAGGGGTAGCAAGGTGTCTGAACAGGGACCAAAGGCACGTGCTATAATGGCCTCAAGGTAGAGCATGTCCTAGTCTGTTCAGGCTGCTGTAACAAAATACCTTCGCCTGGACCATTCCCAGACAATGCAAATTTATGGCTCACAGTTCTGGAAACTGGGAAAGCCAAGATCAAAACACGAGCAGATTCAATGTCGGGTGAGGGCCTGTTCCTCATAGATGGTAACTTCTAATTGTCCTGCCATGGCGGAAGGGGCCAGAGGGTCCTTGAAGCCTCTTTTATAAAGGCACTAATCCCATTCGTGGTCGGGGGGAGGGGACCCCTAATATCTAATCATCTCCCAAAGTCCCACCTTCTGTGCTGTCACATTGAGTATGAGGTTCCATCATATGAATCTGGGGGGCAGGGGTGGACCTGAGTCCAAACTCACACTGCTCACCACATGACAGCCAATAGTCAACAGCAAAGAAACTGACTTATTTCAGAAAGTCAGCAAACCAAGAAGATGGCGACTAGTGTCCTAAAGCACCATCCGAAAGGGTGCGAATCCCAAGCTTCTTTTTATATTGGGGAAGGGGGACAGAAGGGGGCTGAGGTCAGGGGGGGACCAATGACACAGACATCTGGGAAGCAACGAAGATCTGAGGAGGCTGTGAAACATCTTCGTCCTTGGCAGGCTGCAGTCCTCCCGTAAATCCTTAGCCCAGCATTACTACTCGTGTGCACCTGTTTATCTCCTTGGGGGTTCATTTCGTAAAGGAATAACCATCATCCTTGCTCTAGTTTAATCAAATGCCTCCCATTGTTAGCTTGGCCCATGTGCAAGAATGAGCACAGACTGGGGAGTCGGCTATGTTCCATTTCTCTCGTTGTTACGGGGGCCCCAACGCTCAGACCAGAGCACAAGCAAGGTGTGTCTAGAACTCCAGGGCCAGACGTCCCAAAGGATCTAGAAGATTTAGAAGAACCAAGACTGAAAGTCAACGCACAGAATCCAGACAAGGAGAGCTTCTGGTTCAATCATGTTGGTTAACATAGAAACAGCCTGGACAAAGTGTTACATAGAAATGGAAATACAACACATTTAGTTACACAGCGGATGAGCCCAATCCTACAGAAAAATGTGAAATGTTATGAAAATCGGGCTCTTCCAGGAAAGCAAGAGCATGGGTGACTCCCCGTGCCCATGAGAGGCTTCCCTGAGAAACAGGGTGTTCACAAGAGGACAGGCAGTGCTGGAGGGCTGGGGCTCAGGTCTTTAATGCTGTTGCCTGCTGACCTCAGAAGCAGCCACCACAGCTAAGGCTCTCCCTCCCCACGGCTGCCTCACCTCCACCACAGCCAAGGCTCTCCCTCCCCACAGCTGCCTCACCTGGGCCCTCCCTGGCAGGAAACTCTCATCTCTGTAGGGTCAGCCAGTTTCCCCCATGTTTCCGCTATAGGAGAGCAAAGCAGAAAAGTCTGCACATAACCTTCGGACACCGTGGTGCCGCAGCTGGAGTGGGGCACCTGCCTCCCTGAGGATCAAGAAGGGTTCATTCAGGTCGTCAACTGAGAAGTCGCACGATTATAAGTTTGGAAAGGAGAAGAGACTGTTTTTTTACAGAGAGGTTTGGCCTGAAGGTGGTCGTCGTGCAGGCTGGGAAGCATCGTCTCCAGGAGGAGCTTCCTGCTGAAGAGGTCAGCGAAGCATGCATATTCAGCAGGTGACAGGGGAGCACGAATATTTATGAGGGTGCTCCTGATGCATGCATGTTAAGCAAACCTGTGTGTAGCAAATGACTCCTGTTCACTCTGGGGTGGAAACTTAACATTGAAATGTATGACAATTAGGCCCTGTACGTCAAAGGCCTTACACACATCTTCCCAGGACATAAGGCACAGCCTCTGCAAACTGGCTAGAGCCAGGCCTTAGTCAGTGGCCCTTTGATCAAGAGAAAGTTGTGAAAATCAGTCACCTGTCCAGTGAAAGCTGTAGTTATGGCCGGTGGAACAGGAGGTCAGCGAGGCCGCATTTGTGAGCTGGACAAGTTGTAATTGTTTGAATACTGCTTATCTCGAAGCCAGTGTTTATTTACCGCTAGGGAAAAAGAAAACCCTCGTGGCAGTTGAGGACAGTTCATTCTTTAAGGGCTGGGGCGCCCACTCACCCTTTGCCTGGAATGGCCTTAGGTCCGTCGGTTTATATTTCTATCTCACTGCCACACAGTCGGTCCTGTCAGTCTCATAATCTCTACTTTAAAACAAATGCTGGTCGGTCGTGTCTAAACCACAAAAGGGAGGGGCAAAACGAGGCCTGTCTGACCTCCTGCCCCATCTCGACTGGGAACTCAGCTTTTTAAGATTTTTCTGGGGTTCACTTGGCCATGAGGGGCCCATTCAGTGGGAGAGGGGCTCAGGGCCTTCCTTTGAGTGTACAAGGTCCACACCCTAGACAGAGTGAGTGGAAGCAGCTGGGGGATCAACCACGGCCGACTGTGGGCGTCGAGCGGCCCCTGAAGCTGGGCTCCTTCGGGCCTTGATGACTCTGACATGAGAGGGCCTCGGGGACCTGCGTGGGTCCCTCCTCCTCCTTCCTGCCTCCCTCCAGTCAGCATCAGCTCAGGCCGAGGACGCCCCCATCCTTGGTAAGTAGAGCCTCCCTTGGTCTTGGGTCCTGCCCTGGCCACACACTTCCCTTCCTTCAATCTGCACCCCCCTTGCCCAGCTCCGTCCCTGGGCTTCGGGCTTCCCCCAGCTGAAACTGCAGGATGAGGGCCCGATGCTCGGCACTACCTGGGCCTGCCCAGGGCCTGTCTCTTTCCTGACCCTCTGAACATTCTCCTGGGCGTATTCATCCATTTCCAAAGGTTCAGCCAGGCTCACGACACCTGCGGTGATTCCCGAACACAGACCGGCAGTCTGGCTTCTGTCCTGCCTCCCAGCTGGAATCCAGCTCAGCACAGTGGTCAAGCCCGCCCACCGCCTCTGCGGGGTTGCTCCTCCCCACCTACACCAGGAATGGGGAACCCACCTGAGCTTTCCCTGAACCCACACGTGCACTGAGTTCCCACGTCCTCTCCTAGCCAGATCTTGGAGCTGTGCCTCCTCCCAGCCCACGGTTACCGCCCACTACAGGCCCAGCCCTGTCCCTCGGATTCCATGGTGTCTCCTAGTCTCCCTGCACCTGGTCATTGCCTGCTGGGACCATCTCAAGACCAGCCGACCCCTTTACTCTCCCACTCAGGTTCCCCCTGATCTTTAGATGAAACTCACATTTCTTAGCTCCCCTCTTTGTTATTTCCCCCGCCGCTTCAACCTCACCTAACCCCAGAGAGGCCACACTCTCTGCCCCCTCCAGCCTGCCCTCCTGGAAGCCCCCTCCTCTTTCCTTCCTTCTGAAT
This sequence comes from Saguinus oedipus, assembly GCA_031835075.1. Lineage (NCBI taxonomy): Eukaryota > Metazoa > Chordata > Mammalia > Primates > Cebidae > Saguinus > Saguinus oedipus. The sequence goes on along the minus strand of CM063173.1, from coordinate 807,410 downwards.
CCTGTGCATGGTTTCAGCCTTAGCCAAGAGTCCCCTCCTCCAGGAAGCCCCTGCATGCCCACCGAGCCACGCACCTTCCTTTGAGACCCTTTGCACCCTGAGAGGCCTCCAGCCAGGTTTGTGGGGAAGAGGAAGAGCCTCGTGTGTGCCGATGGAGTGGCTGGGACCGTGGGGACCGCGGGCATATGCTGTCTGCAGCTGCGTGTTCCATAAACAAACCACTCAACCTCAATGAGCTTCAGTTTCCCTGTCTGTGAAATGGAGATGGTAAATGTGCCTTAAAAAATAATAATAAGGTTGTTAGCGTTAAGTGCACACATGCCTGATAAACATCATGGAACGGAGGAAAAGTCATTGGAGGTCCCTAAACCCTCCGTCTTAAAAGGCTGGAAACACAGGCCTGAGAAGAAGAAAGTCGTTAGGAAAGTCTCCGCGCGGGTCTGTCCCGACGGCTCCAGCAGTTCCCGTGTCGAACTCCCACCTGCCCTGTCATTACCTTCTGTTTTTCAGGCCATGCAGATAATGGCTTCTAAAAAGGGAGGCACCTAGAGGGAGAGACCAGAAGGCCAAGTTGATGCCCAAAGAGACAAAAGTAAGAAATGGTCAGAAGGGAGACAGCAGCCAGATTCCTGAAACAGCCGTTACCTCACAGCGTCTGGAAAGAGAATGGAGAGCATGTAACACACAACCAGATGGAAGTGGCATGGCCGCCGAAAACGTCCCCACCGCACGGGACCCCGAAACCCCTCCCAGCAGCACGGTCAGGTCTGACCTCGCAGAGGAGGAAGTTCAGGCCTCCACCTCCTAATGGACCGACGCACACGCATCCATGACGTCTTAGCAGCACGAAGGGGAGCTTCAGAGAGCCCTCCTCCAGCTCAGCCTGTGAGCGCCCCTCCTCGTTCTACCCCCCTAGGTCATTCCCATGGAACGCGGGATGCAAGGAGCCAGCCGACACCCCAGAAGGGCCTAGTTGGAAGGCCCGGATGCCAGTGCCAACCCCGTGGCTCACCATCGGCAGTTCTCTAGTCTCCACTTCAGTCATCAAGGGTAGAGTGGGTGGATTTGTATAATGTGTGTTTCTAATCGTTCTCGGAAAAGGAACACATGCACATGGTTCAGGGTTAAAATTACAAAAGGAAATTCAGCAGCGAGTCCCCCTCCTGCCCCTGCCCCGCCTGCCTCACCCCTCCCGGAGGCACCAGGCTGTGCGCGCTTCGGAGGTGGTTTGGCCTCTGCTTCCTTCACACTAACGGCAGCTCCCACACACCTCCCACACTTGGCATCATTTTCTCAACACTACGCCTCGCAGATTGTCCAGTGCACACACGCAGGCACTATCTCGCTCCTTTCTCTTTGGGCTGTCTTCCACTGCATGGAGGTCCTGAAATTCTGGAGCTTCTCAGGGTCCCTTCCAGCTCTGAGATTCCAAGCTGTCCATCAAATGTGTCTTTCAGCTACCCATGGTGGACTGAGGTGGGCACCCATCACAGAGGAGGCCTCACCTCTCCCCCCCAGAGGTGCTCTGGAAAGGACCCGTCCCATAAACCAGGCCAGGTGGCAGGCTGGCAGGCAAACCGGGCCTCCACATCTTTGTTTCTAGGCTGTGAGGGACGGAGGCTTCCATAACCACATGGGAGACTCCCAGCCAGCCCACCCCACAAATACCCAAACACATTTTAGGAAATGCCTGGCCAGAAGGAACAGCCCTCACTTTCCCCAGAGCAGGTCCCTCTGTCAGGGTAACATCCCACTGGCTGGTTTGCCTCTTAGAAAAGAGAAAGAATTGGGTTCTGAGGACAGAACAGGCGGCGTCCTCATCCTGTGTCGGGGTTCCCCTGTCCAGCTACAAAAAAAAGCCCTGAGGTCAAGCTACAGAACCGCTGAGGGCCCCACAGGAGTCTTGGGCAGACCAACACCAGCGAGCGACCCTCCTCATCCAGTGAGGGGCCAGGAGGAGAGAAGGGGAATGAGCCACAGAGGGCGGGGAGAGAGGCAGGCAGAGGCGGGGGGAGCAGACAGAGCCAGGGAAGTGGGCGTCTGAGGCCCAGCAGGAGGATGGGGAGTGCAGAGACTGTTAAAGTCACCAGAGGCCGCAGACCTGAGAAACGCGGCACGAAAAGGGTATCCCAAGCAGAGAAACCTGATTAGTAGGCCAGGAATTAGCAGTTACCTCATACTGCATAGCTAAGTGCCCGTGACTTAATGATCTGAAACTGTAACCATTATTTATCATCTCTCGCAGTTTCTGTGGGTCAGAAATTCACTAACGGTCTGGCCGGGTGGTTGGGCTTAGAGTCGGCTGCACCCTGGATGTATTCCCTGGAAAACATGTGCTGGAAACTTAATCCCCGGTGCCGCGGTACTGGGAGGGGCTGCTGAGAGGTGATTAGACGGTGAGGGCTATGCCCTCTTGAAGAGATTAACTCTGTTATCACGGGCATGGGTTTGTTTTCTCAGGAGTGGATTCACTATAAAAGAACAAGTTTGATCCTCCTTCTGCCGGTTTGTCTCCCTCCCTCCTTCCCCTTGCCCTTCCACCACGGGATGGTGCAGCAAGAGGCCTTTGCTAGATCCTGGGCCCTCAATCTCGGACTTCCCAGCCTCCGGAACCATGAGCCAATAAGTTTCTGTTTATTATAGATTGCCCAGTCTATGGAATTCTGTTATAGCAGCACAAAGCCGACTAAGATGTCAGCCTGGGCTGCTATCATTTGAAGGCTCTGCTGCGAGCTGGGGAATCCACTGCCAAGGCAGCCCTCACTGGCTGCGAGCTGGGGAATCCACTGCCAAGGCAGCCCTCACTGGCTGCGAGCTGGGGAATCCACTGCCTTTGTGCCTCCCTGCGTGGCCTCCCCAGGGCTGCTTGGGTGTCCTTATGGCAGTGGCTGACTCCCCCCAGCATGAGTCATCCAAGACAGCCAGCTGGGAGCTGCAGTGCCTTTTCTGACCCATCAATATTCTGCTGGACACCGAGGCCAGCCCTGATTGATGTGGAAAGGACTGTGTGAGAGCATGTTTCAAGGAGGCCAGAACCATCGGCAGCCACCTGGGAGACTCGGGGATCACAGACAGAGCGAGACAAGACATTGTGTGGACACTGTCAGTGGCTGTGTCGAGTTCATAATATATGAGGATGAACGATTACCAAGGAGAGGAGAAAAATAGTAAGGAAGCTTTGTGCTTCCACTGGACAGTGGCACCTGAAACGTCTTCCTTTCTCACCTTGCCTGTCATTGTAAGTGATTTTAATAATATCAGTAATGCATGCATATGTCTTCACAAACCACTTTGACCCAGCCGAACGTCTAACGAAGCTCTCCTGAACCAAACCACTTTGACCCAGCCCTCCCCAGAGGTGATCACTGTAACCACGCTGACGTCACCTCCCAGGACTTCCCTTCACAGCTTTCCTTTTACATTGTAGTGTGTGTGTGTGCAGTGTGTGTGTGTTGTGTGTGTGCAGTGTGTGTGTGTGCAGTGTGTGTGTGTGTGCAGTGTGTGTTGTGTGTGTGCAGTGTGTGTTGTGTGTGTGCAGTGTGTGTGAAGTGTGTGTGTGCAGTGTGTGTGCAGTGTGTGTGCAGTGTGTGTGCAGTGTGTGTTGTGTGTGTGCAGTGTGTGTTGTGTGTGTGCAGTGTGTGTGAAGTGTGTGTGTGCAGTGTGTGCTGTGTGTGTGCAGTGTGTGTGCAGTGTGTGTGCAGTGTGTGCACGTGCAGTGTGTGTGTGCAGTGTGTGTGTGCAGTGTGTGTGTGCAATGTGTGTGTGCTGTGTGTGCAGTGTGTGTGCAGTGTGTGCAGTGTGTGTGCAGTGTGTGTTGTGTGTGTGCAGTGTGTGAAGTGTGTCTGTGCAGTGTGTGTGCTGTGTGTGCAGTGTGTGTGCAGTGTGTGCAGTGTGTGTGTAGTGTGTGCAGTGTGTGTGTGCAGTGTGTGTGCAGTGTGTGCAGTGTGTGTAGTGTGTGCAGTGTGTGTGTGTGCTGTGTGTGTGTGCAGTGTGTGTGCAGTGTGTGTGCTGTGTGTGTGTAGTGTGTGTGTGCAGTGTGTGTGTGCCGTGTGTGTGTGTGTGTGTGTGTGTGTGTAATTCCATTTTGTATTTTGTTACATAAATGTGTCATATCATTGCTCTTAGAATTAGTTTTCCACTTATCAGTACGTCTCGGGCGCTATTCTGTGCGGATGTGTGTAACCCTAACCTCATTCTCTCCGGCTGTGGCGTGGCATTCCACGGGGTGGCTGCACCAGGGTTGTACCCACTTTCCCAATGAAAAATATTCACGTGGCTTCCATTTTTTCTGTTAGCAGTAAACCTTGCATGTGCATCTTTGTACATTTACTTCTAGGGTATTATTTCTGAGTCTATCTCCTCAGTTGTCAATTCTGAATTTTATTATGCTGTAATCAGTAAGTGTGACCTACATCATGATTTCTATTTTTTGGAGTTTGCTGATGATTTGTGGCTTAACACATGACCAATTTCTGTGACTGTGCACAGAAACTGAAAATAATGCATATAGTTGAAAATAATATATATTCTCCAGTGGGCAAAAAGAAATTCTGTATATATTTTCAACTATATACATTATTTTCTGCTGTGTGTGAGGCCCTGTGATAAGGACTTGGCATATATCATCTCATCTGACCCTTATAACAGCCTATAAGGGAGGATTATTATCATCCTTCTTTTTCAGATGAAAAACCCAAAACAGAGGAGCCCGGTATCACACCGAAAAAGCAGCAGAACCGAGACTTAACCTACTCTTGGCTGTAAGGATGTGCTGTGGCCCACCTCACAATTGCTTTACCCAAAGCCCTGCTTTTATTTTACGTAGCCCTGAGAGAGAAAGACAAAATCTGCCAATTTCTATGACACAACGCTTTCTTCCACATGAGAATATTTCTATGTATTGAAATAATTCTTTTAGACTTTTCCTTCTGCGGCAGCAGCAGCACCGCGCCCTGTTGCTGGAGTGCAAGTGGTGCAATCACAGCTCACTGCAGCCTCAGCCTCCTGGGCTCAAGCAATCCGCCCACCTCAGCCTCCTGAGTTGCCGGCACTACGGGTGCACATCACTACGCCTGGCTCCTTTTTTAATTTTTTGTAGAGAAGAGGTCTCACTATGTTGCCCAAGCTAATCTCAAACTCCTGGGCTCAAGCAATCCGCCCACCTCAGCTTCCCAAAGTGCTGGGATTACAGGTGTAAACCAGTGAGCCGCCACATCTGACCTTTTAGACTAATCGATAAATCATTTTGTCACAGATTTCTCTTCAGCATATAGGAAAAGGACACACGTGTCCTAAGACTTGCTTCCTTCCAGAACCCGATGCTTCCGTGTCACTTTTGAACTAGAGCCACTTGTGTCCCCTGAAGAGCGTTGGGGATACAGGATTTATTTGAATGTGCTCCAGTATCATCTGTGAGGTTTCCTTCCAAGGCGTTCGCATCCATTCATGTCGGCACTGCCGCTGCATTGAAGTTACCACAAAATGTCAACGGAAGGTCCTCAGACCACAGCCAGAACTCCTGTCCCTCACAAGTGGCCCTCACGTGGCTCGCTGAAATGAGGGGCTGCCATCATCCACCCAGCCATTGGGCCAGTTCACGCCTGCTCAGGCGGTGACTGCCTCCTGGAGACATGGTGCCCATGGGACATCCTCATTTCATAGCCATGAGAAAGTGAGAGAAAATGTGTTTTAGGTACATCTCTCAAGACCGCAGTTAGGTTCCTGAAGGTCTGTGATACAGGTGCATTTGTCAATATGGAGTATGCTTTTCACCTTAAATTCTAAGGGGAAATTATTATTTTATAAATACACTAAAGTTTGGTTTCATTTGATATTCTGCCTAAATCTGACGCCTGTAAACTGAAATTTGAACCTGCAGAAATAACCAGAACTCTATGACAAGCCCATCAGAGAAGTGGATTTGTGATGCCTTAAACATTCCCTCTGTGCGGCTGAGTCTCACAGCTAACCACAGGGGTAAGTCTGAGCGATGAATGTGACTGGAGATGGATTTATAACACGGGAACTCGGTAAATGAGAACCCCTCCAGTTAGCATGGACATGGGGTAAACATGGCTGAGTTCCAGCGCACAGTAGGAATCACGGACGCAGGCGTTTTGCTCTCGCTCTCCAGCGTGTTGAGAGGCAGGTGCAGGACAGCCGGGTGATGTAGGGGAGCTGCTGGCCCTCCAGAGAGAAGCGGATCCCGCTGTCCTGGCGTCCAGCACCGCAGCCTAGCTCTGTCCGTTTTTGAACGTCATGTGGCTGGAATGGTAGAATGTGAATGCCCTTTCTCCTGGCTTCCTCCACGCAGCCTCGTGCTGGTGACTCACGGGGTGCTGGGGCTCCCTGGCAGCTGTTGCTGTGCAGCTTCCATTTCTCCATGCTGCGGGCGGCGGGCGTTTGCCATCTCTCCCATTTGGGACTATTACGAAGAGCGCTGCCCTGGAGGGCTTGGTGGCCGCGTGTCCCCACGCCCGCCGCATGACTGTGGTCAGCTCTTGTGGATCTCACCAGGCAGGTCCTATTTAGTGATCCTTTTGAATTCACATTTAAATAAAATTACCGCCCAGGAGGGAAAACACACACCTACCGAGCAGCTCATGTATCCCAGCATGAGACACGGCTCTCGCCGGCAAATGGCACCAAGTAAAGTAAAGGAAAGAGCCACGCAGTCACAGGTGCCGTTGAATTTCCCCTGGGAAGCCACTCCAGGGAAGACTGAAACCTCCGCTCTCAATAGACACAGCTGGGAAGACGATCCCATGTCCAGGAATCCTGGAATGTCCCCAGAACATCTCAGCATCAAGGCGACGACAGGCTTCCACGTGGAGGCTGCGGATAACCAGAAGGGAAGGCTCTCTGGGCTCACGCCTGCCAGGCTGGGCACTAGTCCACTCCCCACTGCTGCTATCATTGTTTCTCTCTCTCTGTGTGTGTCTCTCTCTCTTTCTCCTTCTCCTCTCATTTTTCTTTACCTGACTCTGTCTTCCCACCCCCACAACTTGTGTAATTGTATATATAAAAGTCAAATAAGGTGACTCCATTTTACCATCCTCTTTTTCAAAGCTGATGCAGCTTTGAAAGAGGCTAAGTAGCTTGCCCAAGGTCACAGAACATTCACACACACAACTCCCTGGCCCCACAGGTCGTGATCTTTCAGCCGCATGATCTCTCTACAAAGCCACCAGGGTCATATTACAAAGAATGTAAAGAGACTCTGTTCCTACCAGAAAGTCCCTTCCACGGGAGCGAACCTCGAGGACACCAGAAGGACTCTGAGATTTGCGTAGGAATCCCCTGACATTTCAGTTCTCTCAGTGCGTGGGCACCTGCTTCTCAGGAGGCTTCGGTGTCTCTAAATTCATCCCCAGTGTTCTGAAAGGGGTGGTGGATTACACTCAGGCGTGCCCAGCCAACTGTGAAAGAACATTCCAGTCGAGGCTTTGCTGGTGGAGGTACACTGCTCACAACTTACCTTCTCCGGGTTCACAAATGTGAAGGACCGAGGCTGTGGCTCTCTCTCAGGCCAGAGTTCTAATTGTCCACTGTCTGCATGTGAGGAAACATGCACCCTTCGTCCTAACATGGAACCTAGAGTAGAGTCTTTCTCCCCTGAGTAGCTCTTGATCCAGAGACCCAGTAAGGGCCCCCTAGAAACAAGCACAAATGCTCCTAGTCCTTCCAACCTCCCCAGAAGCAGAGAGACAGCACACAGCTGGACTGGGGTGCCTTAGTTAAGCTGTGACTCATGGATAGGGGTGCCTGCTGGCTGCCTCGGCCAGGAAGGAGAAGCTGCTGTTCCTGAAAAGCAGGTTCCTCTCCTCTGGCAAGTCCACCATCATATTCCAACAGGGTAAGCACAGCGGCACACAGAGAGGGGAATAACCCAGTATCACAGGCAGCCCCAAAGAAAGGGCAATGGGACAGGTGGGTGTGGTCTCCAGTCTTCTCACCAGAAGTCTACAGGCCTTCCAGGGCTGGGTCACCTGAAAGTACCAGGCCTTTTAGTTTACATCACTAAACACCAACCACACTCTCACATTTCAAAGAACTTGCACTTAAATCAAACTGCCAAAATATAATCAAGTTGCATGACTCTGATTTTAATTAAAAGCCTAAATTTCGCCGGGCGCGGTGGCTCACGCCTGTAATCCCAGCACTTTGGGAGGCCGAGGCGGGTGGATCACCTGAGGTCAAGAGATCGAGACCATCCTGGTCAATACGGTGAAATCCCGTCTCTACTAAAAATACAAAAAATTAGCTGGGCACGGTGGCGCATGCCTGTGATCCTAGCTGCTCAGGAGGCTGAGGCAGGAGAATTGCCTGAACCCAGGAGGCAGAGGTTGCGGTGAGCCGAGATCGCACCATTGCACTCCAGCCTGGGTAACAAGAGCGAAACTCCGTCTCAAAAAAAAAAAAAAAAAAAAAAAAAGCCTAAATTTCTCCAGCACTGTAGGGGACACTCTGGTGGCCAATGCTGGGAGACTTATCACCAAGTGGCATTTGCTTGGGAAGTCGAAGTCCCCCAACAGGGACTGGGGCTGGCAAACCCTACTGATAGGTCATCAGTAGCCTGAACTGCCCCCTGACCAACCTTTTCCTCGTTGTGATGACTCCTCTACAACTCCTGTGACACTGACACTCTTTTCCGTGGGTTTGAGGACAAAGGAAACTGTTCCAAGCCCTCTGCAGGCTTCACTAGGCATGGACAGGCCACATAGCATTTACTGCAACTTTAAGAAATTGTTTAATAGAAAAGGAGTCTTCCTAAAAGCATTTGCTGACCGTCGTCAAAGAATTCAATCCCCTCTTTTAGCTTAGAGATAAATAAAGTCCTGATTACTGGAGCAAAGCACCTTGAGAATTTCCCGTCTATTCCCCAATGACATAATCCTCATGCCAACGGATTGACCACGTGATGTACACGCTCCTGTAACGCCACGTGTTAATGTCAGGAAATAAATTCACAATCTGATTTGATTTTTTTTTGAGTGGGGAGAACCTGAGCTTAATACAGACACATAATCAGCAGACATAAAATAAGCTGTTCATCCAATTTCACACACACAACCGAACCTCACTTCTGAAATCACCATCATTACTTTTTCAAACAATTCATTTTTAGTGATTATAAAAGTCTGCATGCCTGTTGTGGAAAATATAGGAAATAAAATAATCGGCACTAAGCCTATGATCCCCCAATAAGCCTTGTTATCATTTTTGGTCTATTGTATTTTAATACTTTTCAAAACATACATCATTTTACAACCCAATATCACATTGTAGATGCAACTGGTACTGATGTTTTCTTCACTTTGCATGCAACCATTGTCAAAATATTTCAAAACGTGGAAGGATACATGCTAAGGTGTTAGTGATAACCGCTGGCGGGTAGAAATACTGTTATCTTCTAATTTTCTTTATGTTTTATTGCCTTTATTTTCTAATTTTATACAGTGCCCGTTCATTATTATGAAAAGATTATTTTCTAATTCAGAAAGATGATTCTCTATGACTGTGTACTGTTCTTATAGATGCACCCTGGTCTACTTGATCTTTACCAGAATGGTGGACAGTTGCCCTTACAGGGTCTCGGGAGGGGCCCTTGGAATGTGTTCGTGTGGTCATACATTTCTGTGAAACTTGCCACAGTAAGCTGTAACCACAGGCATTGAGGCCATTCTAACTTCCCTCCCTCACACATCTGCTGTCGGCTCGTACTGGGAGGAAGTCGAACTGGGCGCACCTGTGGAACTCATGATCCCTCCTCGTTGTCCCTGTCACTGCAGCCACCTAGCATGGCACACTTTCCGGATGCTCCCGGTGTCAGCAAATCCATGAGGATTTAAGGGGACTCTAAGAAGATGGCAGCAGTGACATGGGTTTTGAATCTCCTGGAATCCTACACAAAAAATAACATGGAAATTAGATAACAAAACCAAAAACACTTGGGCAAATTCACAACAAAGCTAGATGTCAGAGTCCCCACTCCCAAGGCCCTATGTACAAGCAAGCTGAGGAGGCCACCCTGGCCCCCGCCCCCATGATACCAGCATGTGTGTGGAGGGAGAAGAGGGAAGGGAGGGAACCCCGGAAAAAAGACGACTTGGCAAAGAATTCAGGACAAATGAAAATCATCTCAGAAATGAGGGCTGAGATGGGAGGAGCTCACGGCAAATAACAGGCAGTCAACGCATTGAGAGAAGAAGAATTTGTTTTAGTCATAAGGAAATAAATGAAAAAGCGAAAAGTACTTTTAAGGAAATGGCAGAGGCAAGAAGGATTCAGCGTGTAGGTAATCAAGTATCTAGAGGAAAAAAACACTGAAGTAAAAGAGCAGAATACTGAACCTACAATGACCAACTTTCCCGTAATACAGAATTTAGACAGCGCAGCGTGTACGTGGGAACATCCACCCGAGAGGGCCGGCACCAAGACGTCTCCTAGGAAAATCACTGAGTGCTAAAGACAGAAAAATTAATCCCTTTGTGAATCTGGGTGGAACAAACCTGAAAGAACGTAAAATAAAAGGGGTAGAAAACTGGATTGCCATCACGTGGACAGCAACACTTACTCTGAAAGGAGATGCAGGAATCCATTTTGCAACCCAAGGAGCTGCTCGAAGTCAGTGCCACGGGGCCGCACCTGCACAGGGGGCACAGGCAGGCCTGGATGCCGTGTGTGGCGGGGTCACAAGGCCCAGAAACTGCACCGTGCCCAGGAGAACCACAGCATCACACCCAGCCCCAGACTGGCCTGGAGCCACAAGTCGGACAACTGCAGGGGAGCTTAAGCCAAGAGGGAATCCCCGAGGAGGCAACAGGCCAAGCCATGCACGTGCCGGGAGGGGAGGGGAGGGGAGGGAGAAGCCACACTGAGTCCTGCTGAAGTGCGTAGCTTCTGGGGACTCAAATGTGCCCCTTCTACCAAAGCACAAGCTTTCCAGACAACCGTCACCAACTTCAGCTGCAGTCCAACACCCCACCGCCGTCTGTGTTCACACGAGCACCAGTCCAACCAGAAGTGCACCGAGGCACATGCATGCAGAACTGTGACATGCAGTTTGGTTTTGGAAACTGCACCATGCCCAGGGGAACCACAGATGTGCTTGGCTGTCCTGTACCCAGAATGACCAAACCTCCCAGAAATAAAACCACCACCCTAGTTTTCAGCCAGCTCAGTTTTAATTTGACAGTAGAAAAAACTGTTTTTTAAAAAAATAGATAGCAAATAAAGAATGAAGATATTCAAGATGTAATTTCCCTAAAAATGAGAAGTAATTTGAGAACTTGACACACCACCTACCATACGTAGACAAGTCAACATTTAACGTTGCCACAAGATTTTGCTTGAAATCCTCAATGTAAATGATGATTTCCCCTCTCACGCCCAAGAGCAGATGCTTTTTGAACTTAAAAGTGAATGTGTCTCTGCTGATTTCCAGAAGAACAAACTTTAAGGGAAAAAAACTACCCAGGCATCATTAAATTGTGAGTTTTAGAAAAAATGCACACAGTACTGAAAAATGCAGTTATACCAAGATAATTAAGCTTTTTTCTAATGATTTTATCCTAGTAAATGACCTGAGATTTAACGTAAGATTTCCATATGATTTCTATGTCTTAACATAGATAAATGATGTTTATCACCAATTATTTTTTCCAGGGAAAACTGAAATAAATATCCAGTGATAGTAGCTTGTCCAAACACATCACAATACAGTTGTACATAAAATACCACACACTGTTGAGACTTATTATCGTGTATCTGAAGATTATTAAATTACATAGGAAAATATTACTTGAAATCATGATCAAAATGTTACGTCGAAAATGAATGCTATTTTCAAGTGGCATATATGAACATGTATACACACACATACTTTAACATTGACAAACACATTTTTTATGATACTTTAATATCTTGCAGGACTGTTGCACACATGGTAGTTTGCTGTATCCATCCCTCCCATCACGTACGTCAGGCATTTCTCCCAATGTTATCTCTCCCCAACCTCCCCCCTCCCCGCTGTCCCTCCTCTAGCCCCCCAGCCCCCAATAGAGCCCAGTGTGTGACTTTCCTTTCCCTGTGCCCACGTGTTCTCATTGTTCAACACCCACCTGTAAGTGAGAACATGCAGTGTTTGGCTTTCTGTTTTTATGTCAGTTTGCTGAGAATGATGGTTTACAGGTTCATCCATGTCCCTACAAAGGACAGGAACTCATCGCTTTTTATGGCTGCATAGTATTCCATGGTGTATATGTGCCACATTTTCTTAGCCCAGTCTATCATTTCTTTGTCCAGTCTATCATACCTAACACCATAAAAACTGTGACACACCCAGTTTTTATGGTGTTAGTCTTAAAAATATGGAATGCCTCCCAAATTTGCAATTTTAGTATATCTGCTGCCAAAGTGAGCACAGCCAGCTCAGCTTTTTAAAAGTTAGTAAATACACAGTTGCAAAATTTACAGTCATGAGAAACAAGGAAAGACTGAGTGACAAATGAAAGACGAAGGATGAAGGAGAGAGACATCGTGATAAATACTGCAGGGCACCCTGGATTCAATCCTGAAGTAGAAAAATTACATTAGTGGAAAAACGGGTGAAACCCAACTGAAAACACTTAGTAAATGAAATTCTTAGTTCTGATCAATGTCACGGAGCTATGTAAACTGCTAACATTTTGGGGAAACTGGGTAAAGGGTATTGGGGAACTTTGTACTATGTCTACAACTCATCTATAAATCTAAAATTATTTCAAAAGATGAAGTTTAAAAAATAGTTAACACTTTGCAATAACAGCACAGAAAAAAGACGACGAGTAATCTGGCTGACTCAGTTTCTTTTTCACCTTTGTGACGGTCCGTGGAACATTCCAAGGTACTGTGGGTGGGTCCCAAGTACTCTGCCCCTGTGTTGAGGTCAGAGCTCTCCCTGCACTTGATCCCCGTGGCAAGGAACTGCTGGGATGTCTGGGAGCTCTGGCACTGGTCCCTACTGTGGCCGTGAACTGCAGCATGGAGAGAAGAAATCAGTGGGTGACGCCTTCCTGGATTTTCCGTGGGCCTGTCCAGCCGCCATCCTCAGCAATTTTGCTCTCTGCCTGTTTCTGGATGTGGGGGATTCTGTGGATGCACTTGAAGGGTTGAATGCCTTGCCCATCCTTGCTTACCCTGCAGCACAGCGCTGATGCGGCTAAGCCCATGGCCCTGCCTTGCATGCCCACAAAGCCACACCCGCACCGTCCTGGAAGGTCTCCCTTAGACTGGCGCCAACGCACACAGCTCAGCACTGTCATCACTGCAGCCCGTCCTCGGAGGGCAGAGTCTAACCCCAGCCAGATGCAGGCTGTTAACTGCAACCCCAGGACCCCAGGGGGCAGGAGTGAGGCTGGGGAGGCAGAGCTGCCAGAGCTGGGGCGGGATTGAGTCAGCCCGTCTGTCTGCCTTTGGGAGTGCGTCTGAGAATGGTCCCGGTGAGGAAGGGGGGGGTTCCCCATTGGCACCTGTACATCGGCTCGCCACCAGCAATGCACACTCCACAGGGAGGAAGCCCCAAGCAGGAAGGCAGAGGCCATGCCAGGCCACATTACCTGTGGGCAAAGCTTAAAGAATCCTGCCGGCATGCAAGAAGGGACCAAGAGGCCAGGCAGCGGGAGAGGCGGGGTCCAGGGCAGCTGCCCCACCTTCCCAGCAAAGCAACTGCGACTCTCCGAGGCATTCTCTGCCCAGGGACCCAACCAAGCCCACATGAGGGCAGGTGGGAGGGCCCAGGGGCTCACAGCCCCAGGGCGGCCTCGGCTTCCCCATCCACCAGCAGGACAATGCTGAGGTGTGGTCTGCACGTGGTACCGGGGGTCCCGCGCAGGTGTGGGCCCCTGCTGCCCGCCGTGGAAACGTGTCAGGGCACACTCCGGGGCCGGCTTCCCTCCCCTCACGTCCCCTCCCTGCAGCTGCCTCCCAGGACCACAGTCACCACGTGCACCCAATCCTACCCGCTGGGACCGCTTTGCAGAGAATCCAAGTGAAAACTGAGTAAGCGGGTTTGAACCTTACACCGTCCGATTCAGGCCCCGAACGTTTGAACGCTACCACCGTCAGCTGCTGGGAAGGTTGGGTGACTTGAGGGCTCCCTTTGGACGCTGGCCCCGGTGGCAGCCACAGGACACGGGACGCCGCCCACCCACTGATGCCACCTTTCAACCTCCTGCCCCAACAGCGCCTCGCAAAACGGGCAGCAGAGTCTCTGGGCGCGTCCGTGCTTCTCCAGACCCGGGGGCCGCGGAGGAGGAAACGGTCTTCACGTCTCCGCTCCGCTGCTTTAGATTCTGCAAGACACGCGCCCTCCCTGCGGCTTCGAGTCCCTTCGTGGCTTTATCTCCCCCAAGGAAGGTCCATCACGGGGCTCTTCGTGCGCACGCACCGGCCGCAGCCACACCCTGAGGGGCCCGGGCTGGGCGGCGACGCAGGCGGAGCGGGAACCACGGAGCCACCCGCCGGGAGGCCCCTCGGCCGCGCCGACCTTCCCCTCCAGCGGGCTCCGCTTCACTCCCTTCCGGGGCCTGGGCACAGCCTGGGACCGGCCGAGGCCGCGGCCTCCGGGCGCCCCCCTCCCTCGGGCCTCACCCCATTGGTTCATTCCCGGACCCACCAGGAAAGTCCCTTCCTGAAGTCACCAGGGGAGCGACGCGGCTGTCGTGGGGGGTGATTTGGTTTCGGGTCGCGGGACCTCAGGGGGTGCGTCCCCATGGCGGAGCCGAGGGCGCCCGTGTCCCCCGGATGCCAAGAGTCCACCCCGGGATCGCCGCTCCTGGAAAACCGTGTCCTCGGTCTGGGGCCGGTCGGCTCTGGAGGCCCCGGGGGGTCCGCAAAGCCGGGCTGACCGCGCCCGGCTCCCCCAGCCGCCCACCAGGCTGCGGGGAAGCTTCCAGAACATCAGGCAGGTGCGCCGGCCGGCCCTGGGTGTCTGGGCAGCGCCCCCCCCGGCCCCCCGAAAGAGCACCCCCCACCAGCGCGGCGGCGCCCCCAGGACCCGCGTCCCGGGCCTCCGACGCGGCCCGTTTGCTAACCCGACCCTCGCCGCGTCCTCCCGCTCCCGTGTGTCCACCTCGTCCCTTTCACGGCTCCCAGCGGGACCTCCCGAGGCCACACCTCGGCTGACCGCTCCGCGTCCCGCCTGCGTCCGGCTCCCGAAACCCCGCTGTGCTCCCTCGTCCCCAGCGTCGCCCTGGTCTCCCCCTGGCTCTTTGCTGGCGGCGCTCGGTCTCCGCGCACCCCGTGCCACGTGTTCGCTGTGCCAGCCCCGCGCGAGCTGCCGCTGGGGTCGGAGATGACAGCGAAGCCGCCGTCAGCAGCTCCCGGGCCCTGAACAGCGGAGACGCAAAGGCAGTGCCGGGGCCGCCTGGGGACCCGGGGACAGAAAAGCCAAACCCCGGAGGGAGGATGAGAAAGGGGAGAGAGGCGCGCAGCCCCGGCTCGGGACGGGCCACCCTGGGCTCCAATCGCTGTGTCAGCGGCTGGTCAATGGGTGGTCACGCGGCCCTTTTAGGCCTCAGTTTTCCCGTCTCTAAAATGTGGGTAATAACAGAATCCTCACAGGGCGTCAGGAAGCCAGGCCAGGCCCCTGGAGTTTTCTGTGTACCGGCTGTTGCTGCTGACATCAGTAGCCACCGTTTTTCAAACCTCAGAAAACCAGCTGTTCTTCAAGGCCACTTGAGGAAGGAGAAGCAGATTCTTTAATCAGAATGATTCAAAGAATTTTCTCCCAGCAACAGTTGTTAAATGCAGGCCTTGGAATTAAGAGAATTCCGCTGGGTGCAGAGCCCCACCTGTAATCCCAGCACTATGGGAAGCCAATGGAGGAGGATCGCTTGAGGCCAGGAGTTCAAGACCTGCCTGGGCAACATAGCGAGACCCACCCACCATGTCCACAACATGACAATAAATTAGCCGAGTAACTAGTGCACACCTGTAGCCCCGGCTACTCAGGAGGCTGAGGTGAGAGGATTGTTTAAGCCCAGGAGGTCAAGGCTGCAGTGAGCTACCTGCAGCCTCAGCAACACTGTGAGGCCCTGTCTCTGAAAACAGTAAGTACAAACAAGTAAAGGGATTTGATGTCATCGGCTCGAGTGGTTCCTGAGAGAGGAAAGACCCAGATCATTCCTTACGTTCCCTGGAGCCCTGATATCCTGGTTCTGTGACTCTTCAAATCTCCCTAATTAAATTGGCCAGTTTAACCCCCTCCTTGAGCTCTCTCCTCAGCCTCTGTCCTCCCCAGCCTTGCGTCCATTCCATGCACACGTCCGTGCTGGGGATGACTTACAAACTGCCGGCTCAACCACCCCACAATATGCTGCAGACAGACTGCCCTGCTCCTCGGCCACCCTCCTTTGTGTGAAGGCCAACTGCTTATGGGCAGTTGGAATGTCTTCTAAGCAGACAAAAGGCTTGCTCAAGTGTGCAACTATTTGGGGGCATTGGCCACTCCCTCGGCGGGTGGTTAAGGCCTGTGCTGCCTGGAGCCAGCTGCCGAGTCCTAGAGAAGAATAGAACAGGCGTGTGGACACCACAAAAGCTGCCCAGCCCTGTGCCCCAGGCCAGCCCGGGACTCAGCACATCCTCAACATATGGGTCCCGGGGGGAGGGTTCTCTCATTTAACAAACATGACTTTCCTCTTCAGAAGACAACAAGATTTGGAAACCTTAAATGGGCTGTGTGACTAAATCAAATTCCCAAGGCACCTACAACAGAGATGCTAATTGCCTTGGCTCATGGTTCTTCCCCTCCATGAGACAGATTGGCTCATTTTTCAGGCGACTAATTATTAATTTGAAGCCATGAATAGAAAGAGATGGGAAGGACCTGTCACCTCCCACTTGGTAAATGCTAAAGCTTTGTCATTCGCAGGCACAGGAGAGTGCCAAGCAGCCTTTGAGTGAGCCAAGCGACCAGCCAGGGGTCCCATATGTACAAATTGCTTCCTGGCATTGCTTCTGCTCTGTGCAATGTGGTGGGAGCCCACTTACAATCAACTGCCACCATCAGAGCTCACGAGACACAGGGCTGTGTTATCTGAGGCTTCAACGAATTCAGACCACAGAGAGATCTCCAAAGTTTGTATAAAAGTCTCCACTGGTATAAAACTACTGTCACAATTTTAGAATGTTAGAGTCCTTTTACAACTTTAAACGTATGTCCCAGCCAGGCACAGGGGCTCACGCCTGTAACCTCAGGACTTTGGGAGGCCAAAGCAGGCAGATCACCTGAGCTCAGAAGTTCAACATGGCCAATATGGTGAAACCCTGCCTTTACTAAAAATACCAAAATTAGCTGGGAGTAGTGGCAAGCACCTGTAATCCCAGCTACTCAGGAGGCTCAGGCAGGAGAATTGCTTGAACCCAGGAGGTGGAGGTTGCAATGAGCCACTGCACTCTAGCCTGGGTGACAGAGTGACACTCCGTCTCAAAAAAAAAAAAAAGCTTGTGTCCCATGAATAAACCACACCTTTGACACTATTAATATTTTTAATAAACTCTACAATTATCTTGGGAATGGTACACCTTCTTTGCACTGTATTTTGGTAGCTAAAAGACATTACTTGTTAAATGCAAACAACCACAATTTACTGTAAATTTTGGTAACTCTTTCTCTCCCCAACATTTTATCATTTAAAATTTCAAATATATAGAAGAATTGATAGAATTTACAATAAATCCCCACGGATCTACCACATACATTCTACAATTAATGCTATCAATTGTAAATCAATGAACATGACTGAGGCAAGCCTCAATCATTTTAGAAAGTTTATTTGCCAAGGTTAAGGACATGCCCAGGAAAGACCCACAGATCCACAGGAAAAACTGAGGTCCACACACTTCCCAAAGAGAGTCTGGGGACCTCGATATTTAAAAGGAAAAGGGTGAGTACTGTGGGGAAAGGAAGAAATTTTTTAAAGACGTGGGTAGATAAGAGGCAAATGGCTGTATTCTTCTGAGCCTTTGATCAGCCTTGCATGTGAGAGGGTGACAGAGGAGCAGGCACTTATCCATTCATATAGCTCAGTGAATCTACGTTTTTACATGAAATAAGACAGACGTAGGGCAGAGGAAACAATCAGATATGCGTTTGTATTGGTGAGCAGCAAAATGAAGTTGAGTTCTGTCCTTTGTCCACACCTGGGAATATAGGCTCTCAATTTCCATTGCCGAGGGAAATTCAACAGAACTGTTTTAGGGCAAAGATCTTGGGGCACACAAGGAGTTTCCTAGCGGGCAAATTGTAAGGGAGGCGTGCAGCTTCGTTTATCTTCATTGCTGTCTTATTCAGGAGCAAAACGGGAGGCGGGTTTCCATGATCCCGATTCCAGCCTCACGCTTCCCTTTGGCATTGTGCGTTTGGGACCTCACAACCAATTTTCCTATCACACAATCTACCACACTTGTGGTGCATGTCACACGAAGTTACTGGCATCAGGGCACTGTGCCTCTAAACACCTCAGCATGCGCACCATTGCCAGCCACGTATATGGGGACTTGGAGGTAAAAATTTTATAGAATGCCACATCTACTCCGAAGCTCACCTGTGAGTTTGGAAATGCGTACGTTTGTCAAGATGCACAGCATTCATACCCTCTGAAGCCCAGGGCCCCTTCCCGGTCCCACCCCCAACTCACCCCAGTCCAGCCCCACAGGCAATCATAGTTCATGTCTTTCACCATAGTTATAAGTCATTTTTGCTATTGATGTTTATACTTTAATATACCTAGAACCTCAATAAGTGAAAGTGGTCCAGGGCCCTGTCATCTTCTGTGAGGTCCAGAGAGCCTCCTTACTATTCCTATTTTATTAATCACCACATCACCAATGTGTCCCTCCAGGTCTAAGAAGGTGAAGGGCAAATTCCAAAACACGAGATGCAAGATGTCGTTTTCTTCTTTGCAAATAGGGAATATTACGCCTGGCTGCTTTGCCTGTTCTCATGGGACACTTTAAAGCCAGCAAAGTCTGCGCCGTACACGTTGTTGGAGAACACAGAGCTCTTTGAATCTTTTGAATTGGAAATACAAGCTAGAGATTAATGTAAAAATCCCAGCTTTTTAGGCAAAAATCAGCAATGGATGCTAAAATTAATGGGTGGAAAGTTAGTCTCAAAGTATCTCCAAGAAGATACTTACTAGTTTGAAAAGAAACTACAGTGACGCAGCAGTGGAGAAGCCTGGGAGGTGCTGCCTAAACCAAGGACGAACTCCAGCGTCATCCGTGACCGCACAAACTCACGCCCACGCCTTCTCGCAGAACGCACAGAACAGGTGCATCGCTGCCGTGGCATTCTTGATGAAAGCACATCAAAAAAATCATTCCATGGTTTTAGCCTGAATCTATCAGAAGAACCCCAAATTAGGAGCCATGTAATAAAATAGTTTACTCTAAAAAACAGTTAAGATCATGGGGAAAAGAAGACTGAGGAATTGTTCCAGATTAAAGGAAATGAGACATGACAGCCGATTGCAAGACAGGATCAAAGACTTTCTTTTGCTATAAAGGACATGAAGTGAAACACCAAATGTGATGAAGATACATAAATTATATGAGTATTATATCAAGGTGTGTTAATTTTCCAATTTTAGTAACTGTACCATTGTTGTGAAGAGAAGATACTTGTTATTTTATAACAGCTTTGCTGAGATATAATTCACACCCCATAAAATTCATCCTATTAAAAATTCATGGCCTAGCATGGTGGCTCACGCCTGTAATCTCAGCACTTGGTGAGGCCCAAATGGGTGAATCATGAGGTCAAGAGATCGAGACCATCCTGGCCAACATGGTGAAACCCCATCTCTACTAAAATATAAAAAAATAGCCGGGAGTGTTGGTATGTGCCTGTAGTCCCAGCTTTTCGGGAGGCTGAAGCAGGAGAATCACTTGAACCCCAGAGATGGAGGTTACAGTGAGCAGAGATTGCACCACTGCCCTCCAGCCTGGCAACAGAGCAAGACTGTGTCTCAGAAAAAAAATCATTCCATGGTTTTAGCCTGTTCATAGTTATGCAAACCATCACTTAGATTGTTTTAGAATATTTTTGTTGCTCCAAAAAGAAAACCATTAGCAGCCATTTAGCCACTGTTCCTTCCTTCCCCCTTCCAGCCTCTGGCAACCACGAATCTACTTTTATCTCTATGTATGTGCCTATTTGAACAGTCCATGCAAATGGGAACACCCAATATGTGGCCTTGGTATCGACTTCCTCACTTACCGGAACGTCTTCAAGGTTCATCCGGGTTGCTGCATGTCAGAACGTCACTCTTGCAGTGGCTGAGCAGCATTTCACCGTGTGGGTCTTCCCATTTATCAGTGGACAGACATTCAGGTTGAGAAAGTGCTTCTACGAACATTTACGAGTAAGTATTTGTTTGAAATCATGTAGGGTATTTATCCAGAAGTCTAACTGCTAGATTATATGTTATTTTTATTTTTAACATTTTTGTTTTTGAGACAGGGTCTCACTCTGTCACCCAGGCTACAGTGCACTGGCACTATCTCAGCTCACTGCAGCCTTCACCTCCTGGGGTTAAGCAAACCTCCCCTCTCAGCCTCTCAAGTAGCTGGGACTACAGGCATCCACCATCACACCCTGCTTATTTTTGTATTTTCTTGTAGAGATGGGGTCTCACCATATATCCCAGGCTGGTCTTGAACTCCTGGCCTCAAGCAATCCTTCTGCCTTGGCCTCCCGAAGTATTGTGATTACAATAATGAGCCACGGTGCCAGGCCTATTTTTAACTTTTTGAGGAATTCTCAAACTGTTTTCCAGAACAACTGCACCATTTCACATTCCCACCAGCAATGCATGAGAGCTCGAATTTTTCTTTTCTTTTTTGAGACAGCGTCTCACTGTTCCCCAGGCTGGAGTGCAGTGGCGTGATCTCGGCTCACTGCAAGCTCCGCCTCCCAGGCTCAAGCGATTCTTGTGCCTCAGCCTCCTGAGTAACTGGAATTACGAGCCTGCACCACACGCCCAGCTAATTTTGTTGTATTTTCAGTAGAGAAGGGGTTTCACCATGTTGGCCAGGGTGGTCTCGAATGCCTGACCTCAAGTGATCTGCCAGCCTCGGCCTCCCACAGTGCTGGGATCACAGACATGAGCCACCACAGCTGGCCGAGAGTTCTGACTTCCTCACAACCCCACAACACGTGTTTTCCTCTCCTTTTCTACGTGGACACCTGATGAGAGTGAAGAGGTACCTCAGGGTTCTGATTTTCATTTCCATGCTGTCTAATGATGCTTGCTCTTTTGTTTGTTTTCATTCAGGAAAAGTCTATTCCAGACCTTTCACCATTTTTAACTGGGTTTAGTTCTGAGAGTCATTTATATGTTCTGGAAAGTAAGCCCTTCTTAGACATATAATTCGCAACTATTTTCTCTCATTCTGCAGATTTTCTTTTCAGTTCTTGAGCGTTCTTCGATGCACAAAAGTTTTTAATTTCGATGGGCTCCAGTTGATCTAGCTTTGCTTTTGTCGTCTGTGTCACAGTTAAGATTCTATCACCAAATTCAAAAGTTATGAGATTTATCCCTACGCTTTCTCCTAAGAGTTTTGGAGTCTCAGCTCTTGTGTTCAGCTCTTTATCCCCTCTGAGTTAATCTTTGTATACAGCATATGATATATGCATTCTTTTGCATGTGGATATACAGTTGCCCCAAAATTATTTGTCAAACAGACTTTTTTCCAATAATGATCTTGGCGCCCTTGTTGAAAATCAATTGATTATAGATGCGTTGGTTTATTTCTGGACTCTCAGTTCCATTTTGCTGATCGATCATTATGCCACAACCATGCGGCTTTGATTAGCTTTGTAGTCAGCTTGGAAATAAGAAAGTGTCTTCAAACTTTATTTTTTTTGCAAGATTGTTTTGGCTATTGGGGGTCTCTTGCAATCCAGACGAATTTTAGAATCAGCTTTTTCATGTCTGCAAAAAAGGCCATTGGTATTTTGAAAGGCAATGCAATGCATCTGTGGGTCGCTTTCAGGAGCACGACCATTCCAACAGCACTAAGTCTGCCAATCTGCAAACACAAGGTGCCTTCCCATTTGGGTCTTTTTAAGTTTCTTTCAGCCACGTTCTATACTATTGAGGGCACGGATCTTGCACCTCTTGGGTTAAATTTATTTCTAAGTATTTTATTGTTTTTTATGCTATTATAAATAGAATTGTTTTCTTTTTTGATTTTTTTTAATGGAGACAGGATCTTGCTCTGTTGCCCAGGCTGGAGTACAGTGGTGATCCTAGCTCACTGTCGTCTCAAAACTCCTGGGCTCAAGTGATTCTCCCACCTCCGTCTGCTGAGTAGCTGGGACTGCAGACACACGCCAGCACACCCGGCAGTTTTTTTTAAGAGACTGGGTCTTGCTCTGTTGCCTAGGCTGGTTTTGCACTCCTGGCCTCAAGCAATCCTCCCCAAAATCCTCCCACTTCAGTCCTCCAAATTGCTGGGATTACAGGCATGAGCCCCCACAACTGGCTGGCATTGTTTTCTTAATTTCTTTCTCAGATTGTTCATTGCTAGTGTGTAGGAGTGCAGCTGATTTAATGTACTGAACTTGTACCCTGAAAATTTGCTGAACGTGTCTATTAGCTCTGGTGGCTTTTTTTTTTTTTTTTTTTTTTAGACAGAGTCTTGCTCTGTCACCCAGGCTGAAGTTCAACGGTGCAATCTCGACTCACTGCAACCTCCGCCTCCCAGGTTCAAGCGATTCTCCTGCCTCAGCCTTCTAAGTAGCTGGGATTATAGGTGTGTGCCACCACACCCAGCTAATTTTTTGTATCTTTGGTAGAGACCGGGTTTCACCATGTTGACTGGGCTGGTCTCGAACTCCTGACCTCACGATCTGGCCGCCTCAGCCTCCCAAAGTGCTGGGATTACAGGCATAAGCCACCACACCCAGCCTGCTCTAGTGGATTTTTTTACAAATTCTTAAATTTTTTTATATGTAAAATTATGTCATGTGCAATAGAGATAACTTTACTTCTTGCTTTCCAATTTAGATGCCTTTTTTTCTTGTCTAATTTCTTTGGCTAGAACTTCCAGTGCAATGTTGAATAGAAGTGGCAGAAGTGGGTATCCATTTTTTATTCCTGATTTTATAAGAAATGATGTCAGTCTTTCACCTTTGAGTGAAATGTTAGTTGTGGGGTTTGCACAGATGTTCTTCATTATATTGAAGAAGTTTCCTTCTATTCCTAGTTTGTCAATTGCTTTTATCATAGAAAGGTATTCAATTCTGTCAAATGCTTTTTCTGTGTTAATGGAGGCGATCCTGTTTTCTCCCTTCATTCTATAATGTGGTATATGAAACTCATTCATTTTCATATATTGAACCGCCCTTCCATTCCTGGAGTAAGTCCCACTTGGTTATGTTATATACTCCTCTAAACATGTTGAATTAGATTTGCTAGTATTTTGTTGAAGATTTTTGTATTTATACTGCTATGGACTGAACTGTGTCCCCCAAAATTTATAGATTGAATCTGTAACCCCCAATGTGGCTGATCATAGGGTGTTTAGAAGGTAATTAAGGTTAATAAGGTATAAGGCCTAATTCAGCAGGATTGGTGACCTTATAACAAGAGGAAGAGAGAGATCTCTCTCCCGCTCTCTTTCATCACATGCGCTCAGAGCTAAAGCCATCTGAGGACTGCAGTGGCGAGGTGGCCACCTGCAAATCAGGAAAGAGCCCTCTCTAGACACGAAACGTCACGGGGCCTTCATCTGGGACTTCCAGCCTCTGGTACTGTGAGAAATCAATGTGTGTTGCCTACACCACCCAATCCATAGCATTTCGTTACGGCAACCCAACCTGACTAACACATACACTCACAAGGGATGTGGTCCACATATTTCTTGCGATGTCTGTCTCTGGCATTGGTATCAGGGTAATGCCGGCCTCAGAGGAGGAGTTACAAAGCTTTCTCTCTTCTAGTTTTTGGAAGAGTTAGAGAAGGATTGTTGTTCATTCTTGTGTGAGCACTACTTTGTAACCCTCAATGACACACACACAGATATTCATATTCTAAATCTTAACATGTCCGTGTGATGACGAAATATTGAAATATATACATAAACTACCAGGTAAGACGAACTGTCTAAATACAGGGGTTCAGCATTTTCTTCTTCCTTAGACAGGATCTTCTGTTTGGGAAAATAATTTTAGTGTTAGATTTGCAGTAACATGTTGTTTTTTAAGGCACATGCCGACCAGTGATTTTTATACAGACAGTTTTCAGTATTTCATCGTTTCTCGGCAGACTCATTGCATCTTTCCCGGTCTCCCTCCTGGGCATGCATATCTGTCAACACCAGTTCATTTTCCCGTCCAGGGCACACATTGAGTCTTGTGTTCCAGACACTTTGGCCTGAGCATAACATACCAAGGGCAAAAACTTGGTAACAGGTGACACCAATAAATATCTAAAACTTAAATTCACCAGAGCAGAGAACCACCACAGTCTCAGGTTGGATGTCAAGAAAAGTGCCATTAATTTCCTCACCAAGAAGGTGCCCTAGAGAAATCAACAACGTTCTTAATACTAAAAGAAAAGAAAATTTTTTTTTTTTTTTTTTGAGACGGAGTCTCACTCTGTAACCAGGCTGGAGTGCAGTGGTGCAATCTCGGCTCACTGCAACCTCCGCCTGGGTTCAAGCAATTCTTCCGCCTCAGCCTCCCGAGTAGCTGGGACTACAAGCACGTGCCACCACACCTGGCTAATTTTTGTATTTTTAGTAGAGACGGGGTTTCACCATGGCCAGGATGGCCTCGATCTCTTGACCTCGTGATCCACCCGCCTCAGCCTCCCAAAGTGCTGGGATTACAGACTAGAGCCACCGCGCCCGGCCGGTACAGCATGTTTTCAAGTGCTTTACACACAACCACATTACCTTATTTTTCTTTATACCATTTAACCGCCCCTTGAAATTTTATTGTATTTTTACGTGCTATCTTTTTTGCTCTGTTTCTCCTTCATGAGAATGGAAGTTGCACAGGACTGGGATTTGTTCTACTCTTGTGCAATTTTTTGAGACAGAGTCTCACTCTGTCACCAGGTGCCAGGCTGGAGTGCAATGGCACGATCTCGGCTCACTGCAACCTCCGCCTCCCAGGTTCAAGCAATTCTCCTGCCTCAGCCTCCAGAGTAGCTGGGATTACAGGCACACGCCACCATGCCCAGCTAATTTTTTGTATTTTTAGTAGAGACGGGGTTTCACCATTTTGACCAGGATGGTCTCGATCTTTTCACCTCGTGATCCGCCCGCCTCAGCCTCCCAAAGTGCTGGGATTACAGGCATGAGCCACCGCGCCCGGCCAAGAAAAAGTTTTTAAATAATGTCTGCAGTGTTCAAATACCACCTTTTCAGAAGATACTCTCACGACTCAGCCTCCTGATGTAACCGGGTCGCCACGTGCATGCCACCACACTCAGTTGATATTTCTTACATTTTTTTTTTCTTTTTAGCAATGGCGTCTTGCAGTATTGCCCAGGCTGATCTGAAACTCCTTGCATTTAGCAGTCCTCCCACCTCAGCCTTCCAAAGCGTTGATATTACAGGTGCGAGCCACCACCCAGGCAAAGATACTTGTCCTACAAGCTTGTGTTCGTAGCTTATCTGACATACAAGTAAAGTGGAACAGCAATCAACAGAGTAAACACGTTTGGTGTGAGGCGTCAGCCCGTGGCCCTTCCAGGGGTCATCTTTCTGAAAAACGTAGAATGCACTGAATTGTACCAACACCACGCTGTGCTGAAACACGCGCTGGCACATCGGGGCCTCGCAGCCATCTCAGGCTGTCCTTGTGAACAATGGTCACTGTTTAATAAAACTGGGAAATGCTGAGGTCAGCCTAAAAGAATTCTGAAGAATAAAGTTCACTATTATTACCCTCAAAGTCTTGAGCTACTTTAGAAACAAAAACCAAAACCTAATAACATTAAAGTTAGAGCAGAAAAAAATCCAGGTGGCCGGGCGCGGTGGCTCAAGCCTGTAATCCCAGCACTTTGGGAGGCCGAGGTGGGTGGATCACGAGGTCAAGAGATCGAGACCATCCTGGCCAACATGGTGAAACCCTGTCTCTACTAAATACAAAAAAAAATTAGCCAGGCAGGGTGGCACATGGCTGTAATCCCAGCTACTCAGGAGGCTGAGACAGGAGAATCGTTTGAACCCAGGAGGCGGAGGTTGCGGTGAGCCGAGATTGCGCCATTGCCCTCCAGCCTGGGTAACAAGAGAGAAACTCCGTCTCAAAAAAAAAAAAAAAAAAAAAAAAAAAATCCAGGCAACCTGAACATTGTCTTTAATGACAACTTTTCGAATAGAATTTTTGTTTTGAGAAAAATAAGCCTAGTATAGAAATAAGAAAGAGAGATAAGAAATGTAAGTTCAGTATGGAAATAAGATAGACAATTTCTTTTCCACAAAATCAGCAAGTGATAGTAAATCTGTCCATTACCTTGAAGACCACTAAAAATGGAATTCCTGACATGCATTTGAAATAGGAAAATTTTACAGACGTTTTAATGTGCAAAAGGTATTTTCCTACAGTAGCCCCTGAGGTCTTAATATTTTGGTTTTGAGGAAGTTGATTCTCTATTAGGATATACCTATTTTTAAAGATTAGGAACTAATCATAATTTCCTTTATAAGGAAGAAAGTACCAAATTTCAAGACAGCCATTGCGATCACTTGTTCAGATTTCTCACAAATAGTTTTCTAGTTGTTTCCAAACAGTCTAAAGGGAAAACCCACCCTTTAGGGAAGAAACACTTGAGGACAACTGAAGTGTACAATATAAAACTGAAATAACGGAGCAATTATTTTACAGAAAAAATCTGTATCAACAAGACAAACAACCTTTGGGATCATAGCAAAGAAAGGGACAAAATCAGAATGACTCCAAAGCTGAATTCACCTGACTTCTTCGGAAGCTCCATTTTATGTCATCCAGGTCTGAGTTGATTAAAGGAAGTTGTGAAAACAATCACAGGCATCTGCGTTTTTCTGAAAAGAGAAAAGTTTCCATTATTTGAGGTCTAAGGTATTTTCCTCTCCCTCCGTTCTTCCTTTATAATGGGTAGTAAGTTCTTATGCTATATGGGTAAGTTACAACTCACAAACTTCATGGATGGCTCTGCCTCGTGTACTGTAGCCCCGTAAGGAATAAATTTCCAAAGCAGCTTGTTTTTCCTTAAAATAATTAATTAGCTAACGTTTTAAGAAGAAGGGAGTCGCAGAAGGGAAGACAGAGCACCAGTGACCTCACTTCTCAGATTCAATAATTTGAAATTATCACTCATCAGAGAATATGACTGATACTCAGCTTATCAGACACTGCTTTTCTTTCCTTTTGACGCTTATTACCTTATTTATTTATTTATTTATTTATTTATTTATTTATTTATTTTGAGACAGAGTTTCGCTCTCGTTACCCAGGCTGGAGTGCAATGGCACCATCTCGGCTCACGGCAACCTCCGCCTCCTGGGTTCAGGCAATTCTCCTCCCTCAGCCTCCTGAGTAGCTGGGATTACAGGCACACGCCACCATGCCCAGCTAAGTTTTGTATTTTTAGTAGAGACGGGGTTTCACCATGTTGACTAGGATGGTCTCGATCTCTTGACCTCGTGATCCACCCGCCTCGGCCTCCCAAAGTGCTGGGATTACAGGCTCGAGCCACCGCGCCCGGCCTTGCCTTTGAGTCTCTGCAGCACATTCTCAGTGGCCGGCGGCCGTGGGAGCTGAGCCAGGAGGGGCGCTGGGCAAAGATGTTCACAGACTCCTGCCATGCGGACAGCGGGGTGAGTCCAGGGGCCTCCTCGTGGGGGATCCTAAACACTGTAAACAGGGCCTGCGGTCCCGCCGCCCCCAGCACGAAGGTGCTGACTTTCTATCCGTGAATGACTGTAAGTCACGCAGCCCCCAGAGAAAAGGTGCAGAACCACCTGGCAGAGGCAAGTACGCTGTGGCCAGAAGGGGCTGTTCTGAGACGCACATGCGCTTTCACTTCTTTGGTCCTTGGGGAATATTTCAAAGTTTGCAGAAATGAAAAGCAGCAGACGTCTTCTGGAGGAGAATCAACAGGATTTTCACATCTAATGGCCAAAATGGCATTTTTACCTGGCCTCACATCTAAACGGGTTAGAACTTCAAAAATGCTAACACTCGTAGTTCCAAAAAGCAAGCATTCATTTTCCCCTTTGAGTGTCTCATACCGGTTAAAATCCAGTGTTTCTAGAGACTTCAATCATTGTATCCGGGGCTGAACACTCCAAGTTCTCTAGGGAAACAGGACTGTTCTCATTGCCATTCAGAGAGATGCCTTCTTTCTTAGCAGTGGACGTCAGCTTACTCCAGGTAATATCGGTATTTGTAAAGCCTGCAGAAGAAGCATGCCAAGGATAACAGTGGTACTCAGGGTCCCGAGGATATCACCGGCTTTCATGCCGTACCACCCTTGGAGTAAGATGGCAGAGCAAGTCACTACCATGGACGTGAAGGACACAAAATAAACGGGAGTCGGGTCACAGGAGATGGGTTACAGGTGCCTGGCGCCTTGTGGAGACAGTTAATCTGTGCAGTCACTGAGAGCCGGCAAAACAACGACCAGGATCTGCTTCTAAACTGGCTTCCATTCTACTAATCCCTTAATGGCAATTCGCAGGCCTTTGGCAGAAGAAACTGAAAATGCTCCAGTCAAAGAAGAGATTGAAATATAGGCCAATATATTGGTCTGTCGTTTCTTGGGAGCCACAATCAAAATCAGCACCAAGATCACAGTTACGATCACAGCAAAGGAAACAAACCCTGGGTCTCTCAACTTCATTTTCATTTCCTGCAAAGAAGTGACTTCCCGTTCTTGCGGGGCCATGGATAACCGTCACTGCTGATCCCAACGTACTTAATACGCAGCCTGTTTCCATAGATGTTCAAGTGCTCACACATAAAATAGGAAGATAAAACTGCACTTAGAACACTCAGAGGGCCCGGGGGCGACTGACATGGCAGGTGCAAAAGCGTAACCCGCAAAATGTGCAGCCTCTCCTGCCACCCAGAGCACCCTTCAGGTCAGAACGCCCATCTTGTCCAGCTCTAGTGACGCTTTTGTTGGCCAGTCATAAGAGACCCTTCTTTTTTGATGTGAAGCTGAAGACAGTAAAATATTAGAGCTTACTGCCAGTACCTAAGGGAGATGGTAATCAAAAGGTACCAAGCTTCAGTACCCAGGATGAGATCCGGACAACTCACAAAGCTCATATCTGTTTTCTACGTTTGCTGAAATGCTTTAGTTGGTTATGGTGGAATTCAGGTCCGTGTAGAGGACAGCAGAAGCCATCGGCTGTGACACGTCTGTGATCTCACACCAAGCCTCAGAGGAGTTCAGACAGACCAGAGACAGCACATCCCCTTCTCGGCAGGGCTGTCTGTGCCACAGCCTTACATGCACCCCATGTTCCCGGACAGGGCTCCTGGATGCAGACGCTCACTCGTCAAATGCCTGGGCCTCTCCTCCCCATGGACCCGCTGGATTATTGTTAAGGCTTTTTTTTTTTTTTTTAAAGAAAACCACTTTATTAAGGTAAAATGGATATATAAAAAGCTGTATATATTTAATGTGTACCTTTTGATAAGTTCGGGGGTAACTATGTACCTGTGAAAGCATCACCACCATCAAGGCCATAAACATATTCATCACCTCCCGAAGTTTCGTCTCACCTCTTCATTATTATCATTATTATTGAGACAGAGTCTTGCTCTGTTGTTCAGGCTGGAGTCCAGTGGCACAATCATGGCTCACTGCAACCTCCACTTCCCAGGCTTAAGTGATCCTCCCACCTCAGCCTCCTGAGCAGCTGGGATTATAGGCACTGGCCACCGTGCCCAGCTAATTTTTTTTTTATTTTTAGTAGAGACAGGGTTTTCACATATTGGCCAGGATGGTCTCGAACTTCTGACCTCAAGTGATCTGCCCACCTCACCCCCCAAAGTAATGGGATTACAGATGTGAGCCACTGCGCCCAGCCACTTTATTTTTGTATTTGGGTTTTGGTTTTGCCACTTTTTGATAGTAACACTTATGATAAGATCTACTTGCCTGAGTACATTTTAGGGGTACAGTGCAGTGTTGTGAGCTGTAGGCGCCATGCTGCGCATAGATCTCCAGAACGTACTCATCGTGGATGATGGAAGCATGGTACCTTTTGATCATCATCTCTCCATTTCTCCCTCCCCCCAGCCCATGAAAACCACCATTCGACTCTCTGCTTTTATGATTTCATTATTTTAGAGTCCACATTGCTATGGTTTGAACGATGGCATCCCCTCCAAAACTCATGTTGAAGCCATCCGCAAGGTATTATGAGGTATGGCCTTTGGGGGGTGATTAAGTCATAGGCTCTGCTGTTATGAATGGAATTAGCAGGTTTATTAAAAGCTCGAAGTCAAAATGAGTGCTCTCATGCCCTTCCGCCTTCTTCCATGTGAGGACACATGTGTCCCCTCGAGAGGAGGCAGCAACAACACTCCATCTTGGAAGCAGGGAGCAGCCCTCATCAAACACCTGTGCTACTGTCTTGATCTTGGACTTCCCAGGCTCCAGAACCATAAGAAATAAACTTGTTGTTTACAAGTTGCCCAGTCCCAGGTACTTCGTTATAGCAGCACAAACGGCCTAAGATACGCCCACAAATGAGATCCCGCAGTATTGTCTTTCTGTGCCTGGCTTACTTTGCTCAACATAACGTCCTCTGGGTCCACCTATGTGGTCACAAAGGGCAGGATTTCCTTCTTCTTAAGGACTAAATGATACTCCTTTTGTATGTTTATGCTATAATTTCTTTTCTTTAAGTGAAAGCAAGTTTACTAAGGACATAAAGCAACAAAAGAATGGCTACTCCCTAAGCAGAGCAGCCCTGAGGCAGCTGGTTGGCTATTTCTATGGTTATTTCTTGATTATGTGATAAACGAGGGATGGATTATTCATGAGATTTCCATGAAAGGGGTGGGCAATTACCAGAACTGAGGGTTCCTCCCCTTTTTAGACCATATGAGGTAACTTCCTGACATTGCCGTGGCGTTTATAAACTGCTGTGGTGCTGGTGGGAGCATCTCTTAGCATGCTAATGCATTATAACTACTGTATAATGAGCAGTGAGGATAACTAGAGGTCACTCTCATTGCCATCTTGATTTTGGTGGCTTTTGGCCAGCTTATTTACTGCATTCTTTTATCAGCAAGGTTTTTGTGACCTGCATCTTGCCAACCTCCTATCTCATCCTGTGACTTAGAATGCCTAACCTCCTGGGAATGCAGCACAGCAGGTCTCAGCCTTATTTACCCAGCCGCTGTTCAAGATTGAGTTACTCTGGTTCAAACACCTCTGGCATATTCCCCCCTCACTTTTACAAGTGAACCCTTCATCATGAAGGTTGTAAGCAAGTGAAGATCCATCTCCTTTAACTTCTTCAGGCTAAATAGGAGTGATGATAATCCTGATATTAAGACATGTTGTATCCAGGGTAGAGAGGGGCTCAATCAGAAAGCATCGGTATGCTGAAAAACAACTCAAAAACAACTGATAAGACTAGAACCTAATAAATTGTGTAGCACAGTTTTTGAAATATAATTTTTCTCTCAAGGTAATTTGGGGCTCCTGTGACTGTTAGAAAGTGACATGCTTGACCAGGCATGGTGGCCCACACCTGTAATCCCAGCACTTTGGGAGGCCAAGGCAGGCAGATCACAAGGTCAGGAGTTCCAGACCAGCCTGGCCAATATGGTGAAACCCCATCTCTACTAAAAGTACAAAAATTACCCAGGCATGCCAGTACACACCTGTAGTCCCAGCTACTTGGGAGGCTGAGGAAGGAGAATCACTTGAACAGGAGGCAGAGGTTGCAGTGAGCGAAGATCACATTACTGCACTCCAGCCTGGGTGACAGAGCGAGACTCCATCTCAAAAAACAAAAAAAGTGACATTCTTCACTTAGCACAGGTCAGAAACCCTGTACAGGGACTATGTAGACAATGTATGAGACCAGTATTTCCAAGAGGGGTTTATTAGCTCTATAAGTCAAGTTTGATTCCTTAGAGGAAAGCATGCCATTCCAGTCAAAACCTTGGTAAAATAAGCAGTTTCTCCAATTGTGTCCTGTTACAAAAGAAAACAGATTATTATTGTGCTTATGCAAATAACTATATTGCCACAAGTTAAGAATACTCACAAATAGTTTTCAAATTCCAGAGGAATGAGGTAGAGAGAAACAAACATGCTCCAAATTTTATCCACAGGAGTATACCTTACTCAACTGTTACAAGCTGTAAATGGCTCAAAAGAAAAGTTTCCCTGACTCTGGAAAACAAAACAAAGGATCAGCAGCATTTTAAGCAAAAATTTTCAGAAAGATTACATCATCTTCTGTTACTTCAGTCCATGCAATTAACTGCCGCTCTGTTTGATATTCATGAACATTTCAGCTTTCCAAGAGAGTCCTAAAAGTTCTTCCCCATTTTAATGTCACAATCTCCAAAGTTATCAGAAACCTGCATTCAAGAACATCTGTCAAAGTCCTATAGCTGATTACATACCACATTTAACGAGGATCAAAACAAGACAATTGTCTGTGAATGACAAAAAGTCTTAGGATAGCCACTATTAAAGCCAAAATTGACTAAGAAATTTGGTTACATCTTGCTGGCTGGCAAGATGGTCAAATAGGAACAGCTCTGGTCTGCAGCCACCAGCAAGATCAACACAGAAGGCTGGTGATTTCTGCATTTCCAATTGAGGTCCCTGGCTCATCTCATTGGCACTGGTTAGACAATAGGTACAGCCCGCAGAGGGTGAGCCAAAGCAGGGTGGGGTGTCATCTCACCTGGGAGGCATGAGGGGTCAGGGAGCTCCCTCCCCTGGCCAAGGGAAGCCGTTAGGGACTGTGCCGTGAGAAATGGTGCATTCCAGCCCAGATACTATGCTTTTCCCATGATATTCACAACACAGAGACCAGGAGACTCCCTCAGGTGCCTACACCACCAGGACCCTGGGTTTCAAGCACAAAACTAGGCAGCTTTTTGGGCAGACACAAAGCTAGCTGCAGGAGTTTTTTGGGGTTTTTTTTCTATACCCCAATGGCACCTGGAAGGCCAGCAAGACAGAGCCATTCACTCCTCTAGAAAGGGGGCTGAAGCCAGGGAGCCAAGTGGTCTAGCTCAGCAGATCCCACCCCCAGGAAGCCCAGCAGGTTAAGAACCACTGTCTTCAAATTCTTGCTGCCAGCACAGCAGTCTGAAGTTGACATGGGGTGTTCAAACCTATTGGGAGGAGGGGTGTCCACCATTACTGAGGCTTGAGTAGGCGGTTTCCCCTCACAGTGCAAACAAAGCCACAGGGAAGTAAACAAGGCTGACGAACTGGGTGGAGCCCACTGCAGCTTAGCAAAGCCCCTGTAGACAAACTACCTCTCTAGATTCCTCCTCTCTGGGCAGGCCATATCTGAAAGAAAGGCAGCAGCCCCAATCAGGGGTTTAAAGATAAAACTCCCATCTCCCTGGGACAGAGCACCTGGGGGAAGGGGCTGCTGTGGGCACAGCTTCTGCAGACTTAAATGTTCCTGCCTGCTGACTCTGAAGAGATCACCAGCTCTCCCAGCACAGTGCTTGAGCTCTGCTAAGGGACAGACTGCCTTCTCAACTGGGTCTGTGACCCCCCCATGCCTCTTGGCTAGAAGATACCTCCTAGCAGGGGTCGACAGACACCTCATACAGCAGAGCTCCAGCTGGCAACTGGCAAGTGCCCCTCTGAGATGAAGCTTCCAGAGGAAGGAACAGGATCAATCTTTGCTGTTCTGTAGC
Source organism: Saguinus oedipus (assembly GCA_031835075.1). Taxonomy (NCBI): domain Eukaryota; kingdom Metazoa; phylum Chordata; class Mammalia; order Primates; family Cebidae; genus Saguinus; species Saguinus oedipus. Next base: position 773,503 of record CM063173.1, on the reverse strand, counting down.
CTCTCCTGGTGATACCCAGGCAAACAGTGTCTGGAGTGGACCTGCAGCAGAGGGGCCTGACTGCTAGAAGGAAAACTAAAAAACAGAAAGGAATAGCATCAATATCACCAAAAAGGATGTCCACTCAAAAACCCCATCTGAAGGTCACCAACGTCAAAGACCAAAGCTAGATAAATCCACAAAGATGAGGAAAACCCAGTGCAAAAAAGCTGAAAATTCCGAAAACCAGATCCAAAGGATCACATCTCCTCATCAGCAAGGGAGCAAAACTGGATGGAGAATGAGTTTGATGAATTGACAGAAGCAGGCTTCAGATGGTGGTTAATAACAAACTCCTCCAAGCTAAAGGAACACGTTCTAACCCAATGCAAGGAAGCTAAGAACCTTGAAAAAAGTTAGCGAAATTGCTAACTAAAATAACCAGTTTAGAGAAGAACATAAATGACCTGGTAGAGCTGAAAAACACAGCTTTGTGAAGCGTACACAAGTACCAATAGCTGAATCAATCAAGTGGAAGAAAGAATATCAGAGAATGAAATCAACTTAACAAAATAAAGTATGAAGACAAGATTAGAGAAAAAAGAATGAAAAGGAATGAGCAAAGCCTCCAAGAAATATAGTACCATATGAAAAGACCAAACCTATGTTTTGTGTACCCAAAAGTGACAGAGAGAATGGAACCAAGGTGGAAAACACTCTTCAGGATGTTATCCAGGAGGACTTTCCCAGTCTAGCAAGATAGGCCAACATTCAAATTCAGGAAATACACAGAACACCACAAAGATGGGGGTTCCTCAGGCAGAGCAACCCCAAGACACATAATTGTCAGATTCACCAAGGTTGAAATGAAGGAAAAAATGTTAAGTGCAGCCAGAAAGAATGGCTGGGTTACCCACAAAGGGAAGCCCATCAGACTAACAGCAGATACTTCTGCAGAAACACTACAAGCCAGAAGCGAGTGGGGGCCAATATTCAACATCCTTAAAGAAAATAATTCCCAACCCAAAATGTCATATCCAGCCAAACTGAGCTTCAAAAGCAAAGGAGGAGGAGTGTCCACCTCCTCCTTTGGGATGAGGAATGTCCACTCTTACTGAGGTGGACTCAGCTCTGGACCAAGTGGACCTAATAGACATCTACAGAACTCTCCACTGCAAATCAACAGGAAAAACAAAATCCTCTACAGACAAGCAAATGCTGAGAGATTTTTGTCACCACCAGGCCTGCCTTAGAAGTGCTCCTGAAAGAAGCACTAATTAAAAAAGAAAAACCAGTACCAGCCACTGCAAAAATATACGAAATTGTAAAGACCATTGACACTATGAAGAAACTACCTCTATAAACAGGCAAAATAACCACCTAACATCATAATGACAGGACCAAATTCACACATAACAATATTAACCTTAAATGTAAATGGGCTAAATGCTCCAATTAAAAGACACAGATTGGCAAATTAGATAAAGTGTCAAGACCTGTTGTTGTGCTGTATTCAGGAGATCCATCTCACATGCAAAGGCACACATAGGCTGAAAATAAAGGGAGGGAAGAATACTTACCAAGCAAATGGAAAGCAAGGGAAAAAAGCAGGGGTTGCAATCCTAGTATCCAATATAACAGACTTTAAAACGACAGAGATAAAAATGGCAATGCAACAAGAAAGCTAACGATCCTAAATATATATGCACCCAATACAAGAGCACCCAGATTCTTAAAGCAAGTTCTTAGAGACCTAGAAAGAGACTTAGACTCCCACACAATAATAGTGGGAGACTTTAACAACCCACTGTCAATATCAATGAGACAGAAATTTAACAAGTATATTCAGGACTTGAACTCAGCTCTGGACCAAATGGACCTAATAGACATCTACAGAACTCTCCACCCCAAATCAACACAATATACATTCTCAGCACCACATCACACTTATTCTAAAATTCACCACATCATTGGAAGTAAAACACTCTTCAGCAAATGCAAAAGAACAGAAATCATAACAAACAGTCTCTCACACCACAGTGCAATCAAATTAAAATTCAAGATTAAGAAACTCGCTCAAAACCACACAGCTACATGGAAACTGAACAACCTGCTCCTGAAGGACTACTGAGTAAATAATGAAACTAAGGCAGAAATAAATAAGTGTTTTGAAATCACGAAAACAAAGACACAATGTACCAGATCTCTGGAACACAGCTAAAGCAGTGTTTAGAGGGAAATTTATAGCACTAAATGCCCACAGGAGAAAGCAGGAAAGATCTAAAATCGACACCCTAACATCACAATTAAAAGAATTAGAGGAGCAAGAGCAAACAAATTCAAAAGTTAGCAGAAGATGAGAAATAGCTAAGATCAGAGCAGAACTGAAGGAGGTAAGAGACACAAAAAAAAATCCTTCAAAAAATAAATGAATCCAGGAGCTGGTTTTCTAAAAAGATTCACAAAATAGATAGACTACTAGCCAGGCTAATAAAGAAGAAAAGAGAGAAGAATCAAATAGACACAGTAAAAATTGATAAAGGGGATACCACCACTGATCCCACAAAATTATAAACTACCATCAGAGAATACTATAAACACCTCCATGCAAATAAACTAGAAAATATAGAAGAAATGGATAAATTCCTAGACACATACACCCTCTCAAGACTAAAGCAGGAAGAAGTCAAATCCCTGAATAGACCAATAATGAGTTCTGAAATTGAGGCAGTAATTAATAGCCTACCAACCCAAAAAAGTCCAGGACCAGACAGATTCACAGCTGAATTCTACCAGAGGTACAAGGAGGAGCCGGTACCGTTCCTTCTGAGACTATTCCAAACAAGAGAAAAGGAAGGACTCCTCCCTAACTCATTTTATGAGGCCAGCATCAACCTGTTACCAAAGCTGGGCAGACACACAACAACAAGAACAAAAATTTCAGGCCAATATCCCTGAAGAACATTGATGCAAAAATCCTCAACAAAATACTGGCAAACCGAATCCAGCAGCACATCAAAAAGTTTTCCCACCACGATCAAGTCAGCTTCATTTCTGGGATGCAAGGCTAGTTCAACATACACAAATCAATAAAAGTAATCCATCACATAAACAGAATCAATGACAAAAACCACAGAGTTATCTCAATAGATGCAGAAAAGGCCTTTGATAAAAGTCAACACCACTTCATGCTAAAAACTCTCAATAAACTAGGTATTGATGGAACATATCTCAAAATAATAAGAGCTATTTATGACAAACCCACAGCCAATATCATACTGAATGGGCAAAAGCTGGAAACATTACCTTTGAACCAGCACAATACAAGGATGCCCTCTCTCAGCTCTCCTATTCAACATAGTATTGGAAGTTCTCGCCAGGGCAATCAAGCAGCAGAAAGAAATAAAGGATGTTCAAATAGGAAGAGAGAAAGTCAAATTGTCTCTGTTTGCAGACGATATGATTGTATATTTAGAAAATCTCATCATCTCAGCCCAAAATCTCCTTAAGCTGATAAGCAACTTCAGCAAAGTTTCAGGATATAATGTGCAAAAATCACAAGCATTCCTATACACCAATAAGAGTCAGAGAGCCAAGTCATGAGTCAACTACCATTCATAATTGCTACACAGATAATAAAATACCTAAGAATAAAACTTACACGGGATGTGAAGGACCTCTTCTAGGAGAACTACAAACCACTGCTCAAGGAAATAAGGGAGGATGCAAACAAATGGAAAAACATTCCATGCTCATGGATAGGAAGCATCCATGTCATGAAAATGGCCATACTTCCCAAAGTAATTTATAGATTAAATACTATCCCCATCAAGCTACCATTGGCTTTCTTCACAGAATTAGAAAAAACTGCTTCAAACTTCATATGGAACCAAAAAAGAGCCCATATAGCCAAGAAAATCCTAAGCAAAAAGAACAAAGCTGGAGGCATCCATGCTACCTGACTTCAAACTATACTACAAGGCTACAGTAACCAAAACAGCATGGTACAGGTACCAAAACAGATATACAGACCAATGGAACAGAACAGAGGACTCAGAAATAATGTCACACATCTACAACTGTCTGATCTTTGGCAAACCTGACAAAACCAAGCAATGGGGAAAGGATTCTATATTTAATAAATGGTGTTGGGAAAACTGGCTAGCCATATGGAGAAAACTGAAACTGGACCCCTTCCTTACACCTTATTCAAAAATTAACTCAAGGTGGATTAAAGACTTAAACATGAAACCTAAACCATAAAAACCCTAGAAGAAAACCTAGGCAATACCATTCAAGACATAGACATGGGCAAAGACTTTATGACTAAAACACCAAAAGCAATGGCAACAAAACCCTAAATTGGCAAATGGGATCTAATTACACTAAAGAGCTACTACACAGCAAAAGAAACTATTATCAGAATGAGCAGGCAACCTACAGAATGGGAGAAACATTTTGCAATCCATCCATCTGACAAAGGGCTAATATCTAGAATCTACAAGAAACTTAAACAAATTTACAAGAAGAAAACAAACCCATCAAAAAGTGGGCAAAAGATATGAACAGACACTTCTCAAAAGAAGATATTTATGTGGTCAACAAACATATTAAAAAAAGGTCATTATCACTGGCAATTAGAAAAATGCAAATCAAAACCACAATGAGATGCCATCTCATGCCAGTTAGAACGGCAATCATTAAAAAGTCAGGAAACAACAGATGCTGGAGAGGATGTGGAGAAATAGGAATGCTTTTACACTGTTGGTGGGAGTGTGAATTAGTTCATCCATCGTGGAAGACAGTGTGGCGATTCCTCAAGGATCTAGAAATAGAAATTCCATTTGACCCAGCAATCCCATTATTGGGTATATACCCAAAGGACTGTAAATCATTCTACTATAAAGACACATGCACACATATGTTTACTGCAGTGCTATTTACAATAGCAAAGACTTGGAACCAACCCAAATGTCCATCAATGTTAGACTGATAAAGAAAATGTGGCACATATATTCCATGGAATACCATGCAGCCATAAAAAAGGATGAGTTCACGTCCTTTGCAGGGACACAGATGAGGATGGAAACCATCATTCTCAGCAAACTAACTCAGGAACCGAAAACCAAACACTGCATATTCTCACTCATAAGTGGGAGTTGAACAATGAGAGCACATGGACACAGGGAGGGGAACATCACACCCAGGGCTTGTCAGAGGGTGGGGGTCTAGGGGAAGGATAGCATTAGGAGAAATACATAATGTAGATGACAGATTGATGGGTCCAGCAAATCACGATGGCACATGTATACCTATGTAACAAACCTGCACATTCTGCACACGTATCCCAGAACTTAAAGTATAATAAATTTTAAAAAAAAGAAATTTGGTTACTTCTATAGTATACAACTATTTTACATAACAATTATAACTATTAACAACATACACTAAATTGTATCAGAATTACAGGAGTTTCCCATACTTTTGGAGCACATACCATTAATATATTTATACAAATATAGTCCAAAGAAAGCCAAACAGCACTTCATATTTTACAATTGTTCCTGTATGACTTTTATATCAAATAAATCAAATTTCACCTTTAATTAGTGTACTATTTATGTTAAACCCAATTCTTAATAAAACCTTACAGACAAATCTACCTAATTTTAATATTTGACCATAAAGTAAGATTCTCATAAACCTTTATAACCTTTTAAAAATTTTTGTGAAAGAACAGATCAGTGCTCTAAGAAAAACCTGTTGAGTTCAATTTATGAAAATACTAAATAATATCCCTTTTACTTTAGCCAATATGTTGATACAGAGAATTTTTTACAAAATTAATTTTTCAGAAACTTTCCACAACTTGTTCAAACTTTCATCCTTATCCTAACTTAAAACAATCTTTTAGCCATCTAAACTAGGCTCAAGAAAACCCACATTCCCTTGCCTTCTTATAATCTCTTACCAAAAACACATTTCACTTTCCTTACACACCTTACATGTAAAACTGTTTCTTCAATAACCTACTAAAAGTCAATTTTTTCTGACAAAATATTTGATTTAAGCACTTATTATTTTTAAGCCAATTAATCAGAGGTCTTTCATATATAAACATCACACACAGCACATATAAATACAGAGACAGAAGATCCAGTGGTTGTAGGTTTTCATTTGCCAGTTTTTTGCTTGGATTATTTGTTTCATGGTGGAGCCCGAGCCCTTGGAGGAACAGGGCCAGGAAAGCAAGTGGTTTCTATGGCCTAATAAGCAGGCAGAACTGGAATGCAAAAACTAATTCCAAAAATTAAGGATCCCATTTTTTATGCTGGATCCTAGATCCCCAAAAGAGAAACATTACAGAACAACAGTGCCGTGATTTTACCGTGCATTTCATTGCAAAGCAATCCAAAGACAATCAGCACAACCTGATTTGCCAATCCCCCTGAAAGTCTTATCTCTCACTGTTGGGGTGGGGACATTTTCACACCTTTTAGGTGGCCAAGAGCATGGTTCTCTGATCCAAGCGTACAAAGAGCTGAATATCTCCCCATAATACCATTAGCTATCCCTAAAAGTATATTTCCTGCCTAGTTATTACACACCAAAGCTCTCTCATAATGCAAAGTAATTTCTGATACCCCCCAGAAGTCAAAAACGTTGGATAACACAATGCAAAACAGAACAGAGCCTTAGATTTTGAGAGAGATCTATCCACTTTCATTTCCTGGAGTTTCATGAGGAAAACAGAGGTTTTTCCCAAAACAGGGTCTGTTACACCTTCTGTTTTTCTCAAGGAGTCCCAAGCTGTTACAGCTTAAATATATGGTTTTAATTAAGCTGACTCTTAACCACAGTGCTCTTGAAAAAAAAAAAAAAAAACATTTTAAATTTCTTATTACCCAACTTTGGCCATGCCAAACCACCAGTATTTCTGGCTTTTGAACTTTACAAAGCATAACCTCCCAGGTGCTCAGAAAAAGGAAAATTTAAGATGGTTCATGAAAAAAGGAGAATCAACAAATGGTAAAAGTCACACAGATGTCAAACCAGGAGTGACTCATTCCCTAAGCCAGGAATTGAACCTTGAACCCGGGCTGCCATTGGAAAAACACACAGCCTTAGCCACAAAGCTTCAGCATTGGGTGGTTTTCACTGCTTTTCCCAGAAGGGGCCTAGAGTAGCCAGTTTTGAGCTTGCAATGGCTTTTAACTGCTTAAGATAATTTTCAGAGCTAACTATGATATGAATTCCAAAATTTCTGTTCTCTGGATGGTGGAGACCAAGAGAAAGTACTGCCACATTGTTACAAGGTCAAGCTCCCAAGGACGTTAAACAAGATGAGAGGGAAACTTCATCCAGGTTTTTTTTCCCCCAGAGACCTGCAGCAAAGTTGTATCTAAAAGTTTGCGGGGCTGACTTGTGCAGCAGCCTTATGGGGTCCAAAGCCTGTGTCCTACGGTACTCCTCTTTATGACAGGACAATACAGAAAAACAAATTTATAGTACAAAGTACACCAGATTCACTACAGTAGCCACTCCACTCAGCACCCAATATCAAACTGGCAAGGCTCAAACTTGCCCCCTGATGGGCCCTGTCATGTTTAACCCACTGCACTCCAGTGGGTGCTCATAGGTGTGGAAACAGAGCCATGCATCTCTTGGCCACACTTACCTGTAATAGAGTTTCTACAACATGGAGCTGGGGAGAGATGTGAGATTTCATCTACAAGGGTGAATCCCTAGCCCAAAGTCAGGAGCTCGGGTGGGGAGAGAGTCCTTCTCCTTGACCACATCCACCTAGAGTCAAACTTCAAGGAGGGAGAGGAAGGAGATCATTGATCAGTGCCACAGGCCCCACCATTCTTACCAATATTTAGTGATATTCTTGAATAAATGCTTTTCCGTTTGCAGTATGCCCTTAAGAGAATCTCCAGAAATGTTATGTGGCTGTTTCTCTTTAATAATTTTCAGCAATTATAGTTGTTTTGTTTGGGAGAGGGCCTGCAGAGCCCTTCATGTCGCCATTCCAGAAGTGCACCTTCAGGGGGCAATGAGTTGGGGCTGGTTGTTACATAGCACTGTTGTGGCAATAGCTGACTAGTACAACAAGCCTACTTTCTTCCTCTAAAGAACCATCTAGCATTCACTGTTTACTCTGTGCTACTCATGGGGTAGATACTGTTTTTAATCCCCATTTTACACATGATCAAAGTAAAGCTGAGAGAAATTGAGCTTCATCTAACCACCAAAGAGCTGCTAAAGCACAGTGGTGAAGCAGAGCACATTTAAGTACATATCCTACTGAAAGAGCCCTGTTATTCACGTGTATGTATGTGTGTGTGCATGTGCCGATATTTATTTCACATGAGGCTAGTCACTTTCTTCCTGAATTTTAAGTATTTTTTAAAACATGCTATTTGGAGTCATAATGGAGTGTGAATAAAGTAGTTAAGATATATTGGCCAGGCATGGTAGCTCACATCCCAAAACTTTGGGAGACTGAGGCAGGAGGATCTCTTAAGTCCGGGAGTTCAAGACCAGCCTTGGCAACACAGTGACACCCCTATCTACCACAAATGAAAAACCTAGCCAGGCATGGTGGTATGTGACTGTGGTCATAGCCATTAATACTTGGGAGGCTGAGGGAGGAGGATCCCTTGAGCCCAGTAGTTCAAGGTTCCAGTGAGCTGTGATTGTACCGCTGCGCTCCAGCCTGGGTCAGAGAGAAAAACCCTGTCTCAAAACAAACAAAAAGATCTATCAATTATAATAAGGACTCTTCTGCATTTAATTCATCAGTGAGAGGCTTCCAAACTTACGTTAAAAATGCACATATGTCCAGGCACAATGTCCACTCTTGACAGAACTTGGGGAAATGCAAGCTGCAGAGTGTTCTCCCGTCTGAGCCTCCTCTTCACCATGGGAATGCAGTGCTCAGGGAAACATATCCAGCTCCATGAGAGAAGGGAGGGGGGAGACTAGAATCGCTCTGAGCTCCCTTTCTGCTCCAAAACTCTAAGATTCCATGAGCTAGGGTCAGTCAGCCTCCCCCAACGGCCCTCAGACCCTAGCTTTCCAGCACCAACCCCAGTCAGATCCAACTGCCTGTGTCTCATCTCTGGGCCCGAAGGCGCTTTCAGGAACTTGAATGTGCAGGAGGTCAGACACGTAGAGGGAGTAACACTCAACAACGACTGACGGGACCTGGGGTATAAACACCCCAACTGCCCCCTGCCTCAGGCTCAAGGCATTATGACTGATTCAAGGCATTGAGTCATCACTTGTAACAGCAAAACTTGGAAATAATGGCAAAGTATGTCATAGCCACACAACAGAATGCCACACAGCCATGAACTTTTCCTTGATCTTCCCTCTTAGGGCATAACTGTGGATGCTTGGAGGGGCATGAGGGGCCTGGACATGAGGGTCCATGTTGACCTGGCTATGAACTTCTTAGACTTAACATTTGTATGCTTTTCCACATGAAAAGTATAGCTCAATATTTAAAGAGCTTTTAAAAAGGAATTTTCTCTATACATATTGATAAAGAGTTGTCTCCAGGGTAATCTTATACATGATCTTAGCCCAAAGGCTGAGAAGCCATCTCCAGGGTACTGTTAAATGGAAGATGAACATGGAACAGTCGATAGCATGCAATCTTTGATGGGGGCTTAATAAAGAAAATACGTACACATCTGTTCCTGCTTCTACCTCGCTCACCAGAAACCAACAGGGAAAGGAAAAGCCACGGTGTCCGTCCGGGAGAGTCACTGGGCGGCAGGCCAGGCTGCGGGAGGGAAAGGAGTCCATCCACTCTTTAAAGCCAGGGGACATACAGATGTGGTGAAGTGAGAGCCCTTCTACTGACACTTTAGCGCCACAGGTCACGTTCTTTGCATGGAAATTATTTGAAGCTCACCTTCTTTGTTTGCATGGAAATTATTTGAAGCTAGCGGTTTTGAAGGATGAGGCTTATGCAGATCTAGCAGGGCTGACCCCGGAGTGCAGCCGGGGAACTGCTTTACAATCGTGCTTTTCTCCACAAGCCAAATACAGCTCAGTCCCACGTCAGATACCAGAGCTCGATTTTTTTTTTTTTTTTTTTTTTTTTTTTTTGAGAGGGAGTTTCGCTCTTGTTACCCAGGCTGGAGTGCAATGGCGCGATCCCGGCTCACCGCAACCTCCGCCTCCTGGGTTCAGGCAATTCTCCTGCCTCAGCCTCCTGAGTAGCTGGGATTACAGGTACGCGCCACCATGCCCAGCTAGTTTTTTGTATTTTTAGTAGAGACGGGGTTTCACCATGTTGGCCAGGCTGGAACTCCTGACCTCAGTTGATCCACCCACCGCAGCCTCCCAAAGTGCTGGGATTACAGGCGTGAGCCACCGCGCCCGGGCAGAGCTCAATTTTATAATACATTTTAAACTTACCCAAGTACCCACGAATTTATTACAATTGTGTGTGTGTGTGTGTGCATGCACGCATGTGTGTGCGCGCGCGCTCGTGTGTGTGTGTGCGCGCGCGCGCGCGCACGCATGCGCACATACATGCATACGTATATACACGTATATGCCCAAGAAACCTGTTGTGCAGAGGGGAAAATTCCCCTCTCTGTTCCTTTGGAGCACAGCGGTGCAATCACAGCTCACGGCGGCTTCTCCAGTCTCAGCCTCTCTCGTAGCCAGGTGTGGGCTTGCTTTGCTGCCCAGGCTGGTCTTGAACTCCCAGGCTCAAGTGGACCTGACCTCCTCCTCAGCCTCTCAGAGTGCTGCGATTCCAGGCGTGAGCCACGGTTCCCGGCCAGAAACAAGTGTAGACGGCCCCTGCCTTCTCCTTGCGATAATATACTGCCACCTAGTGTCTGCTCGACAAAATGACACCAAATACTTTCTCCACGTGGATTCAGAAATAACGGAATAAACACGGTTGAAGTGGAACTATTTGTGATGGAAAAACATTTTGGAAACCAGTCTGCACAGATGCACGTATGTTTGTGTATGTGTGAAGCACATCTGGGGAACGCAAATAAGCTGCTAACAGCAGCTGCCTCCAGGAAAGGGAACTGGGAGGCTGAGAAAGCTACCAAAAAGTAGTGATGATGATGATGATGATGACGACGTTATTTTGTATCTTTTAAATTTTGAGCCTTAGGCCGGGCACGATGGCTCACGCCTGTAATCCCAGCACTTTGAAAGGCCGAGGCGGGTGGATCACGAGGTCAAGAGGTCGAGACCATCCTGGTCAACATGGTGAAACCCCGTCTCTAAATAAAATACAAAAAAATTAGCTGGGCATGGTGGCGCGTGCCTGTAATCCCAGCTACTCAGGAGGCTGAGGCAGGAGAATTGCCTGAACCCAGGAGGCGAAGGTTGCGGTGAGCCGAGATCGCGCCATTGCACTCCAGCCTGGGTAACAAGGGCGAAACTCCGTCTCAAAAAAAAAAAAAAAAAAAATTGAGCCATACAATGTCCTGCTAATTGAAAAAAATTTTTAACTTAAAAAAATCCGTGTATTAAATTTTGCTGCTATGACGACTAAGGGGCCATGTTTTTTCATTCATTGATGCGTGTTCTTAACAAATACTTACTGAATACTTCCGGCGTGCCGAGCACCGTCTGGAGGAAAAACAGTGAGGAGGACACAATCCCGCCCTCCTGGAGTGGAGATGCCCAGAGGACGGCCCGGGACACCGCACGGTGAAGGTGGGCAAGCCCACGGCCTGGGTCCTGGGCTGGCCGGCCACGTGGAGCGGCGCCCACCCAGCCCTGCGGCCATGGGTCGGTGTCATTTGGAGCAATCACATGCAACGGGCTGCAGGCCTGCGTTGGGCCTCTCTGTTTGGGCACTTCAGCCTTGTCCTGGTTAATGTGACCCTTCACAGGCAGCATCTCAGGGACATGTCATTCACCCAGCAGCGGGAGCACACACATTCTTCTCTAGTGCCACGGAAAACATACAAAACGTACAAAACGGCACGAGGAGGGATACAAAGTTCATGTCAACAACCTCCAAGGGCGGATGTCAGAGATGACACCCCCGGCCCACAGCTCAATCAACAGAATTCACTGGTTAAAAGGTACATTTAGAAATTAATTCAAAAAATTAAAAACATTTCTAAATAACACATGGGACAGAGAAACATTGTAATAGTGGACTTTAGAAAATGTTCCACAGCCACGTGTGGCCTACAGGGGGCTTACAGGAAGGGAAAAGCTCTAACCACGTTTTTTTTTTTTTTTTTTTTGAGACAGAGTTTCACTCTTCTTACCCAGGCTGGAGTGCAATGGCGCGATCTCGGCTCACCGCAACCTCCGCCTCCTGGGTTCAGGCAATTCTCCTGCCTCAGCCTCCCGAGTAGCTGGGATTACAGGCACGCGCCACCACGCCCCGCTAATTTTTGTATTTTTAGTAGAGGCGGGGTTTCACCATGTTGACCAGGATGGTCTCGATCTCTTGACCTCGTGATCCACCTGCCTCTGCCTCCCAAAGTGCTGGGATTACAGGCTTGAGCCACCGCGCCCGCATTTCTTAGACAGGCGGAACGTCAGCTTCGAGTAAGGCAGCAGCACAAGGCTCCCACTGGGCGGCCCGGCTTGGGGGTCCCTAGTAGGGATGGTTTTTGAGGGAGACCTCATTAGAGTTCTGGGGTCCTGTGGAGGACACTCTGGTGTTACTGTTTCCAGTGAACCAAGCCTGAGTGTCATGGTTGCCTAGCTACCTTGGCCCAAGCGGACTGGGAGCCAGGAGACGGGTGGGAGGAGGGTCAGGCCCCTGGGTAACGGGGGAGCAGGGCTAAGGAAGGAAGGTAGCCAGCCTGAGGCAGCACCCTGTGCCTCTGTGCCGAAAAACCTCCTTCTCCACTTCTCTGCCCTGAGAACCCGTGTTGTCTGGAATCCTGTCGCCTGCAGATGCCCAGCCATGCAGGCCACTCCACACAGAGAAGCAGCCTGGAGCTCTCACCTTGGCACGCAGCCTCAGATAAGGGGCTTCCGGATACAACACGGCGCATTTAACACGGCACATTTGTCTTGAGCTCGGGCCCCCAAGTCAGCCTCTCAACCCAGTGTGACGTGTTGCCCTGTGACCCACAGCCCTGCTTTAGGCTGTCAGAGAGGGCTTCGTTTTAAACTTCACCTGAACTCCTCCCTTCTCTGCAATCCTGTCTATCCCGTGCTGAAGTCAGGAGGGCCTCTGATGTGCTCCCTCGTTGCAGTTACCAAACCTCACCCTTATCTGAGGCTGCGTGCCAAGGTGAGAGCTCCAGGCTGCTTCTCCATGTGGAGTGCCCTGCAAGGCTGGGCATCTGCAGGTGACAGGATTCCAGGTGTGCCCTGGCACCCTGTGCCGAAGGGGCTTTATCAGTCGTCAGAAACACCGTTCCTGATAAGGCACAGGGCTGTAAAAGGTATACACATTCTTTAAAAAAAGCAAATGCTTGATGATTCAGTGTTATTTGGACTTTATTTTTTTAATCCTTAGCAATGCCCTTTCTCAACAAAACCGAATTTTACTTAATTCCTTAGATATGGAACTGGCTGCAGGCAGGCTTCGTTTTTCACCCCCTGAACGTTAAAAATAACCCTGAGAGAGCCGTTCGTACTGAGCATGAAGGAAGTCATGTGGACAGTGGTCCATTTCCGAGACGAAGTGCCTTGAATCGGTTTAGGACAGCGAACCTCAGAAGAAACGGGGTCCACAAGGCCCCTGTTATAGAGCCAAGGCCTGCTTGTCGCCCCGGCCTCCACCTTAGCTGCCCTCACTTGAACAAAAAGGGTTGGTCTAAGATGAGAGTTCGCTACCTTGCAGAATAGCTTGCGTTGTCTGTTTTCCGCTTGCCCAGCTGCTTAGGTCATAACGGAAGCAGTTGAAGATCCCCCTAGCTGACTAGGACTGCAACGCGTCGTGGCTGCAACAATCATTAGGGTGCTCAGCTGGACAACCCCAAAGAAAACACCTAAAACCCCCGCCCAACAGCCAGCAGGTGACGTCCAGGAAGACTGTGACCCCACAGTACTCAGCCTATGAGGAAGCGGGGGAGGGACCTGTGCGCTAGGGGATGAACTGTTTTGAACCTGCTGGGCGTGCCTGCCCGCCAGACACCCGATCTTGTAAGACCTTCATTAAAGTCTTGCTCCCACTGTTCTCCAGGTCTCTGGTCCAACGTCTGGATTTAGATGGGTGAGTCTGTTTCTCACAGCATGACCTACTCTCCACCAGTGACGGGCAGCACCGCAGTGAACAGAACAGCTCCCCCTTCCCACCAACCCAGCTGCCTCTTGCTTAGACACACGTTCTTCTGTAGCTTCTTTCGCTTTATTTCTTTTAAGTAAGAATATTACAGTTTTAGTCTTTATAAAAAGAAGCTAGGCTGAAAATTAAGTGTTCAGCTTAAACTAGAGAAATTTAAAAACAATACACTCTAAGTACAAAGGAAGAAATAATAAGGCCGGGGGCGGTGGCTCACGCCTGTAATCCCAGCACCTTGGGAGGCCGAGGCGAGTGGATCACAAGGTCAGAAGTTCGAGACCAGCCTGGCCAACATGGTGAAACCCTGCCTCTACTAAAAATACAAAAATGAGCTGGGCATGGTGGCAGGGACCTGTAATCCCAGCTACTCAGGAGGCAGGAGAATTGCTTCACCCCGGGAGGCAGAGGTTGCAGTGGACCAAGATGAATGAGGCCACTGCACTCCAACCAGGGCAACAGAGCAAGACTCTCTCAAGAAAGAAAAGAAAAACAAAGGAGGGGAGGAAAGAAGGAAGGAAGGAGGGAAGGGGGGAAGGAAGGAAGGAGGGAAGGGGGGAAGGAAGGAAGGAGAAAGAGAAAAGAAAGGAAGAAAGGAAGGAAGGAAGGAGAAAGAAAGATGAAATAAATTTCAAAATACAAATCAGAGACACAGAGGAGTTCCACAAGGCCAAAAGTCAGCTCTTGGGGAGGAGAAGTAACAAAAGGCAGGCATTTCGGGAGATGCCAAAAAAAAAAAGTAGAAATCTACAAATAAATAATTATTACGAGTGAAATGAAGACTATCGCTGCAAATGCTAAGAAGATAAGACATGAGTAATGCAATAACAATAACACGGAAAACAGGTGAAATGGGATGATTCCTTTAGAAAGATGCCAAAACTGCCTGGAAACGAGGGAGAAAGCTTGCTTAGAAATAGAATCAGCAGTTTAGCCAGGTGCAGTGGCTCACACCTATAATCCTGGCTCTTTGGGAAGCCAAGACAGGTGGATCACGAGGTCAAGAGATCGAGACCATCCTGGCCATGGTGAAACCCCGTCTCTACTAAAAATACAAAAATTAGCTGGGCATGGTGGCGCGTGCCTGTAGTCCCAGCTACTCAGGAGGCTGAGGCAGGAGAATTGCTTGAACCCAGGAGGCAGAGGTTGCGGTGAGCCGAGATCACGCCATTGCACTCCAGCCTGGCAACAGAGCGAGACTCCATCTCAAAATAATAATAAAAAAAAAAGAAATGGAATCAGCAGTTTAAAATGTTTCACACAGAAAACAGAAATAATCTATCAAATATTCCAGAAATAGAAAATTCAAAACTTAAACATACTTAGAAGATTTAAAAGGAAGAAATCAACTCATTTTGTAAGGCTAATTTAATCCTAATAGTTTCTAAGCAAGCACCATACTAGAAGAAACACTGGAAGCCAACCTCTTCACGAATGCAGAAGCAAAGACCCTGAGCACAGCGTTAGCAAGTCAAATTAGCATTTTAAAAGTACGCTTTATATCGGGAATGCAGGAATGACTCAGCGTTAGAATTTATCATACTAACAAATTAGCTGAGAAAAATCATAAGGTCATGCATAGATGAAGGAAATGCACAACATAAAATTGAACATTCATTAATGACTTTTGGAAACTCCTAAACTAGAAATAGAAGAAAATTTTCTTAATGTGGTAGATGGCAACCTATGCAACGTAAGATGCTGAAGGCCCTCGTGGAGAGAAGACAGCCCATTACCAGCTACTTCAGGGACTGAATGGGACAATCTCTTGACACCAGTCTCCCCTGCCAGGACAGTCGACCCATCCCCCAGAACATTATTACCTGTGCGACAGCTGCACTTCCTGTGGTCCCAACACGACTGTCATGACAGGGCAAGGTGACATCTGTTGGATCATCCACCAGGAAGCCGAGACCACACAGTGGTCCATGCGGCAGTCAGGAATCACAAATGCCACGTTCCCAGTGATTCGTGGCTACAGGTTTCAGGGAACCAGAGGGAGAAACCAGGGCAGTGGCTAAGACGTTTTATTGGTTATGATTAACAAAATGACTTACGAGTGGCTAAGATGTTTTATTGGGTATTATTATGACCTACGAGTGACGGTGTCTTAGACTGAATTCCTCCACAACACATTCTAAAGAATGATTTGAGTGCAAGTTGTTTGTCTAGGAGGGGACCCCAGGAAACAGCAGTAGAGGAGTGGGCAGTGGGGCTGGGAAGGGAGGAAAGCCAGCACGGGTCACCACCCTAGGACTGCTGGACTCAATCCCACGTAGATATGCCGGAGAGTTATCCTGAGGGGAAAGGGAGCCGGGCTCTTTGCACCTGACACGGGTTGAGAACTGCTCCCCAAAGTGTTACCTCCTGGCACTCCCTCTACCCAAAAGAAGGCCCTGCTGTGGAGAGTACAGGAGCGCGCAGCGGGACGGACGTGGGCAGGAGGCCTGACGGTGTCGGCCACGGAGACACTGAGAAGTCCACGTTCAGCTCCTTCACTGAGCACACAGCTTTGCCGCTGTCCTGGACTTTTGTGAGTAGGTGGGCACATGTGAGCAAGCCACACACAATAGTGGGCTTCCTCCGCTGCTAATCGTTAGGTAAACTGAGGCAGCTTGGTAAGTCATCAACCTCTTCTAAAACGTGCTCGCCACCCTAAATCAGGGCCAGGCACTCCTCCCTGCTGTCAGAAGACTTGCATACACGTTCTGCTGAAGCCCATGTCTCAGTTAGCTGACCCTGCATTCCCAGGTCGGGCACCAACTGGCTTCTTTCATCTTCCACCTGCAGGGCTGATCCGCTTCTGGCTGACAAGGGAAAACGTCAGAAGTACCATCATCAATCCATCCATTTCTGCAACAAATATTTTGAATACTGACTTAATTAGAGTTGGAGTCAAGAGCTTAGATGCAGGTACTTGACCTGGGAGGTGATTCCCAGAAGCAGGGGAGGAGAGAGACAGTGAGTGAGAAGACCGGGAAGACCAACCAAAGGGGGCATTTCTGAGCTGATCACCGCTAAGGGTCACTGAGGCTCACTTCTACCGAGGACTCGGAATTGGTCCTCTGGAGACAGAAGGCCGAGGCGCATATCCCCACTTAGTTAAGGGTGGCTGTAAAGCAGGTTCAGTGTGTGCTAGTTACCAACAAGTCTGTGTCCAGTGAGACAGAACGCATTCATACTCAACAGGTTATACAAAGCAAATTTATTACCTACAGACAGGTAGCAAGGGCCAAGAGAGGCATTCGTTGCATGCTGGTCGCTGAGTCTCAAGAAATCTGCTAAGTGCAAATGGATCTCAACTGGGTATGCCCAACTCGCACCACAGGTGAGGGAGGCCGGAGGGCAGGCTGCCCTGGGTTTGGCATCCTAGGGTCATGTGATTTGCTGGGCTAACATGTTGAAGGACATCCTGTTTTCAGCAGGAGACTGGAACTGAGCTTGGGCTGTTCGACCAGCTATCCCTTATCTCAAGATGTTGCACTCCTGGCACGATCTAGTTATTCCTGAGAACTACATGGAAAAAAGGTGACTGGGTCGGTCCAAGGCCACCCAAACTGGAGGTGCCGTGGGGATGTTAAATTTCCCTGAATTCCAGGCTGTGCCTGCTCCCAAGGCTTCCAGAGAAAGTTGTAAGATAGGCTGGGCACGGTGGCTCACGCCTGTAATCCCAGCACTCTGGGAGGCGGAGGCGGCGGATCACAAGGTCAGGAGTTTGAGACCAGCCTGGCTCATATGGTGGAACCCTGTCTCTACTAAAAATAAAAAAAAATTAGCTTGGCGTGGTGGAGGCTGCCTGTAATCCCAGCTACTCGAGAGGCCAAGGCAGGAGAATCTCTTGAACCTGGAAGGCAGAGGTTGCAATGAACCAAGATCACGCCACTGCACTCCACCCTGGGCAACAGGGCAAAACTGTCTCAAAAAAAAAGAGAGTCATAAGATAATCCCTAAAAAGGACAGCAACAAGATGCTTGAGGTGGCAGCATTCAAGGGAACTCTGCACCACAACCAGAGGGCTGACAGCAGAGGGGGCAAGAGACTTGAGCACCAACGGGGAATGCTACAGGCACCTGCCATGCTCCAGACCGTGCCGCTCATGCGGCAGTGAGCAAGACAGACCCATTTATTTTTTCTCATGGAGCTTCCTTTCGGGAATGGAACAAATGTATCAATAAACAAGTCAACAAATAAATAAATAATGAGTGTTGTGTTTTTGCAAAAATTATGACAATAAGAAAATACGACAGTGAAAGGAAACCTGACTTCTAACTTCCAAGCTGCCCTTCTTCACTCCTGGGCACAGGCCAAACAGATGTGGGGAGAAATCTAGTTTATAATTTCACTCTAAACCAAAGATGTCAGCGCCTCCCTGAAACAAACCTCCTTCTCGCTTAGGGACCAGACCCCCTTCGTGAAACTAACAAATTAGTCACAAGATTAAAAATTATGGCCCGAAGCCACAAGATTCCTAACCGCCCCAATTGCTCCAATATTAGTATTGTAAAACGTAAGATGGTGTTCGAGGTATTTTTCAGACCCTGCATTGTGATGCACCAGCCACCCAGACTGGTAAACTGGCTCATCTGGTCTTGTGACCCCAACCCAGGAACTGACCGAGAGCAACACAAAAGCTTCATCTCCCTACGATTTCATCCCTGACCCAACCAGCACTCACCATTGCCTAGCCCTGTGTCTGCTAAACTATCTTTTAGAAACCCTGGCCTCCAGTCTGCACAATCCCAGCACTCTGGGAGGCCGAGGAGGGCAGATCACTTGAGAGCAGGAGTTCAAGACCAGCCTGGCCAACACAGTGAAACCCCATGTGTACTAAAAATACAAGTAATTAGCTGGGCATGGTGGTGTGTGCTTGTAATTCCAGCTACTTGGAAGGCTGAGGCACGAGAATCGCTTGAACCCAGGGGTGGAGGCTGCAGTGAGCCAAGATCACACCCCTGCACTCCAGCCTGGGCAACAAAGCAAGACTCTGTCGCAAAAACGACCCCCCTCCCCGAAAAACCCGTAGCCTCCAAAGTGGAAGAGAGGCTGATCTGAGGAACAACACAGCTCTGGTCTCCTGTTTAGCCAGCTCTGTGTTTACTGAACTCTCCCCGTATTGTAATTCCCATCCCGAAAAATCGTCTGTATCTGGGCGACAGTCGCGAAGCTGTTGGATGGTTACAGTGTGATGAGTGCTGCGGAGGAAATAACACGAAAGGTGACAGAGAATAACTGGAGGAGGCCACTCTAGATAGAACCGTCTGAGTGTTAAACATCGAGAAAGAACCTACCAAGGGAAGCTCTGGTGCACACACGGCAAAGCTAAAGCAAAAAGATTTTATTTCGAAAATTCTAGAAACTCTTAAGAGTGAGAAATGCTGAAAAGGGCGGAAGGGATAACACTTTGTGAGTGCAGCAGGCGGAAACACGGCCATCACCGCTTCAGGACAGGATCTCAAAATACCAGGAAAAGTGCAAATTAAAACCGTGAGATACAGTTTTGTCAGTATTGGATTGGCAAAGATCCAAAAGTTTGGAAAGACCCCACCGGTGAAAATGTGTGGAAACCCACAGTCTTAAACATTATTTGCCAGAGCGTCAATGAGCACAGTCTAAGGAGGGCAATTTAGCCATTTTTCCCCATACATTAAAGGACATACCCCACCACAGCCGATTCCACCTCTAACAAGGTTTCTGACAGATGTAGCTACCTGCAGCACAAAGGCAGTGCTCGGGGTCCAGTCACATTGTTCCTAACAGCAAGCAACTGGGGAACACTTCAAGGTCCATCCACGACGGCCCGCAGAGCCTAACCTCTGTAGTAACCACATCTCAGGGGCAATGTCCAACCAGGCGCTTTTGTGCCGCCTTCCAACAGGAACCGCACGCCTGGCTGCCAGGCCTGGTCTATGCACTGGCCCCGAATGCCATACAGCTCGCACGTGCTCACTCTCAAAAGCGTCCCATCCTGAAAATAAACTCTAGCCCACTTGGTGCTTCAGGAACCTGGGCTTCTTCCACCAATAGCTCTCCCAGATGCCCCAGGGCCCCAGGTGGGTCCATCCTTCAGGGCCAGGCCTGGCTGCAGTGCACCCACACCGCCAGACGCTGTGGGTCAGGAAGGGGCTCCGGCTCTCGCGAGAATGAGGGTGTCTAGCATAGGGGTGCACGTGGGCAAGCCCCACCATGGGGTCCCTAAGTAAACCAGGGCCTGCGTGCCAGGACGGCCAGGAGTTGCAACCTTGGTTGTTTCTAGGAAGACGTCAGACAATGGGGTCAAAGGCCGGGTGCAGTGGCTCATGCCTGTAATCCCAGCAGTTTGGGAGGCCAGGTGGACGGATCGCCTAAGGTCAGGAGTTCGAGACCAGCTTGGCCAATATGGCGAAACCTCGACTCTACTAAAAATACAAAACTCAGCTGCGCTTGATGGCGCACACCTCTGGACCCAGCTACTCAGAAAGCTGAGGAAAGAGCATTGCTTGAACCCGGGAGGCGGAGTGAGCCGAGATCGGGCCACTGCACTCCACCTTGGGCAAGACTGTGTCTAAAAAAGAAAAAAAATGGGGTCAAGAAATGGGGGGCGGGGGTTGCGCTTCATGAACCTGCCTGCTCAGTGTGGCTGCGTTTCCACCATACATTGCCTTAAAAAAAGAAAAATGGACAAACAGAAAGTAGCTGTGGAAGGATGGGGACTGCACAGGCCAGTCCAGACTGTAAGGCCGCCCCTGCCAGGGACAAGGACCGGCTCCGCGCGCCGTTAGGAAACTGGCCAAGGGGACCCCTAGAATCCGGCGAGGGCCTGCCCGGAGACGCTGGGGGAACCAGACCAGCAAGACCCGCCCAGGGGCCGACGCCGGCCCAGCGCGGGCAGGAAAACCACGAGGCCTCCCGCGGAAAAGGGAGCCGGCCGCCGCGCCTGCGCAGCTTCGTCCCCGCGTCCCCTCCCTTCCCCCTCCCCCCCTCCCGCCTCCCCTTCCCCCTCCCCCCTCCCGCCTCCCCTTCCCCCTCCCCCCTCCCGCCTCCCCTTCCCCCTCCCCCCTCCCGCCTCCCCTCCCCCCTCCCCCCTCCCCCCTCCCCTTCCCCCTCCCCCCTCCCGCCTCCCCTCCCCCCTCCCCCCTCCCGCCTCCCCTCCCCCCTCCCCCCTCCCGCCTCCCCTCCCCCCTCCCCCCTCCCGCCTCCCCTCCCCCCTCCCCCCTCCCGCCTCCCCTTCCCCCTCCCCCCTCCCGCCTCCCCTTCCCCCTCCCCCCTCCCGCCTTCCGCCTCCCCCTTCCCCCCCCCCCCCCCCGCCTCGCTCGCGCCTGCGCAGCTGGGCCCGTCTGCCCCGCCCAGCCTGTGACGCCACGTGCATGTGGGCGGGGCCCAGGCCCGAGGGAGCCGTGGGGTCGCGCATCCCACCCGTGGAGGCCGCGCATCCCACCCGTGGAGGCCGCGCATCCCACCCGTGGAGGCCGCGCATCCCACCCGTGGAGGCCGCGCATCCCACCCGTGGAGGCCGCGCTGTCGCCGGCCGGGGGGGAAGCAGTAAAGACCAGCCGCCGCCTGCTCCCCGGAGAAGGGCACTCGCCTCCGTGACTGGGGCCGAGCGCGCGGTGCGGGCTTAGCGGCTGGCCCGGGCGCTGGCGGGGGCGGCCGGCGATCACCGACTGCAGGCGGGCCCTCCCCCCGGAGGACGGCCTGGGGTCACTCGCACCCCGGGACCCACCTGCTGCCTTCCTGGTCGGGCTCCACGAGGGCCCCGGACGTCTGGGCTCCGCTGACCGGCGGGAGCACGTCCAGTGTTTTGGGCCACAGCGCGGGTCATAGCTGGGACCCGAGCCCCCCGCGGGTTCCTTTACTCGGCCCGCGTTTGCTGACCCGCCCCCAGTCTGCGTCCCCGGCGGGCCCCTGCGCTCCGGACCAGCCCGGCGGGGGAGCCTCGCGTCGCGGCTTCTGGGAAACAGGTAGGATCAGGCGGCTCCCACAGGACAGGCTGAGGACGGCTCACCTGGCGTTGGGGTGGTGTCCGGAGGCGCTCACAGGTGGTCAGGACGGTTCCGCCCGAGCTGACCTGAGAGCCGCGGATGCCCCGGACTGAGGAGGAAGAGGTGAGGTGGGGAGAGCTGGACCCCAGTCTGGGCTCCTTCGGTGGAAAGCAGTCAGCGGCCAGGAGAGAGATGGGAGGGCCCGGGGCGTGGAAGGGAGGGCGTTTCTATTATTAGTGCAGCTGTCGGTGCAGAGGGCAGAGGGACCAGCCGCCGGGAAGTGCCCGGGCAGCTCTGGGGGTCCCTCCAGCCATCTGCACTCCGGCATGACCTGCACGAAGCGCACGGGATGCGGGGAAGTCGGCCATGGCCCGCAGGCGGGGAATCTTGAAACCCCGGGCACGGCTCCTTGGAGAGGATTACAGGGACTCTTCTACCTGCTGTGCAGGAGCCGTGGGCGGCCGGTTCCCCGCTGTTACTGTGGTGACAGTGTAGTCATTCTCGAAGGACCTGGCCAGCACGGTACAAATCTCGAAACTGCTTTCTGTCCCGCTCCCCGTGTCCTGGAGACAGTGGCTGGCTAATGTGTGTGTCTGGCTCCTGAAGCTTCGGGTGAAGGACCAAGGGAGGTGGGCAGCCCTTTGTGCCAGGAGATCTGGAAGGGCCTCCCCTCCCACCACCTCCTGTGGGAAGGAAACAGCAGGTGGTGTTGACGGGCGGTTCTTTAACCGGTTTTTGCCAAGGGGAGAAAAACCCATTGAAACCTACCAGGAGAATGAGTGGTTTCTAATGTGCTTTAATTTTGGATACAGCGTGTGTGGCAGGCATTTGCCTTTATGGCCCTTTAGTGTACTTGAACTGAAAACCCGGAAGAAACTTGCCAACAGATTAGGCAGCCATCAATCCACCTCAGATGGCGCCTGTATCTCCGAGAGGTGGCCTGCCATCCCCATCTCCCAGAAAGCCAACCGGAGACAGGCAGCTCCTACCTCCAGCAGCACTGTCCACCCTGAGATTCTCCTCTCCGACTCCTACCTCCACCTGCTAGAGGGTGGCCCTGGCCGGAGCCACACCTCTGTTTACCCTACTTCCCACCCCTGCCTCTCCTCATCCCCACCTGCTACCTTCCTTACAGCCTCATCCTACCCGCTCTCTCCTTAAAGAACAGACAGATGACTGAGTCTGTGAGGGAGAACACGCCGTGGTGTTAGTGGTTCCCACAGAAACGCCATTGTCCCTCCTGCAGGTGTCTTAGCCATGGACAGTCACCTTAACCATGAATGAAATTGGTTTTAAATCTGGGCCACAGGGACATGGAGGTGACCTGTTCCTTGGGGAGAGGGGATAGTGTGTGATTACAAGACTTCTTCTTCCCACCCCTGTGCAAGAGCAAGGCTGTTCCTGGTTCTGTGCTTTCTCAACACTGTTCTAGCCGGGTGTGGTGGCTCATGCCCAGTATTTCAGGAGGCCAAGGCGGTCAGATCACAAGGTCAAGAGTTTGAGACCAGCCTGGCCAACATGGTGAAACCCCATCTCTACTAAAAATACAAAAATTAGCTGGGCGTAGTGATGGGTGCCTGTAATCCCAGCTACTCAGGAGGAGTTGAGGCAGGAGAATCATTTCACCCAGGGAGGCAGAGGTTGCAGTGAGCCAGGATCGTGCCATTGCACCTCAGCCTGGGCGACAGAGTGAGACTCTGTCTCAAAAACAAGAAAATACTGTGTTCTAGTTGGACTCCTATTTTTGTCTTCCTGAACTTGTTGCTGTGTAACTATGTAAGGTGTGTCTGTGTATGTGTTTTTGGGATATGTACAGTATCTCAACTTCGTTCTTTCCAAATCATTTTGACAGTTTAGGGTGCCTTGGAATTCCATGTGAGTTTTACAATTTCTTTTCTATTTCTGCCAAAAACATTGTCGGAATTTTGACAGATTGCATTGAATCTGTAGGTCACTTTGGGTAGTGTTGACGTCTTAAGTCTTCCAGTCCATGAACACAAGATACCTTTGTATTTGTGTCATCTTTAAGTTCATTCACCAACGTGCAAGACTTTCACCTCCTTCTCTAACACGATTCCTACGTATTTTATTCTTTTTTATGCTCTTGTAAGTTGAATCGTTTTCTTAATTTCTTTTTTTTTTTTTTTTTTTTTTTTGAGACGGAGTTTCGCTCTTGTTACCCTGACTGGAGTGCAATGGCACGATCTCGGCTCACCGCAACCTCCGCCTCCTGGGTTCAGGCAATTCTCCTGCCTCAGCCTCCCGAGTAGCTGGGATTACAGGCACGTGCCACCATGCCCAGCTGATTTTTTGTATTTTTAGTAGAGATGGGGTTCCACCATGTTAACCAGGATGGTCTCGATCTCTTGACCCCGTCATCCACCCGCCTCGGCCTCCCAAAGTGCTGGGATTACAGGCTTAAGCCACCGCGCCTGGCCAATTTCTTTTTTTTTTTATTGTTCATAGGTAGGGTGTGGAAACAACTGAAACTGATTTATGTATATTGATTTCATGTCTTGTTGAATTTGTTTATTCTAACAGGTGTGTGTGTGTGTGTGTGTGTGTGTGTGTGTGTGTGTAATCTTTAGGGTTTTCTACATGTATAATCCTGTGAACAGAAAGAATTTTACTTCTCCCTTTCTAATTTGGATGCCCTTTATTTATTTTTCTTTCCTAATTGTTATGGCTAGAACTTTCAATATTGTGTTGAATACAAGTGATAAAAGCAGATATACTTTCCTGTTCTTACATGAAAAGTTTTCAGTCTTTTACCATTGGGTATGATATTTGCTGTGGGTTCTTCCTGTACAGCTGTTACTATGTGGAGGTAGTTTCCTTCTATTCGTAGTTTGTTGATTTTGTTATGAAAAGGCGATAGATGTTATTAAAAGCTTTTTCTGCATCAATCGAAATGATCGTGTTGGGTTTTTTTTCCTTCATCCTGTTAATGTGATATATTACAGTGATGGATTTTTCTTTGTTGAAATGTCCTTGCATTCCAGGAATAAATCCCACCTGGTCACGGTGTATAATCTTTTCATTGCTCTGTTGAGTTTAGTTTGCTGGTACTCGTTGAGGATTTTTGCACCGATGTTTATAAGGGTGTTGGCCTGTACTTTTCTTGTGATGTCTTTGTCTTGCTTTGATATCGTGGCAATGCTGCCCTCATGGAACAAGTTAGGAAGTGTTAGCCTCCTCTAGTTTTCTGGAAGATTTTGAGAAAGTTTGGTGTTAGTTCTTTAAATTTTTGGTAGAATCAGCAGTGAAGCCATCTAGTCCAGGACTTTTTTTTGTTGGGAGTTTTTTTTTTAATTGCAAATTCAATGTCTTACTAGTTATAGATCTATTCAAATTGGCCATTTCTTTATTACTTATCTTGGTGGGGTTCGTGTTAGGGAATTTGTCCATTTCATCTAGGTTATGCAGTTTGTAGGCATGCAGTTGTTCACAGTGCTGTCTTATAATCATTTTTATTCCGTAAAATAGGTACTGATTTCCCCTCTTTCACTCCAGATCATAGCTATTTGAGTAATCATTTTTATTCCGTAAGATAGGTACTGATTTCCCCTCTTTCATTCCAGGTCATAGCTATTTGAGTCTTCTTTATTTATTATTTATTATTTATTGAGTCTTTCTGTATTCCCTAGTCAGTCTAGCTAAAGCTTTGACAATTGTGTTGATTTTTAAAGAACCAAATTCTAGTTTCATTTATTTTCCGTTTTTCTATTCTCTATTTAACCTTCTCCAATCTTTATCATTTTCCTCCTCCTTTTCCTAGCTTTATGTTTAGCCTTTTTCTAGTTCCTTAAGGTATAAAGTTAGGTGGTTGGTTTGAGCCCTCTCTTCTTTTCTAAAGCAAGTGTTTGCAGCTGCACCTTTCCCTCTAGGCACTGTGTTCACTGCACCCCGTAAGTTTTGGAATGTTGTGTTTTTGTTTTCACTTATCTCTAGATGTTTAATTTTTCTTACGACTTCTTCTTTGACTCTTTGGTTGTTTAACACTGTGCTTTGCTGAATTTTCACGTAATTGTGAATTATCCAGTTTTCCTTCCGCTGATTTCTGGTGTCATCCCATTGTGCGTGGAAAAGATGCTTTGTATGGTTTTGATTTTTTTAATGTATTAAGGCATGTTTTGCAGCCTAGCACCTGGCGTTGGCATGTAGGGTGTTGTGTGTATGTTACTAAGACATGTTTTGCAGCCTAGCACCTGGCGTTGGCGTGTGGGGTGTTGTGGTATGTTACTGAGGCAGGTTTTGCAGCCTAGCATCTGGCGTTGGCGTGTAGGGTGTTGTGTGTATGTTACTGAGGCATGTTTTGCAGCCTAGCACCTGGCGTTGGCGTGTAGGGTGCTGTGTGTATGTTACTGAGGCATGTTTTGCAGCCTAGCACCTGGCGTTGGCGTGTAGGGTGTTGTGTGTATGTTACTGAGGCATGTTTTGCAGCCTAGCACCTGGGATTAGCATGTGGGGTGTTGTGTGTATGTTACTGAGGCATGTTTTATAGCCTAGCACCTGGCGTTGGCGTGTAGGGTGTTGTGTGTATGTTACTGAGGCATGTTTTGCAGCCTAGCACCTGGCGTTGGCGTGTAGGGTGTTGTGTGTATGTTACTGAGGCATGTTTTGCAGCCTAGCACCTGGCGTTGGCGTGTAGGGTGTTGTGTGTATGTTACTGAGACATGTTTTATAGCCTAGCACCTGGCGTTGGCGTGTAGGGTGTTGTGTGTATGTTACTGAGACATGTTTTATAGCCTAGCACCTGGCGTTGGCATGTAGCGTGCTGTGTGTATGTTACTGAGGCATGTTTTATAGCCTAGCACCTGGCGTTGGCATGTAGCGTGCTGTGTGTATGTTACTGAGGCATGTTTTGCAGCCTAGCACCTGGCGTTGGCGTGTAGGGTGTTGTATGTATGTTACTAAGGCATGTTTTGCAGCCTAGCACCTGGCGTTGGCATGTGGGGTGTTGTGTGTATGTTACTAAGGCATGTTTTATAGCCTAGCACCTGGCGTTGGCGTGTAGCGTGCTGTGTGTATGTTACTGAGGCATGTTTTGCAGCCTAGCACCTGGCGTTGGCTGGAGGGTGTTGTGTGTATGTTACTGAGACATGTTTTATAGCCTAGCACCTGGCGTTGGCATGTAGCATGCTGTGTGTATGTTACTGAGGCATGTTTTATAGCCTAGTACCTGGCGTTGGCGTGTAGCGTGCTGTGTGTATGTTACTGAGGCATGTTTTGCAGCCTAGCACCTGGCGTTGGCGTGTAGGGTGTTGTGTGTATGTTACTGAGGCATGTTTTGCAGCCTAGCACCTGGCGTTGGCCTGTGGGGTGTTGTGTGTATGTTACTGAGGCATGTTTTATAGCCTAGCATCTGGCGTTGGCGTGTAGAGTGTTGTGTGTGTGTTACTAAGGCATGTTTTGCAGCCTAGCACCTGGCGTTGGCCTGTGGGGTGTTGTGTGTATGTTACTGAGGCATGTTTTATAGCCTAGCATCTGGCGTTGGCGTGTAGAGTGTTGTGTGTGTGTTACTAAGGCATGTTTTGCAGCCTAGCACCTGGCGTTGGCCTGTGGGGTGTTGTGTGTATGTTACTGAGGCATGTTTTATAGCCTAGCACCTGGCATTGGCCTGTGGGGTGTTGTGTGTATGTTACTAAGGCATGTTTTGCAGCCTAGCACCTGGCGTTGGCGTGTAGGGTGTTGTATGTATGTTACTGAGCCATGTTTTATAGCCTAGCACCTGGCGTTGGCGTGTAGGATGCTGTGTGTATGTTACTGAGCCATGTTTTGCAGCCTAGCACCTGGCGTTGGCGTGTGGGGTGTTGTGTGTATGTTACTGAGGCATGTTTTGCAGCCTAGCACCTGGCGTTGGCCTGTGGGGTGTTGTGTGTATGTTACTGAGGCATGTTTTGCAGCCTAGCACCTGGCGTTGGCGTGTGGGGTGTTGTGTGTATGTTACTGAGGCATGTTTTGCAGCCTAGCACCTGGCGTTGGCCTGTGGGGTGTTGTGTGTATGTTACTGAGGCATGTTTTGCAGCCTAGCACCTGGCGTTGGCGTGTAGGGTGTTGTATGTATGTTACTGAGCCATGTTTTATAGCCTAGCACCTGGCGTTGGCATGTAGGATGCTGTGTGTATGTTACTGAGCCATGTTTTGCAGCCTAGCACCTGGCGTTGGCGTGTGGGGTGTTGTGTGTATGTTACTGAGCCATGTTTTGCAGCCTAGCACCTGGCGTTGGCCTGTGGGGTGTTGTGTGTATGTTACTGAGCCATGTTTTATAGCCTAGCACCTGGCGTTGGCGTGTAGGGTGCTGTGTGTATGTTACTGAGCCATGTTTTGCAGCCTAGCACCTGGCGTTGGCGTGTGGGGTGTTGTGTGTATGTTACTGAGCCATGTTTTGCAGCCTAGCACCTGGCGTTGGCGTGTGGGGTGTTGTGTGTATGTTACTGAGCCATGTTTTGCAGCCTAGCACCTGGCGTTGGCGTGTGGGGTGTTGTGTGTATGTTACTGAGCCATGTTTTGCAGCCTAGCACCTGGCGTTGGCGTGTGGGGTGTTGTGTGTATGTTACTGAGCCATGTTTTGCAGCCTAGCACCTGGCGTTGGCATGTGGGGTGTTGTGTGTATGTTACTGAGCCATGTTTTGCAGCCTAGCACCTGGCGTTGGCCTGTGGGGTGTTGTGTGTATGTTACTGAGCCATGTTTTATAGCCTAGCACCTGGCGTTGGCGTGTAGGGTGCTGTGTGTATGTTACTGAGCCATGTTTTGCAGCCTAGCACCTGGCGTTGGCCTGTGGGGTGTTGTGTGTATGTTACTGAGCCATGTTTTGCAGCCTAGCACCTGGCGTTGGTGTGTAGCATGCTGTGTGTATGTTACTGAGCCATGTTTTGCAGCCTAGCACCTGGCGTTGGCCTGTGGGGTGTTGTGTGTATGTTACTGAGCCATGTTTTGCAGCCTAGCACCTGGCGTTGGCGTGTAGCGTGCTGTGTGTATGTTACTGAGCCATGTTTTGCAGCCTAGCACCTGGCGTTGGTGTGTAGCATGCTGTGTGTATGTTACTGAGCCATGTTTTGCAGCCTAGCACCTGGCGTTGGCGTGTAGCGTGCTGTGTGTATGTTACTGAGCCATGTTTTGCAGCCTAGCACCTGGCGTTGGCCTGTGGGGTGTTGTGTGTATGTTACTGAGCCATGTTTTGCAGCCTAGCACCTGGCGTTGGCGTGTAGCGTGCTGTGTGTATGTTACTGAGCCATGTTTTGCAGCCTAGCACCTGGCGTTGGCGTGTAGCGTGCTGTGTGTATGTTACTGAGGCATGTTTTGCAGCCTAGCACCTGGCGTTGGCCTGTGGGGTGCTGTGTGTATGTTACTGAGCCATGTTTTGCAGCCTAGCACTTGGCGTTGGCGTGTAGCGTGCTGTGTGTATGTTACTGAGCCATGTTTTGCAGCCTGCCGTCGGCATTGACGTGTGGGGTGTTCTGTGTATGTTACTGAGCCATGTTTTGCAGCCTAGCACCTGGCGTTGGTGTGTAGCATGCTGTGTGTATGTTACTGAGCCATGTTTTGCAGCCTAGCACCTGGCGTTGGCGTGTAGCGTGCTGTGTGTATGTTACTGAGCCATGTTTTGCAGCCTGCCGTCGGCATTGACGTGTGGGGTGTTGTGTGTATGT
The DNA here is from genome assembly GCA_031835075.1 of Saguinus oedipus. Taxonomy (NCBI): domain Eukaryota; kingdom Metazoa; phylum Chordata; class Mammalia; order Primates; family Cebidae; genus Saguinus; species Saguinus oedipus. The sequence goes on along the minus strand of CM063173.1, from coordinate 743,665 downwards.
TACTGAGCCATGTTTTGCAGCCTGCCGTCGGCATTGACGTGTGGGGTGTTCTGTGTATGTTACTGAGCCATGTTTTGCAGCCTAGCACCTGGCGTTGGCGTGTAGCGTGCTGTGTGTATGTTACTGAGCCATGTTTTGCAGCCTGCCGTCGGCATTGACGTGTGGGGTGTTCTGTGTATGTTACTGAGCCATGTTTTGCAGCCTAGCACCTGGCGTTGGCATGTAGCGTGCTGTGTGTATGTTACTGAGCCATGTTTTGCAGCCTGCCGTCGGCATTGACGTGTGGGGTGTTCTGTGTATGTTACTGAGCCATGTTTTGCAGCCTGCCGTCGGCATTGACGTGTGGGGTGTTCTGTGTATGTTAGGCTCTTGCTCTGTAGTGTCATTTGAGTCCTCTCTTTCCTTATTGATCTTCTGTCTCATTTTTCTGTCCATTATTCAAAGTAAGATATTTCAGTCTCTTAGTATAATATTACTCTTAGTGATAATTGTCTTTTCTCTTGAATTTTATCAGTGTTTGCTTCATATATTTAGGGGTTTTGATGTTGGTTGCATACATGTTTATAATTGTTTTATATTCCTGGTGCATTGACTCTTTCCTCACGATACAACGTCCCTCTCTTCTCCTGTGACAGTGTTTGACTGGAAGTCTCCTGTCTGGTATCTGTTCTCCTTTGGTCACTCTGCATTGACTCTTTTCCATTCTTTCACTTTCAGCCCATATGTATTCTTGGATCTAAAGCGAGTTTCTTGTAGACAGAATATACAGCTGACCGTTGAACAACATGGGCTAGGGATACCACCCCCACCCCCACCCGCCGCATCAAAATCCAGGTATAACTTCAGTCTAGGATGCAGTGGTGCAGTCATTGCTTACTGCAGCCTTGAACCCCAGGGCTCAAGTGATCCTCCCACCCAGCCTCCCAAGTAGCCTGGGCTGCAGGCGCATATCACCGTGTCCAGCTAACCTGTTGAGTTTGTTTGTATAGACCTGGTCTCCCTATGGTGCCCAAGCTGGTCTCAAACGCCTGGGCTCAAGAGATCCTGTCACCTGCACCTCCCAAACTAGTAGACTGCTGTTGAGGAAGCCTTACTGAGAACATAAACAGTTGATTACACATAGTTTGTATGTTATGTGAATTATATGCTTTACTATTACTGTAAGGTAACCCAGTGAACAGAAAATGCTATTATAAGAAATCATGAGGAAGATAGGATGTATTTTCTATTTATTAAGTGGAAGTGGATTATCCTAAAGGTTTTCATCTTCACTGTCTTCACGTTGAGTAAGTGGAAGAGGGAAGAGGAAAGGCTGATCTTACTGTCTCAGAGGTGGCAAGGCTGGAAGAAAATCCGGGTATAAATAGATCTGCGCTGTTCAAACCCATGTGGTTTCAGGGTCAGCTGTTGTCAGGTCCTGTTTTTTGTTTGTTTGGTTGGTTGGTTTTTTGTTTTTTGTTTTGAGACAGAGTCTCACTCCGTCACCGAGGCTGGAGTGCAGTGGCACAATCTTAGCTCACTGCATCCTCCTCCTCCCGGGTTCAAGCAATTCTTCCTTAGCCTCCTGAGTAGCTGGGGCTACAGGCACATACCAGCGCACCCGGCCAGGTCCTGTGTTTTAATCTGTGTCTCTTGATTGAGGAGTTAATCCATTTATATTTAAAGTAATTCCTGATAGGGAAGGATTTGTTTTTGCTGTCTTGTTGTTTGTATATATTTTGTAGCTGTTTTGTCCTTCATTACTACCTTCTTTTGTATTTAGTCAATTATTTTTAGGTTCTGCTTTTTATTTTCTTCTCATTTTCTTTTGTGTATATGCTACAAATATTTCCTTTGTGGTTACTGCCATAGGGATTACATACACAACATCCTAAATTTATAGCAATCTATTTTAAATTGATATCAACTTAATTTCAAACACTCGGACCCTCCTTTACAATTCCATCTACCCCCACTTTGTATTAATGTCACAGATTGCATCTGGATGTATTGGGTATGTACCCATTAACATAGACATGTGTCTTTTAAATCCTGAAGGAAATACTAAGTAGTGCTGCAAACCAATTGAACACTGATACGAGTTCCTCTGTTTGTCCCTGCATTAGCTTTCGTTGGAGATGTTTATGTGCCTTCAGCTGCCGTCCAGTGCCCTTGTTTTAACTTGCAGACTCCCCTTATCATCTTGAAAGGCGGATCTAGCGGCAGTGAACACCCACATCTTTAATTAATCTGGAAATGTCTTAATTTCTCCCTAATTTTTCAAGGACAGTTTCGCTGAATATAGGATTCTCTGTTGACATTTTTTTTTCTTCTTACAGCAGTTTGGGTGTGTCGTCCCATTGCCTCTGGCCTCTGATGTTTCTGCTAAGACATTGGCTAACAATGTTATTGAGGATTCTTTCTCCAGATGAGTCAGTCTTTTGCCGCTTTCGAGATTCTGCCTTTGTGTTTACATAGTTTGATTCTATTGTGTCTTAGTGTGGGTCTCTTTGGGTTTATCTGATGTGGAGTTTACTGAGCTGCTCCGATGATTATATTCACGTCTTTAGTCAAATTTGGGAGGCTTTTATCTCTTCTTTCTTCACATAATTTCTCTACCCCATTCCTTCTCCTTCTTAAACTTCCACAATGTGCATGGTGCATGGATGGTGGCCCCTAAGTCCCTGAGGCTCTGCTCACTTTCCTCATTCTGTTTGCTCCTCTGACTTGATATTTTCAAATGTCCTGTGTTCAAGTTTGCTGATTCCTCTGCGGACTCAGATTCCTCTGGTAAGAGTTTTCAGTTTAGTTTTGTATTTCTCACTTCCACAATTTCTGTTTGATTCCTTTTTATAATTTCTTATTTTGTTGTCATATGTTGTTTTCTTGATTTCTTTGAGTTCCTCATCTGTTTCCTTCAGCTCTTTAGCATGTTTAAGGCAGTCATCTTTAAGTCTTGGTCTACGTCCAGTGCCTGTGCTTCTTCAGGGGTGGGTTCCACCACTTCATTTCTTCCTCTGCATGAGCTCATGAGCTGCGTTTTCCTGTTTCTTTGTGTGCCTTGTGATTTTTTTGCTGAATGTTGGGCATTTGAAAAACAGCTCTGTCTCCCAGTCTTTGCACACTACCTGTTTGGGAACAGCCCCACTGAATAGCAGGATCTGCCTCAGCCTGGGGATCAGCTCCGGATAGAGGCGGAAGTGTCCTCAGGTTTCTTCTGAGGACGCATCTTCCCTGGGCCTGTGTGTGTGTTTTTGTTTTTTTTTCAATCTCCCATATTCGTGGCTATTTAAAAATATCCTACTTTCCCTATGGATACTTTGAAGCTTCCCTTTGGAATACACCAGGAAATGCATTTGGAGTTACCTTTGCTTTTCTATGTCGTAAATTTAGTTTCTGGAACTGGGGTTTGGTGGTGTGATGTGTTGCTCACGTGTAGCCAGAACTCCTGTTCCTAAAAGGACTTTGAGATCAAGGAACACATATTTCATCTCTCCTTTATGCCTTGGTTCTAGTTCCTCTTTCCAAGTTGAAAAACCAATTTTTCATTGTTGTTTTGTTTAAGTTGGTGCTCTGAAGCTTAATCTCAGTACCCTTAACTCTGAATCGCCAAATTTCCATTAAATGTGTGCCCTTTTTTTTGGGTAAGAGAAAGCAGGACTTACCGTCTGCCGGAACACGAATTATATGCCTTGATGTCTCCATTAAACTTGTACAGAGCTTTAAAAATATATGTCTTTCTTTCCCGAAGTCTCCCCGAGTCTCTCCTTGGGCCTGAGATGTTCTACTGTATTTCTCCACCCGTCATTCTTGCCCCAGGTATGCGTGGGGCCACCCTGCAGCTTTGCCTAGCAGTACCCGCAGCCATTGTCCCTGACTTCCTCTCTGAGCTCTGAGCTCAGAGTCAGGTGAAACTGAGGTCTGTTCCTCAGGCAGCCCAAGACAGATTAGGACGTTGTAAAAAGGTCTGCTCGGGGCAGGGGTGAATGAAACATCCCAGAGTTCCTGACGTCCTGAGTGTGGCTGCTTCTGGGCTGAGCACCCTGTTGCTTGTTTTGCAGAGCTCCTGTGCAGTATTATAGCCAGTCTCGAGCTGTTTCTAATGTTTCTCTGTCGGGGAGCGAAGGCCTTTGTGCCTCCTCTTTTGCCATCTTGCTGTGTCCTCTCCCCATTAGTGGATTTCCTACAGGACTCCGTTGTGTGCCTGGTGATGCTATAGAAGGTATGGGAGTGGGCTGGGTATGGTGGATCACGCCTGTAATCCTTGCACTTTGAGAGGCCAAGGTGGGTGTACCACAAGGTCCGGAGTTCAAGACCAGCCTGACCAAGATGGTGAAACCCCATCTCTACTAAAGATACAAAACTTAGCTGGGCACAGTGGCAAGCAACTGTAATCCCAGCTACTTGAGATGGAGATAGGAGAATTGCCTGAACCCAGGCGGCGGAGGTTGGAGTGAGCCGAGATTGCACCACTGTACGATGCCTAGGTGACAGAGTGAGACTCCATCTCAAAAAAAACAAAGAAGGTCCGGGGGTGGCTGGAGGAACAGCCTCTTCCATTCTAGAGAAGGGAAGGGCTTGGCTGCCATGCAGGGCAGCAGCAGCACCAGATAAGCTGAGTTCCTGCCCCGGGGCTTATGGCCTCGCTCCAGCATAGGTGGCCAGGCCACTGGTGAGGCCTCTCCCCTTGGCACGGGGCACTGTGGCAGTGCTTGTCTGACCTCTCTGGGCCCGAGGACATCCAGCTGTGGCCACAGGTGGCACCTCAGTCAGAAAGGGCCAGGAAGCGCCTTCCATTCTGCTGTGCCCAAACAGCCTCAGGTACTGCAGGTCGCCATGGGCTTGCCCCTTCGACTGCCACTGCCCCTCCTCCGCAGTGCAGCCACGCTGTCCCTGATTCTACAGAGATGTCGCCTCCTGCTGCCCTTCTGTAAAGCCTGCTTGTGGAATATGCTTTCTCTGCAGCCTGTCCTGAGCACACTGAATTCCCAAGCAAAGTCACGAGGGGCTCTCCTATGAGTAGCCCCACGTTACAAATGAGACTTGCCCCCTCGAGGGGTATCTTGCCCACCATCACACAAGGCTGCAGGCAGAGCCACGGCCTCTGCCCACTGCCTTCCTGACCCCCGCTGCCTTCCTGACCCCCGCTGCCTTCCTGACCCCCGCTGCCTTCCTGACCCCCGCTGCCCTAGGAGTGGCCACTCACCAGGACCGACTGAAAGAGTGAGGGAGGACGGGCCGATGGACATTCCCCAGGGGTGGGGACCCTGAAGTCAGCCTGTGCTTCTCATCCTTTGCAGCCTCAGTTTCCCACATGCTGCCTCGCACTGGAGCTGCCAATGAAACGAACAGATGCTTTCATTTTGGGTGTATCGAACCAAAAATAAGGGCACCCGATGAATTAATTTTGCTACTCCAGTCGAATTTTCATAGGCTTTGGAAGTACACAGACATTATTTCCTCCTTGGCAGGAATGGGGCACGTGAATGAACAGAGGTATCCGTTGTGAAACTTCCGGAAAAACGAGCTGCGTTTATCAGGTTTGTCTGGGGCTCTCGGTAGTTGCCCAAGGGACAGAGTCTAAACCTTTCAAAAAGTGAATTGCCTGAACAGAAGTATAAGCGAGGATCGAAAGACTGAACCAGACACGTGCTTCTGTTCCCATGGACGGTTTGGGAACACCGTTTACATGTGGCTTTTTAACATAAATCGCCATGTGTCCCGAGCCGCTGACGGGACCCTCTCTTAGAGGAGCCGGCAGCTGTGGCCTGTGCGCCAGATCAGCACCTGCAGGGAGTGGGACCTTGGGGGGCTGTGCTGCTGTCTCTTCCCTGGACCTTGGGCCCCTGTCCTGCCGTCTCTTCCCTGGACCTTGGGCCCCTGTCCTTCCGTCTCTTCCCCGGGACCTTGGGCCCCTGTCCTGCCGTCTCTTCCCCTGGACCTTGGGCCCCTGTCCTGCCGTCTCTTCCCTGGGACCTTGGGCCCCTGTCCTTCCGTCTCTTCCCCGGGACCTTGGGCCCCTGTCCTGCCATCTCTTCCCTGGACCTTGGGCCCCTGTCCTTCCGTCTCTTCCCGGGACCTTGGGCCCCTGTCCTTCCGTCTCTTCCCGGGACCTTGGGCCCCTGTCCTTCCGTCTCTTCCCGGGACCTTGGGCCCCTGTCCTGCCATCTCTTCCCTGGACCTTGGGCCCCTGTCCTTCCGTCTCTTCCCCGGGACCTTGGGCCCCTGTCCTGCCGTCTCTTCCCTGGACCTTGGGCCCCTGTCCTGCCGTCTCTTCCCTGGGACCTTGGGCCCCTGTCCTTCCGTCTCTTCCCTGGACCTTGGGCCCCTGTCCTGCCGTCTCTTCCCCGGGACCTTGGGCCCCTGTCCTTCCGTCTCTTCCCCGGGACCTTGGGCCCCTGTCCTGCCGTCTCTTCCCCTGGACCTTGGGCCCCTGTCCTGCCGTCTCTTCCCTGGACCTTGGGCCCCTGTCCTGCCGTCTCTTCCCTGGACCTTGGGCCCCTGTCCTTCCGTCTCTTCCCTGGACCTTGGGCCCCTGTCCTTCCGTCTCTTCCCTGGACCTTGGGCCCCTGTCCTGCCGTCTCTTCCCTGGACCTTGGGCCCCTGTCCTTCCGTCTCTTCCCTGGACCTTGGGCCCCTGTCCTGCCGTCTCTTCCCTGGACCTTGGGCCCCTGTCCTGCCGTCTCTTCCCTGGGACCTTGGGCCCCTGTCCTTCCGTCTCTTCCCTGGACCTTGGGCCCCTGTCCTGCCGTCTCTTCCCTGGACCTTGGGCCCCTGTCCTGCCGTCTCTTCCCTGGGACCTTGGGCCCCTGTCCTTCCGTCTCTTCCCTGGACCTTGGGCCCCTGTCCTTCCGTCTCTTCCCTGGACCTTGGGCCCCTGTCCTGCCGTCTCTTCCCTGGGACCTTGGGCCCCTGTCCTGCCGTCTCTTCCCTGGACCTTGGGCCCCTGTCCTTCCGTCTCTTCCCTGGACCTTGGGCCCCTGTCCTGCCGTCTCTTCCCTGGACCTTGGGCCCCTGTCCTGCCATCTCTTCCCTGGGACCTTGGGCCCCTGTCCTTCTGTCTCTTCCCTGGACCTTGGGCCCCTGTCCTTCCGTCTCTTCCCTGGACCTTGGGCCCCTGTCCTGCCGTCTCTTCCCTGGACCTTGGGCCCCTGGGCCCCTGTCCTTCCGTCTCTTCCCTGGACCTTGGGCCCCTGTCCTTCCGTCTCTTCCCTGGACCTTGGGCCCCTGTCCTTCCGTCTCTTCCCTGGACCTTGGGCCCCTGTCCTTCCGTCTCTTCCCTGGACCTTGGGCCCCTGTCCTGCCGTCTCTTCCCTGGGACCTTGGGCCCCTGTCCTGCCGTCTCTTCCCTGGACCTTGGGCCCCTGTCCTTCCGTCTCTTCCCTGGACCTTGGGCCCCTGTCCTGCCGTCTCTTCCCTGGACCTTGGGCCCCTGTCCTGCCATCTCTTCCCTGGGACCTTGGGCCCCTGTCCTTCCGTCTCTTCCCTGGACCTTGGGCCCCTGTCCTGCCGTCTCTTCCCTGGACCTTGGGCCCCTGTCCTGCCGTCTCTTCCCTGGGACCTTGGGCCCCTGTCCTTCCGTCTCTTCCCTGGACCTTGGGCCCCTGTCCTTCCGTCTCTTCCCTGGACCTTGGGCCCCTGTCCTGCCGTCTCTTCCCTGGACCTTGGGCCCCTGTCCTGCCGTCTCTTCCCTGGGACCTTGGGCGCCTGTCCTGCCGTCTCTTCCCTGGGACCTTGGGCGCCTGTCCTGCCGTCTCTTCCCTGGACCTTGGGCGGCTGTGCTGCCGTTATGTGAGATAGGAGCCACACCTTCCGGAATCATGAGGATCGAATCAAGCTTCTGATTCCTGGGGGGGAACACAGCGGTTTCAGGTTGGACATTTTGTCCCTGGACCTGGGGACGTCTGACTCGCCTTGGAACCTGGCACCCTAACATGCTTTTCCCGCTTCTCCCCACTTCCCACCAGCAGCTGCAGCACAGTCCTTGGCAGACAAGGATGAGAAAAATACCCAACCACGGGAGCCTGCGGGGGCCGAAGGTGGTGTACCCCCTGGGGCTCTGCGTGGGCCTGTTCATCTATGTCGCGTACATCAAGTGGCACCGGGCCCCCGCCACCCAGGCCTTCAGCATTACTGGGGTGGCCCCGGGGGCCCGGTGGAGTCAGCAAGCCCGCAGCCCTCCAGGGACAGCTGCACGTGGGCACGAGGTCTTCTACGGGATCATGTTTGACGCAGGAAGCACTGGTACCCGAGTCCACATCTTCCAGTTCGCCCAGCCCCCCAGAGGTAACCACGGGAAGCGGGCGTGGGGGCTGCCTTCCCGACCTCTCATGGCAGGGCCCTCGGGATGCCCTCTCATGGCAGGACCTATGCTACGGTCCGACCTCTCATGGCAGGGCCCTCGGGATCTCCTGCCCTATGCTGCGGTCCGACCTCTCATGGCAGGGCCCTCGGGATCTCCTGCCCTGTGCTGCGGTCCGACCTCTCATGGCAGGGCCCTCGGGATCTCCTGCCCTATGCTGCGGTGTGGGCTGGGCCTGCAGATGCGGACTCAGCTGGGAGCTTGTTCAAATGCAATTTCCCAGAGATGCTGATGCTGGTGTGGGCTGGGGTCCAAGCATCTGAATTTCCCAGGAGTCCCAGGTTACTCTTAAACTGGTCAGTAGTGACCATGCTGAAGGGCAGCTGAGACCTTGAGGGTGTCTGGTGGCCTGTCCACTCCCGCACTCACCTGCGGGTCAGGTGGCTGGACCATGATTTAGGCCAGTGTTTGTGTTTGGGGCTTTGTGGGGAGCTCAGGAAAGTTCAAGTTCAGTTTCCAGGCTTCCACGGGAGCCAGGAAATCAGGAAAGTGAGATAAATAGCAAAGGCCCCTGGGCTTGACCGGGAGCTACCAGGTGGGCCAAGATGGCCGGGGCAACAGCCGAGAGGGGCCTCAGCTGAAGAAGTGAGCTGGAGCCTGGGCCCTGTTGGCTGTACTTCTAGGGTGGGCCTCACGCCAGGGCAGGCAGCTTCTCCCAAGGGCCCCTCACCACCCAGTTCCCCTGCCCTCTTCCCTTGGTTCCCTGATGCCCCTCTCGTGCCTGTGACCCTGAGGTTCACCCTCCATGTGTCTCTAGCCATAGCCGGTGAGAGTTTGCAGCCCCGGCCAGGCAGGTCCCCTGGGTGTCCCGGGCTGTTCTTGGCTGACCCGGAACCTGTAGGGTAGACACCATCCTGTCGTCGCACGGTTCTGCTGGCACTAGGCATTTCTAGCTGCTCTCTCCAAAGCGGGGTGGTGTCTTTTATTTACTTTTGCCTCCATCTGCTTTATTTTTTAACTTACTGCAGTAGTGAAATATTCAGATGCCTACTCATCCCTAAAAGTGACGTCAAAGCTAAGCGTGCAGCAGACATCAGCCTGCAGTGCTTTGGAGCCATGTCCCAGGGTTTTCTCTTTAAAAAGAGAAGTCCTTGCAAAAAGTTTTGTCCCTGGCCGGGCATGGTGGCTCACGCCTGTAATCCAAGCACTTTGGAGGCCAAGGCGGGCAGATCACCTGAGGTCGGGAGTTCAAGACCAGCCTGACCAACATGGAGAAACCCCTCTTTAAAAAAACAAAAGTTTGTCCCTGATCCTTTCTGGTCCAGTGTTTGTGTGTGAATTTGCTGTGCCTCCTTGTAGCCACACGTTCAGACCACTCCTAATAATTTGAAACACTCCATGTTTTAAAATGAAGAGAAAACCCTAATACATCCATTTTGGAGTCAAGGAAATGATATTCCTATTTGCAGTTTGGAGCCGTTTATCTTATTCCTCTGTTTATTGAATGGCAAGAATTAACTATGTTAAAATTTAACACTGATGCAGTCGCTTCCTATGCAATTATCTTCAGTAAAGTTGGATTTTTAAAAAGTAGAATGTGGGGCACAATGGCTTGCACCTGCAGTCCCAGCTACTCAGGAGACTGAGATGGGAGGATTGCTTGAGCCCAATAGTTCAAGACCAGCCCATCTCTTAAAAAGTAAAATTCTGGCCAAGACATTAGGTATTATACGCATCTCGTTCAGATGAACACCGAGTCAGAATTTAGACAAAGAATAGCTGAAGGGCCCCTGCCACTGGGGATGGGTCTATATTGTCTGCGTCTGTCTTTCAAAAGTGCATTCATAGTTGCAACTTTTTTCGACATGTTTTCCCCTTAGAAACTCCCACCTTGACCCACGAAACCTTCAGAGCACTGAAGCCAGGTCTTTCTGCCTATGCTGATGATGTTGAAAAGGTGAGGATCACCTCCAGTGTCTCCCTGTTCACCTGTGGAACGTGTTCAAGCCGGTTCTTTCCCTTTGAATGTGGAAGGCTGTGTTAACAAGGAAAGGGGGCTTGGATGGTGCTCCCTGGGCACTTCACGCCATCTGGGAGATGGGAGAAGGTGTCCAGCACCCAAGCCCAGAGGAGAATGAGCCCCCACCCGGCCCCCTCCTCTGTCTCCACCATGCCACCTCTTAGTTCTCCCCTGGGGGACCCAGAGTCTTGGTACAGGTCAGAAGCACAAATCCTACAAACTTACAAAAATCATTCTTTGACAGTTTACTTATTCAAATGTCTTGCGCTATTTAGTCTCGTGAATTTCGTGTAATATATTTTTAATTTTTTGTTGCTTTTTCTGATTGAAGATACAAACATTATCTCAAACAAAAAAAATTAATGTTGTCTGGGGATGCTGGACACTTGCAATCCCAGCACTTTGGGAGGCTGAGGCAAGAGGATCTCTTGAGCCCAGAAGTTCGAGGCCAGCCTGGTCAGCAGAACGAGAACCCCATTTCTACAAAATTTAAAAATTAGCCAGGGATGGTGGTACACACCTGTCATCCCAGCCACTTGGGAGACTGAGGTGGGAGGATCACTTGAGCCTGGGAGGTCAAGGCCACAGTGAGCCATGATTGTGCCACAGGTGACAAAGTGAGACCAAAAGAAAAAAAAGTTAAAAACATTACAGGCCAAGCGCAGTGGCTCACACCTTATAATCCCAGCACTTTGGGAGGCCAAGGTGGGTGGACCGCTTGAGGTCAGGAGTTCAAGATCAGCCTGGCCAATATAGTGAAACCCCGTCTCTACTAAAAATGCAAAACTTAACCTGAACCTGAAATTCCAGCTACTTGGGAGACTGAGGCAGGAGAATTGCCTGAATACGGGAGGTAGAGGTTGCAGTGAGCCAAGACTGCACCATTGCACTGCAGCCTGGGGAACAGAGTGGGACTCCAACCCCTCCCCCAAAAAATGCATTATGCAAAATCCACAAAACCAAATAAATAGAAATTTAATTAAAATTGTCGAATAATGATTTATGTACATTTGCAGCATTGCTATTCTGTCTCGGCACTGGCAAAACTGTCTGTGGAGAGACTTGTCACTTCCTTTTGGTTCAAGCATTGTTTAAGTCATGAGCGAGTACACGCTGTTGTCCACAAATGTGTCATGATCTCAGACAATGTAGTTCAAGCCGTGCTTTCCTGTAGCTTAGTTAAAAAAGAAAAATTAGCAATTCTACAGTCACCTTATGATTAAAACTTATTAAATTAGATACATTTAGAATAAGCTTCTAGGATTTATTTATTTATTTATTTATTTATTTTGAGACGGAGTTTCGCTCTAGTTACCCAGGCTGGAGTGCAATGGCACGATGTCGGCTCACTGCAACCTCCGCCTCCTGGGTTCAGGCAATTCTCCTGCCTCAGCCTCCTGAGTAGCTGGGATTACAGGCATGCGCCACCATGCCCAGCTAATTTTTTGTATTTTTAGTAGAGACGGGGTTTCACCATGTTGACCAGGATGGTCTCGATCTCTTGACCTCGTGATCCACCCGCCTCGGCCTCCCAAAGTGCTGGGATTACAGGCGTGAGCCACCGCGCCTGGCCAGCTTCTAGGATTTTTAAGGCCTTACTTGGTTGAGTCGGTGACACACGTTCAAGTGGGACAAATGTCCACGCTCTCCAGGGCGACAGCACAGATGTCCCTCTCGCTCCAGACTGCCTCAGAGGCCCACGTCCCGGCTCTCTTAGTGTCCTTCGAGGCTGGTTGATGTGTATGCAAACAGGCATCCATATTCTTCTCCCCATTTTTGCTTCACACCCACAGCGGTGTCCACACCGAGGCCCTTGGCTTTGCTGCTGAGCAGTGTAACTGGAGAGCATTTACGTCAGCACGTGCAGATCCTCGGTTTTTTGGCTTAATGTTATTGCATGGATGCTGCACACTTACCTCGTGGAACCAGTCCCCTACTGAAGGACATTTAGATAATGCCCAGTCTTTCTCTCTTAACAGTAGAAAAAGGCTGCACCTGACACATACATGTGCAAGGGGCATCTCTCAGATGAATTCTCTCTTTTTTTTTTTCCCTGAGATGAGGTGTCTCTCTGTCACCCAGGCTGGAGTGAAGTGGCGCGATCACAGCTCACTGCAACCTATGCCTCCTGGTTTCAAATGATCCTCCCATCTCAGTCTCCCAAGTAACTGGGACCACAGGTGCACACCACAATGGCGGGCTAATGTTTACATGTTTTGTAGAGATGGGGGTCTTGCTGTGTTGCCCAGACCTGGGTTCAACTGATCCTCCCACCTTGGTCTCTCAAGATGAACTACTGGAGTGGGATTTCTGCGTAGGAGGTGTTTTTCCCTTGGTCAGATGTGGCCCACATGTCCCCACAGAATCATACCTGTCTGCAACACCCAGCCACCTTCCTAGGCCTTCACTCTCATGCACACAGTGACATAGGGCCTCATCCAGCCTTGGGCTCTCCAGCACTGGCAGGTGAAGTGGCTCCTCGATGTAGGTGTCATGGGATTTAGTGCTGGGAGGGACCCGAGGACTGTCTAGTGCTACACCTTTGTGATGTCCAGTGGAGCTGAGGCTCACCTGAGGTCGCCCGTGAGGGTTGGCACAGGTCTGGGTATGGACTTGGGTCACCAGGCTGCAGTAGAAGAGCAGGCTTATTCTCCTCACCTCTCCTCCCCCTACCACGTTTCAGCTTGTCCCCATGTTCCCGCACACCTGCCAGTACCACTTGTGTCACTGTTTCCTGCAGATTTTGAAAATTAGGAGAAGAAAATATTTATAAAAGCAAGAGCTATGAACGGTGGCTGACACCTGTAATCATAGCACTTTGGGAGGCCAAGGTAGGTGGATCACGAGGTCAAGAGATCGAGACCATCCTGGCCAACATGGTGAAACCCTGTCTCTAAAAATACAAAAATTAGCTGGGCATGGTGGTGCATGCCGGTAGCCCCAGCTACTCGGGAGGCTGAGGCAGGGGGATCACTTGAGCCCAGGAATTCAAGGGTGAAAATTAGCTGTGATCAAGACACTTCACTCCAGCCTGGGAAACAGTGAGACACCATCAGGTGGAAGCAGCATGTGTGACCCTGTAGGCTGCACTCGACAGAGCCCGTAGGCTGCACTCGACAGACCCTGTAGGCTGCACTCGACAGACCCCGTAGGCTGCACTCAACAGAGCCCGTAGGCTGCACTCGACAGAGCCCGTAGGCTGCACTCGACAGAGCCCGTAGGCTGCACTCGACAGAGCCCGTAGGCTGCACTCGACAGAGCCCGTAGGCTGCACTCGACAGAGCCCGTAGGCTGCATTTGGCTGACCCTGCTTTGCTCTTACCATATTCACAGAGCGCTCAGGGAATCCAGGAACTACTGGATGTTGCTAAACAGGACATTCCGTTTGACTTCTGGAAGGCCACCCCTCTGGTCCTCAAGGCCACAGCTGGCTTACGCCTGTTACCCGGAGAAAAGGCCCAGAAGTTACTGCAGAAGGTGAGCCTGGCCACTCCCAGTGCCATTAGCCAGCCCCCAGGGGCTACTGATGACACAAACACCTGTTCTTTCCCCAGTGCCACACAGTCAGGCAGGACACATGCTTCTGAAGAAAAGTTTGCAGCATCACCTTTAGGTGAAGGGATCATCTGGCAGGCAGATGATACTTTGTTCCTCGTGACATTTAAGGTTATTTGTTTTTTTCTAGAGTGAATCTGTGTTTTATAATAAAGAAAGCAACTATTTTAGAAGTGTCCTGTGGGCCAGGGGCCATGGCTCGTGCCTATACTCCCAGTACTTTGGGAGGCCAAGGCGCATGAATCATTTGAGTCCAGGAGTTCAAAACCAGCCTGGCCAACATAGCAAGACCCCATCTGTACCAAAAACACAAAAAGTAGCTGGGTGTTGTGGTGCATGCCTGTCATCCCAGCTACTTGGGAAGCTGAGGTGGGAGGATCGATTGAGCTCAGCAGGTCAAAGCTGCACTAAGCCGTGGTTACACCACTGCCCTCTAGCCTGGGCGGCAGAGCGAGACCCTGTCTCAAAAAAAATAAAATAAATAAAAGTGCATGGTGCCTTCCAGGAACTTGGTCCCAGTCAGAAGCGCATGTGTGCTGAGCCCCGGTGCTGCAGCTGAAGCCTGCTTGTTTCCCATGGCAGCTGCTCATCCTCCTGGTCCAATGCTCAGACGTCACTGTTGAAGGGGCCCTGTGGCCTCTTCCAGCCCCTCTTCCATCAAGGCCAGTGCCCAGCACTCAGCAGTGGGTCCTCCTCACCCTCCATGCTGCCTCCTCCATTTACCTGTGGGAGGAGGGCACAGGGCACGCCTGTCAGGGTCCCTCACAGCATTGGATTGTGGGTCCTGCGTGTAGGTGGGGTGTGCAGAGGTGCTGAAGCGTCTGTGGGTAGATCTTGCTGAAAGATGGGCAAGGAAATACCCCCAGAGACCAGCCGGCCCTGGTGCATGGTGCCTTCCAGGAACCATCTGCCGTGGAGGGCTTCCTGCTCCTTTATCTCACATCCCAAAGCTGGGCAGTGTTTTGGAGCCCAGCAGGCCCACTGTGCCCCAGCTTCCCCCAGTCTATGCAGTCCCCAGAGCCCTTCTGAGCCCCAGCAGGCTTAGGACAGGTTCTCCAGGGCAGCATGGGCCTCAGCACGCCCTGGTGGTAGATTAACTTGCAGAGGATTAGAGAGGCCTGAACACACTCATAGAACTTGGCAGGTGCCCCTGGGGTTCCATTACTGCCTGCCGAAAGCATGATGCAGAACCACTGACTACAAATTCTAAAGGACGAAGAAAGCTGGTCAGAATGCATTTACAACTAATTGATAACAACCAGTTACAGATTTTTTATTCTTCTCCACCCCCACTGCTTCACTTGACTGACTAGCTAGCTAAATAAACATTCGTTCATTGTAAAGGTTGAAGAAACGTCTCTTTACATTTAGGTGAAAGAAGTGTTTAAGGCATCGCCTTTCCTTGTAGGGGATGACTGTGTTTCCATCATGAACGGCACAGACGAAGGTAAAGGGGCGGGAGGCGCCTCTGCAGTGGGGTGTGCAGGGAGGTGGGGGGGGGCGGTGCTGCTGCTTCTGACTGCCCCCACCCTACCCTGTGTGGGGCGGGAGGCACCTCTGCAGTGGGGTGTGCAGGGAGGTGGGTGGGGGCGGTGCTGCTGCTTCTGACTGCCCCCACCCTACCCTGTGTGGGGCGGGAGGCACCTCTGCAGTGGGGTGTGCAGGGAGGTGGGGGGGCGGTGCTGCTGCTTCTGACTGCCCCCACCCTACCCTGTGTGGGGTGGGAGGCGCCTCTGCAGTGGGGTGTGCAGGGAGGTGGGTGGGGGCGGTGCTGCTGCTTCTGACTGCCCCCACCCTACCCTGTGTGGGGTGGGAAGCGCCTCTGCAGTGGGGTGTGCAGGGAGGTGGGGGGGGCGGTGCTGCTGCTTCTGACTGCCCCCACCCTACCCTGTGTGGGGCGGGAGGCACCTCTGCAGTGGGGTGTGCAGGGAGGTGGGTGGGGGCGGTGCTGCTGCTTCTGACTGCCCCCACCCTACCCTGTGTGGGGTGGGAGGCGCCTCTGCAGTGGGGTGTGCAGGGAGGTGGGGGGGGCGGTGCTGCTGCTTCTGACTGCCCCCACCCTACCCTGTGTGGGAGCCTCCCCCTGGGTCAGCCGCTGAGTGTGGAATCATGGATGTTACAGCCCCATTCTGATTCACAGTTGACATGTCACAAAAGGGTCTTTTTGGGGCCAGTGTCAGAGACAGATTCTTATCTTGACCAACTCCAAACCTGGTATAAATGAAGTTTCTGGAAACAAAGCAGTTTTGGAGAGAATCTCCAGTTGCCGCCACATTTAGAATGTTGTTGCATTGTTAATTCTGAGAGACATTTAAGGTTTCTCACTAGCTCCTGACAGCTCTTCAATATGACCTTGAGAGTGTATATGGAGGGAGGCAAGGGGAGGGAGCATTGGGTCTTTTTCTGCTTCTTCCAAAAAGGAGGCCAGTAATAGCCAAGGAGAGAAGTGGCATCTGGCGGAGTGCTGTAGGATTCAGCGTGCTGTCCCCAGGACAGCCGGCCGGACGCTGCCGGCTTCATTATGAGAAATGTTTCTGGGCCAGGCGCAGTGGCTCACGCCTGTAATCCCAGCACTTTGGGAGGCCGAGGCGGGTGGATCACGAGGTCAAGAGATCGAGACCATCCTGGTCAACATGGTGAAACCCCGTCTTTACTAAAAATGCAAAAAATTAGCTGGGCACGGTGGCGCATGCCTGTAATCCCAGCTACTCAGGAGGCTGAGGCAGGAGAATTGCCTGAACCCAGGAGGCGGAGGTTGCGGTGAGCCGAGATCGCGCCATTGCACTCCAGCCTGGGTAACAAGAGCGAAACTCCGTCTCAAAAAAAAAAAAAAAGAGAAATGTTTCCTTCTACCCAGGGATCCGAGGGCTGGGCATGGTGCAGAAATGGTCCCTTTGTGCTCCCCAAATCTGAAAATGGTCTTTTCATGGTCATGTGTGTTATGCTGTCAGTATCTCAAGTGATTAAAATGCTGCCTGTGACACTCTCTCGCAGGCGTTTCGGCGTGGATCACCATCAACTTCCTGACAGGTGGGTGAGCCGCGTCACAGAGGCCAGCCCTTCACAGACGCCTGCGGTGGGCTCTGCCAGGCCTTTAGAGAGCAGGAGCCTCATTTCTGCTCTCTAAGATAGCCCCTCAGGATTTTGCAGTGTTGCTGGCTGACTGTAGGGTATTGAGGATGGGTGGGGCCGCCTACCTGGCTGGCAGGTGTAGATGCTAGGAGTGGGTGCTTCTCTGCAGGCCTGGGGCATTTTTCTCCCAGCACAGCGCCTGCCCTGTCCCCTGCAGAACATCCAACAGGAGCCCCATCCTCTCATTTCTAAGAGAAATAATGAATCGAACCAGTCATGTCTTCCAATATTAAATGTGATGTGGATTCTAATCACCTTCTAGTTGGATTCCTCTGCTGTAGGTGGAACAGAAACAGAAACATCAGTTTTTAGAAACAAGTGACCAGTCATTTTTCTTAGCGCTGTGGATTTTTGTCCCTTTGCTGGAATTATGGGAAAGATCAGTGTTTCTAATGTATGTACGAAAAGGAAAGAAGTTTCCTGTCAGGATTTGCCCATTTGCCGCTTTGGGGGATAGAAATGTTAGCAGTTGGGTTGGGGACTCCGCCTGAGGTGCTCTGTGCAGTGGAGATGGGCTGATCAGAGGGCTGAGCCAGCGCCTCCCTCCCAGCGGATAGGCAGTTTCACTATCTCCCCTGAAGGTTCCTGCTGTCCCAACAGGATCCAAATTAAACCATAGCTGGTGGAGCCATTGCTCTGACCCCTTAGATACATACCCTTTAAGTGGAAATTTGTTGGTACCTGAGCTACTGCTCTGTCTTTTCTTTCTCCTAAGAGCCTGGCTTTCACCCTGGCTTTTCTGTGGTTCTCACCGTCTTACTAATGCCCCTGTGCTGTTTTTGCTTACCGTGCTCCAGGGAGCTTGAAGACTCCGGGAGGGAGCAGCGTGGGGATGCTGGACTTGGGCGGAGGATCCACTCAGATCGCCTTCCTGCCTCGAGTGGAGGTAACGAGCCCTCTTCCCACCCTGAGGCCGCCCCCCATGGGGGTGTCGGGTGGGGCCTGCCGAGGTGCTGCGGGGTGGGGTAGGGGTGGAGTTGGCCAGGCTTCTGGACCTCTGAGGTCATTTCCTCATCTGAGAGTGGGACTCACTCATAGATGATGCTTCTGGCTTGGAGTTTTAATTCCACCAGGAAAAAAGCAAAAAATAGAAAGTTGGTCTTTTGAGGGCTGATAAATTAGAGAATAACTGGAAACATTTGGGCCAGAGAATGTGAAGTGCTGCCTCCCTTCCCTTCAGGGTTCCGAGTGGAACAAGCAGAATGATTTCGTCCAGTTTGTAGGTTGGGAGGGAGCTTCCAGCCTTTTCAAGATAAATATCCTAAAGATGAAAACACTTCCCGATGAGGCATCTGCTGCTCTAAAAGCAGTTCCCTCCTCACCCACTCATCCTCCTGTTGTGGGTAGTTCCTGTGGAAGAGTGGGCTCGTAGGCTCCACTGTGGTCGCGGTCCTGGCTGGGCCACATTTGGGGTAGTTCCGTGGAAGAGTGGGCTCGTAGGCTCCGCTGTGGTCGCAGTCCTGGCTGGGCCACATTTGGGGTAGTTCCGTGGAAGAGTGGGCTCGTAGGCTCCGCTGTGGTCGCAGTCCTGGCTGGGCCACATTTGGGGTAGTTCCCGTGGAAGAGTGGGCTCGTAGGCTCTGCTGTGGTCGCGGTCCTGGCTGGGCCACGTTGTGGGTAGTTCCGTGGAAGAGTGGGCTCGTAGGCTCCGCTGTGGTCGCAGTCCTGGCTGGGCCACATTTGGGGTAGTTCCCGTGGAAGAGTGGGCTCGTAGGCTCTGCTGTGGTCGCGGTCCTGGCTGGGCCACATTGTCGGTAGTTCCGTGGAAGAGTGGGCTTGTAGGCTCCGCTGTGGTCGCAGTCCTGGCTGGGCCACATTTGGGGTAGTTCCCGTGGAAGAGTGGGCTCGTAGGCTCTGCTGTGGTCGCGGTCCTGGCTGGGCCACGTTGTGGGTAGTTCCGTGGAAGAGTGGGCTCGTAGGCTCCGCTGTGGTCACGGTCCTAGCTGGGCCGCATTTGGGGTAGTTCCATGGAAGAGTGGGCTCGTAGGCTCCGCTGTGGTCGCGGTCCTGGCTGGGCCACGTTGTGGGTAGTTCCCGTGGAAGAGTGGGCTCGTAGGCTCCGCTGTGGTCGCAGTCCTGGCTGGGCCACATTTGGGGTAGTTCCCGTGGAAGAGTGGGCTCGTAGGCTCTGCTGTGGTCGCGGTCCTGGCTGGGCCACGTTGTGGGTAGTTCCGTGGAAGAGTGGGCTCGTAGGCTCCGCTGTGGTCGCAGTCCTGGCTGGGCCACATTTGGGGTAGTTCCCGTGGAAGAGTGGGCTCGTAGGCTCTGCTGTGGTCACGGTCCTGACTGGGCCATGTTGTGGGTAGTTCCGTGGAAGAGTGGGCTCGTAGGCTCCGCTGTGGTCACGGTCCTAGCTGGGCCACGTTTGGGGTAATTCCGTGGAAGAGTGGGCTCGTAGGCTCCGCTGTGGTCGCGGTCCTGGCTGGGCCACGTTGTGTGTAGTTCCTGTGGAAGAGTGGGCTCGTAGGCTCTGCTGTCATCGCAGTCCTGGCTGGGCCACGTTTGGGGTAGTTCCCATGGAAGAGTGGGCTCGTAGGCTCCGCTGTGGTCGCGGTCCTGGCTGGGCCACATTTGGGGTAGTTCCGTGGAAGAGTGGGCTCGTAGGCTCCGCTGTGGTCGCGGTCCTGGCTGGGCCACATTTGGGGTAGTTCCGTGGAAAAGTGGGCTCGTAGGCTCCGCTGTGGTCGCGGTCCTGCCTGGGCCGCGTTTGTCAGCGTGGGAGAGGTTGCCTGTAGGAAGGAAGCACCGTTCTCCGGAGGCCCAGATGTTGGCTCCTCATTGCCTGCTCCTGTCTTGCAACCAGCCACCTAGTGAACAGCTCATTTCATTGGCTGCACCTGGGCATCCCTGTCCTTCCAAAGGAATTGAGTGAGTAGGGCAGAATGTTCTAGAAAGACCAGCAGGAAGCAGTTACCCTCCTTCTTCCCCAGGGCACCCTGGAGGCCTCCCCGCCCGGCTACCTGACGGCACTGCGGATGTTTAACAGGACCTACAAGCTCTATTCCTACAGGTCTGCTTTTGGGAACT
Organism: Saguinus oedipus; assembly: GCA_031835075.1. Taxonomy (NCBI): domain Eukaryota; kingdom Metazoa; phylum Chordata; class Mammalia; order Primates; family Cebidae; genus Saguinus; species Saguinus oedipus. The sequence continues at coordinate 723,650 of CM063173.1, read as the reverse complement.
GGGGTGGGGAAGTGCTGCCGGCTGGGGAAGTGCTGTGGAGCGGGGGGTGGGGGAATGCAGCTCCTGGAGCCTCAAACAGCCCTCTTGAGCTCATGGATGGCAGATCGGAATCCCCATGCTGGGAATCCACCTGGACCTCTCTCTCCCTCTCCTCCTCCTCTGTTCTCCTCTTTCATCCTTTAATTATCTACAGTCTAATCACATTTCTCCTTTCATGCTTATGCTGTTCTGCTTTGGAGGAAATCTGAGAAGTAGGAGGAGCCGTGGGCTGCACAGGAGTGCACCCTATGGCCACATGGCACCTTCAATCAATTTTTTTATAAAGCAGGAGCGTCCCAGACTGGGGGTCGTGTCTGCAGCTCCTGGATGAGCTCCTGCCATGTGTTGAATTAATTAGCGAAATCCCCTAAACTGTATAGAAGGAGGCTTTTGGAAGGAGCAGAGCAGCTCACTGACTGCCTTGCTGCGAGCTCCCCCTTCCCCACTAGCACTGGTCCCAGGGGAGAGTGTTGTGCCCTGTGCCTGCTGTGGTGCCCGCCCTCACCGAGGTGTCATTCCCACAGCTACCTCGGGCTCGGGCTGATGTCAGCACGCCTGGCGATCCTGGGTGGCGTGGAGGGGCAGCCTGGTAAGTGGACACGTTGCCTGAGACCTCCTGTCTTGGCCTCTGCCCTCCATTGTCAGTGGGAACGAGGAGCCCCTTGGGAGGGCAGCAGCTTGGCCCTGGGGTAGAGGTCCCTCCGCCCTCCCACCCCGCTGCTGCCCCGCTGGTTAGGCCAGGGCATGCGGGGGGGTGCTGCTGACCTTGTTGGTGGCACCTGGTGGGGCAGGAATCCAGGGTGGTGGTATACCTGGCCCATCTAATTTTTATTTTTAGTAGAGATGGGGTTTCACCCTGTTGGCCAGGGTGATCTCTAACTCCTGCCCTCAAGTGATTGCTCACCTCAGCCTCCCAAAGTGCTGGGATTACAGGTGTGAGTAACCACACCCAGCCCCAAGCTATTGTTTAAAAGATGCTGGTGAAATTCCTTCTGAAGCACTGAGCTGAGGGGTCTAGGAACCTGGGGGACTGCACACTCATCCCCTACGTTGGGAGCCAGCTCTAGGGATGTGAAGAGACCTTGTTCTCTGCACAGCATGGGAGGGCCCTGGGAGTGCTGGACTCTTGCCGTCGGGGAAAGGTTTTCTCTCTCACTCATGATTCCAGACTTGCAAGAATGTCCCTCCTCTCTTGCTCCAAGAAGAATCATGAAATGTGGGCTTGGTTTTTCCTGAGTACAGTTTGGAGTTGGCCTGGGGATGCAGCCTGCGTCAGGGCCAGGGCCAGGGCCAGGGCCTCTGCTCCTCACCATGGGTGTCATGGTGGGCAGGGACTCAGGAGAGCTCAGGATTGCTGTGGCCTGCTTCAGGGGCGGCGACTCAGCCCTGAGGCTGGTGGCGCCTGTCTTTCCTGATGGAACTGACCAGGCCATAGCGGCCTTCCCGAGGCCTTGGTATCTGATGTGTGCATGAGGCACTCATCAGCGCCCACCTGTACTCCAGCCAAATGCCCTTCTCTGAACGCCCACCACCCCACTGGCCCAGCACCCCTGCCCACCTCTTCCAAGGGCCCGGTATCTGACAGGGCAGGATGTTCAATGGAACTTTCACTCTCCATGCACACCTGCTTCTGTTATGGAACTTTCACTCTCCATGCACACCTGCGTCAGTTATGGAACTTTCACTCTCCATGCACACCTGCTCCAGTTATAGAACTTTCACTCTCCATGCACACCTGCTCCAGTTATGGAACTTTCACTCTCCATGCACACCTGCTCCAGTTATGGAACTTTCACTCTCCATGCACACCTGCTTCAGTTATGGAACTTTCACTCTCCATGCACACCCGCTCCAGTTATGGAACTTTCACTCTCCATGCACACCCGCTCCAGTTATAGAACTTTCACTCTCCATGCACACCTGCTCCAGTTATAGAACTTTCACTCTCCATGCACACCTGCTTCAGTTATGGAACTTTCACTCTCCATGCACACCTGCATCAGTTATGGAACTTTCACTCTCCATGCACACCTGCGTCAGTTATGGAACTTTCACTCTCCATGCACACCTGCGTCAGTTATGGAACTTTCACTCTCCATGCACACCTGCTCCAGTTATGGAACTTTCACTCTCCATGCACACCCGCGTCAGTTATGGAACTTTCACTCTCCATGCACACCCGCTCCAGTTATGGAACTTTCACTCTCCATGCACACCTGCGTCAGTTATGGAACTTTCACTCTCCATGCACACCTGCGTCAGTTATGGAACTTTCACTCTCCATGCACACCTGTGTCAGTTATGGAACTTTCACTCTCCATGCACACCTGCGTCAGTTATGGAACTTTCACTCTCCATGCACACCTGCTCCAGTTATGGAACTTTCACTCTCCATGCACACCTGCGTCAGTTATGGAACTTTCACTCTCCATGCACACCCGCTCCAGTTATGGAACTTTCACTCTCCATGCACACCTGCTCCAGTTATGGAACTTTCACTCTCCATGCACACCTGCGTCAGTTATGGAACTTTCACTCTCCCACGTATACCCTGCTTCAGTTTTTTCTTTGAAATCCTGGTGTTTATCTTCATAATGGTATTTTTTTTGTTGCAAACAAAAACCATGTCCATGTCTTAGAAACACCTGCAGCCCTCATTCTAGCACCAAAAAAACACCTAATATTCAGGCAGTGAGAAAAGGCAGGTACCTCTTTGCCCCTCGTGGTTTCCAGGGAGTCGAGGCTCAACCCCGGAGGCCTCTCCCACCCAGCAGCGCAGCAGGAGGGTCTCGTGGTCTCCTTGTCAGGCTGTGCAAAGTGCCTCTTTCGGACATTTGGAGACTGTGAGGAGCCAGGAGAATGAGTCTCTCTGTTTTGCCCCAAGTCGAGTGAAAGAACAGCACTCAGCAGTCCCGGCTGGAACCTCACGGCTGACTGCAAAGGCTCATCTGGGCGGCACCTCCGTTGTGTTCCTGGGGTCTCTGCATGTGCCTGTGGCTGCCTAGACCCCCGCTGGGGTCCTGGGGTTCTGCTCATGTGCCTGGACCTGGACACTCTTCCACATGACCTCATCCCAGCACAGCAGCCTGGGCTGCTTATGGGCGGCTTCAAAACAGGATGGCTGCCCTGAGGCCACCATTTCCTGCCCATTTCATCAAGGAAAGCAGCCCCAGGCCAGAGTCCAGGAATGGGACCAGCACCTCTTGGTGGGACAGCAACCTGCTGTCCTAGAGGGCGATGCTGGGGCCAGCCCTGAGACCAGTACGCTTCCTTTGCTGGTTTTGAGCCCCCGGCTTGTGTGTATTAGAGCAGCAGATTCCATTTAAGGCCTGGTGGCACCTGGCAGCACTTGTCCTGGCCCTGCCACCAACCTGCCAGCTGCTCACAGCCCCAGGCACCCATAAAACTGGGTGATGATGGCTCCCCTCCTAAGAGGGCTGTCGGCACATTGAACAGCCCTTGGCCCAGGGCCGTGAGCTGGGCGTGGTCCTGGGAGCAGTGTGCTTCCTGGCCGATGAGGCTTTGCTGCAGCTTCCCAGGGAGATGTTGCCTCCCCAGTGAACCTGGAAGCCCCCACCACTCAGGTTCCCCCACCCCATGACAAGCCAGGGCCTCCGCAACTCCTGGCTGGGCTCTGGTCCACAGCGGTGATGTACCTTCCTTTCTCTCTCCTGTTTCAGCTAAGGATGGAAAGGAGTTGGTCAGCCCTTGCTTGTCTCCCAGTTTCAAAGGAGAATGGGAACATGCAGAAGTCACATACAGGATTTCTGGTCAGAAAACAGGTATGGGGGGATTTGCTGCTTTAGGCTTCTGAGGGTGAGAGTGGCAGCCTCCCCTCCCCAGTGCCTTTCCCACATCCCATGGGACACTTCATGGGAGGCTCCCGACCTCTCCCAGAAGAGCCTGCACCTACCGTGGAAGTGGAGGTGGTTTGGCTGCAGGCGGCTGCTCCCGCCCTCAGCCTCTGCTCAGTGCTCCCCTGTCTGTCAGCAGAAGCTCCTCCCGAGGGCCGATTTCCTAACAGGACTATAGGGAAGAACGACTGGGCCAGCTTGGGGCTGAGATGCAGGGCTGGGGCTGGGGGCCCAGGCACTCTGTGTAGAGGGAGGATCTGCTCCCCACCGTCCTGTTCCAGGCCATGGAGCCCACTCTCGCCCACTGGCCCTGGGCAGGCTCTGGTGCTCTGCCCCCTTGCAGTTTCTTCTGAGAGAAATGTTCAAATGCCACTCTCAGACTGGGCACTGGGCATGAGGGGTGCGTGCCTTCAGCCAACGTGTGGGTCCCTGCAACTCGGTCACCCACTGGTGCACGTGCCGGGGGCCCATACCAGGCACAGCAGGACCAGTCAGCCTCGTCCCACAGGAGGAGACAGACAGTGAAGTTCATCGGAAAGGCCTTCCAGGAGAAATAGCACAGGAGCGGGGGTCTGAGAGGGTGACTGCTGCTGTGACTAGGACAGCCAAGGACAGCCTCGTGGGGTGACACAGGATCTGAGACAGGAGGAGGTTGAGAGGAGCTGCACAGATCCGAAGCAGCAGCACCCCAGGCTGTGCAATAGCCTAGCCCTGGGCCCTCTAGCAGCTGCTGTGTTTAATAAATCAGGAGGAGGTGGTGTGGCTTGGCAAGGGACAGCAGGAGGAAATGAGGTCGAAGGGCTGAGGCATGGGTCTGTCGACCACAGGAACTCTGGATCACTCGGAAGGACGGGGCCTGGTGGAGCAAAACTGGGGAGGCCGGGTTGAGGTGTGGGGCGTACAGGCGCCCTCAGATGACCACACAGTCCATTGGCCTCTGGGGTCCTCTGTTTCTGCTCTACCCACAGCCATGGGAGCTTGGCAAGTGAGGTGGGCCCCCACTTCCTCATCTGTGACATCGGGAGGGTGCAGGCCCCCCCCAGGAGGTGGGACACAGGGCTGGCAGAGGGGAAACAGAGGAGGTGGGACACAGGGCTGGCAGAGGGGAAACGCAGGGCAGATGGTCCCGACAGGCCAGAGGCCGGCAGTTGTCAGGCGTCAGCCTCCTCAGAGTCCGGGTCTGCAGCTGCCTTGGTGCCCACGGTCTTCGCTCCCTGCTGGCCGGGACCAGCAGTGACCTGGCTCCTGAGGGCTGCTCTTGACCTGTCGGGGGAGCAGCCCCAACTTGGGGTGGGGTCTTAGGGGCTTCTAGACCTGCCTTTCCTGACAATTCAGGTCAGGGTCTCAAGTCCCCTAGGAGGGGCCCTGAGTAGCTGTGAGGCCTCAGTGATCAGATCCCAGTGACTGCTAGCCTTGTGCTTGTCCCCAGCGGCAAACCTGCATGAGCTGTGTGCCACCAGAGTGTCGGAGGTCCTTCAGAACAGAGTGCACAGGACGGAGGAGGTGAAGCGTGTGGACTTCTATGCTTTCTCCTATTACTACGACCTTGCAGCCGGTGTGGGACTCATAGGTAACGGGGCCTAGACGGGCTGACCAGGAAGGTCGGGGCAGGGGAGGGCAGGGGCGGAGGGCGTGTGCTGCTTGAGGCAGAGGCTGGTGGCAGGCGAGCAACCCCATTGTCACATCCCCGCAGGAGGCCAGAAGTAGATTTGAGAAGGCGTCTCATCCTGAATAGCGAGGAGTAAGTCCCCTTCTGATAGATGGATCAGTTTTTGAGCCCTTCAGTGAAACCTCGTGGCTGGTGACTTGCTGTTGATTCCAGTTCCTGCTGGAGGACAGGTCCTGCCCTGCACTGACCCACATTGTCTCAGACTCAGCTGCTCTGCCCCACCCTGCAGCCCTGGCTACAGGAGGCCTCCTGGGACCTGCAGGTGGCCGCCCTGTCCCCATGGGAGAGATCTCCTCACTGAATGTAGAATCTCTCGGACTCCCCCTGCCCAGCCCAGGAAGCCAAATCAGGCCAGAAAAGGGTATTCAGAGTTGGCCAAGGCTGGTGGTCATCAGGCTGTGGCAACTCTGGTGGGGGCTGCAGAGTCACTGTTGTGGTGAGAACAGCAGAATGTATGCCCTGCGATAGGGATAAAAACAGTTTTAAATCCGAAGTCGATGTCATGGTGCTGGCTCTCTGGGTCCCATGGCCTCCGGCGGGCCTCCATCCTGGCCTGGGTGGAAGGTGGGTGGTCAGGGTGGAAGGCCACCAATAAACCACCCCTCACTTGATTTTTTAAGTCCTTTTTTTAATGTTTGGGAAACTGATACCAGAATCCTCTTGCCGAGCTCAGTGCTATGGCTTCAGGAAACATTCCCATTTCATTTTTCTTAACTCAATTTGAGGTCCTGGGTTCCTGGTAAGCTTTTATGAGGGTTGGATGTGGGGTAACCCTCTCAGCCCCCGTGCCCACCACATGGCACGTCAACCAGAAGCCACCTTCAGCGCACGTGGGTGGCCCCCTGCAGCTACAGGGCCTGCCTCGGAAGCCAGTCAGCACCTTGGGGCTCCGGGGCCAGTGTTCCCCATTCCAGCTTCACATCTCAGCAGCACTGCCGGCCTCGCGGTGCTTTCAGACTGGGTGTTGTGTCTCCCACAGATGCAGAGAAGGGAGGCAGCCTGGTGGTGGGGGACTTTGAGATCGCAGCCAAGTACGGTGAGTGACGCTGCAGGGACTGTCTCAGCAGGGACAGTCGCCCATGACACTTATGATGCAGGCACCGGCCCCGACTCTCCTGGGTGTAGCCCCTCCTAATGGTGGCCACAGGCAAGAGCCTCGGCGGCCCCAGCTGAGAAAAGGCCGCCATCCTCGTCCCACACTCACGGGGTCATGAGGAACCAGGTTCCTTGATTCCACTTCCTCTGATGCCATTTTGCTGCTGCTAGGGTAATCCTAAAAGTGATTTCCCCTGGGATGTCCCAGTAAGTTCATGATTGTCACATGACCCTAAAGAAGCCGAGGCCCTGCAGAGTGGAGCCAGGGATGTGGGGGTGGAGGGCTTTCCCTGGGGTTGCAGATGATTAGTCCAGAAGACCCCGTGCCACACACCTCGTCCCTCCGCTGTCTCCTCACGCCCAGCCCGGCGGCCGAGCCTTGGTGAACGTCTCATGCTCTTTGACCCTTCCCGTGTGCAGGTCCAAAGAGCTCAACCTTGTACATCTTTCCAGAAAAAGTACTACCCTTCCCCTCCCCTGAAAGTGGCTTTTTTAAAGCTTTTGTGTCATTTTCCCATTCGTGACCATGAACACTGGGTATCCACAATTCTACTCTAGCAGGAAAAGGCTTCAGGCAGAATCCCAGGATGGCTCTTGGTGGATTTGCCCTTCCTCAAGAGCAGGAGTGGGTTGTTCTAAGCTTTGGTGTTTTCTTTCCCCAGAAAGCTTAGGTTTTATTCACGTTGGCATCTGGGAGAGGTGTCCAGCGTCTTCGATGCAGAAATGTGGCCCGGCACCAGTGGGCAGGTCGCCGTGGGGCCCAGACGGTGGCAGCCGGGGCTGCCTCCCACCTGCCTGTGCTGTGCATTGGGCGCCTGCACTCAGCTGCAGCCTTGTCTGTGAATCTGGAGTGGGTGGAATCGGGGTCTGCACTTGCCCCTCCGTCCTGGGGAGGGAGTCACCTGGAGCCTAATGGGGTTCATCTCATCTCCAGTGTGTCGGACCCTGGAGACGCAGCCGCAGCGCAGCCCCTTCGCGTGCATGGACCTCACCTACGTCACCCTGCTGCTCCAGGAGTTCGGCTTTCCCAGGAGCAAAGTGCTGAAGGTAAGGGTGCCCTCAGGGCACGCCCCAGCCCCTTTATGGAGGGAGGGGCCTGGAACTGCTTTTCCGGTTGCTGGGCTCCTATCCCCCAGCCCATGCCTGGCTTCCAAGGAGCCGCAGCCTCCTGATGCACAAGCCTTTCCTGTCTGTGTGATGGTCCCTCTCCCCCTCTCTGTCTTTTCAAGCTCACTCGGAAAATTGACAATGTTGAGACCAGCTGGGCTCTGGGGGCCATTTTTCATTACATCGACTCCCTGAACAGACAGAAGAGTCCAGCCTCGTAGTGGCCGAGCCACCCGTCCCCATCAACGGTGGTCTGCATAAACCCTCCTGTCCTGTACGTGACTATCCTGAGAAGCCACAGTATGGGCTTCGGTGGCACTTTCTACACGCTGGCCCTGGGACTTCCAGAAGGCCTGATGCTGCCCTGGCATCAGCCTCTCCTAGTCACATCTGGCCAGAGGGCTGGGGGCAGTGTCTGGACCTGGGCCCTGCCCTGGGCTCCAGGTGGGAGCAGGACAGAACCAGGGGCACACAGAAGTCGCAGTGTGGCTCCCCACCTGTCCCATCCCTGTGCCTCGTCTGCGGGGCTGTGGCTGCTGCTGTGTGTGTCCCTGCGATGGGACTCTTGTTTTGTCTCCCAGCCTGTCGGATTCCTCCCCAGGGCAGAGCTCCCCTTCCCAAGAGAGTCTGGGAGATGGAGCAAGCTGTCCTGGCTGCTAGGGGAAGGTTAATGACAGCAGGACGGTGGGTCTGGGCAGCACCATTGTGGACTCTGGACTTGAGTGTGTCTGCCTCTTCCTCGGGGGTGAGTGTGAGTTCACCCAAGGCCTGCTCTCCTCATACCTTGTGTGGTTTTGGGTTAACCAATGGAGGGAGACACCTCCTCATGGATGGCAGGTGCCTGCTCTTCAGGGAGTCTCCCAGCATGGGAGGCTGCAGGGCCTGAGCTGCTGTCAACGATTTATGGCCGTGCTGCTTGAGTGACATCCCTGTCATGTGGGTGCCAAATGCTTGTGTAGAAACTGTGTTCTGAGCCCCCTTTTTTGGACACTGACTGTGTCCTGTGAATGTATCGCTACTGTGAGCCGTTGCTGCCCAGCCAGGGCCGTGTCTTAGACGCAGCTGTGCCACGGGTCAGCTGAGCTGCAGTCCCAGCACCGTGCTCTCAGCGTGGCGTGGGTGCCGGGGCCCAGCCTTGCCGCGCTGCTTCAGTGAATGTACAGTGCTTAGCACAAGCCGAACCTCATGTGTTCCATTCCCAATAAAAGGTTGACGGGGCTTCCCCTCCTGGAATTCCTCTCGGTGAGCAACAGCAGCACTTGTCCACCTGGCACCTGAGATCCCTGTTTACTAAAGCTTAGAAAAACTGCCAAAGGGGCTGGCAGAGGGGTTGGCATATTTCCAGTCCGGTCAACATCCCTTCTGAGGACATAGCAGTGGAAGGCCCCTGGAGGCTGGGGCTGGTGAGGGTTCTGACTGGTGGCCCTGGCCCTCCCAGCATCTGTTTAGCACAGAGCTCCTCCCCTGCCAGTCCAGCCACCCACAGCACAGCGAGGTGAGGCCTGGGCACATCACCTTGGGTGAGCTGTGAGTCCCCACGTCATTGTCTTCAGCAGAGATCCGGTTTTGGTCTGGAAGTGTCCCACAGGCATCACATGCTGGGGAAACTGCAGACTAGCCCGTGCCCTGAGTGCTTGTGCCTGAAGCCCCCTGACCAACTGCAATAGGAGGACAGGATATGGTCCTGGGGCCTCCCAGGGCTGCCGCGAATGCTGACAGAGCCACATAGTAGAGGCCGGCGCAGAGCAGGAAAGGAAGAAAGACAAAAAGAGGAACAGTTTCCTCCCTCCAGGGGCCGGGGCCTCACAGTGGGCAGGCGCAGGAGAGGGGTGCAGGCTGGAACCTCCCTGAGGTCGGAGCAGCTGTAAGCCTGCAGGGCACTCGGGAAGGGAGGAAGGGAGGATGGCTCCACAAGCCAGTGCAGCCCCAACCCTGGAGGCCGCAGGGAGACCCTGGGACAGGAACGTACCCCTCACAGAACTGGAGCCAGCTGTTCTCTGCCTAGCAGTATCCCCAAAATGTAAACCTTGGGTAAGAGGTCTGGAGGTCAGCATATGACACAGGCTGAGAAAGAGCCGGGGAGACGGTCCCTCAATGAGTAGGAAGCTTTCTTCTGGTGGGCGTGAGAAGGCCTGTCCTCCCCACGCTTGCCCCCCCGCCTGGGCTGGGTCCCCGCCAGTGCCTTTACTTCCATGATACACACCAGTTTAAATATTTAAAGAACTCCGGAGGCTGAGAGTCGAAGATGCATAAAGGTAAAGCCAAAATCAATTTGGTCCATTTAAAGAAGGCCGGTAACCCCGTGCCTGAATAAGGCACACAACTGGTAGTTTCCCAGAAGTGCACCAAAGAAGGCATGGACTATTTCTGGGCCCGGCAAATTATGCAAGTCATTTCTCTCTGAGTGTCTTTTGTGATAATGAAGTAGATTCGTTTGCCAAAAATAGCTGCACAGGCACAACGTGGCACATCGTAGGAGAAGCAAACTAGGATTGCTGGAAAGTTCTGTTCCCTCAGGACGTGGGCACTGATGCGCTTAGACGAGTCACACGCCCCACACGCTGCCCGTCTGCGTGCCCCACGCCGCTTAGCACCCACGGCTGCCCGCTGAGCTGCCTCAGTCCTGCAGTCCCCGTGTCTGGTTGACAGGTCCCCAGGGCAGTGAGTTTCAGGGCATAAGCAGACATTGCCATGTTTCCGCCATCCTGCTGGCCTCCCCCATGTCCTAAAAGTTTAATCCTCACCATTCTGTCAGATTAAAAAAATGATAACTGGTCGTTTGAATGTGCTCGGATCTAATTCACGTGGTATATCTAAGTTATGTTTCGGTGAAATATCTGCTCTTCTGCCAATTTTCTATAAGATTGTTGTCATTATTTTGTTAATTGTAGATCTTTATTAAGGAAATTAGCCCTTTGTGATAGTGTGTTCAAAATGTTCCCCCTTTTTATGATTACTTTTTTACTTTGTGGTGTTTTATTCAATGCACATGACTATTTTTATTTAAATCGATCCTATTTATATGATCAAATTTGCATATTTACATAAATTTATCTGTGACTTCCAGTTCATGTCATAATTAGGAAGGCTTCTTCACAGAGATAGTTTTAAAAGTCAACCAAAAGGTATTTTTATAGTTTTAGTTTCTTAACCTTTTTTTGGTTTTTTATTTATATATTTATTTTGAGAGAGTCTTGCTCTGTCACCCAGGCTAAAGTACGGTGGCACAGTCTCGGGTCACTGCACTCTCCACCTCCCAGGTTCAAGCCATTCTCCTGCCTCATCCTCCTGAGTAGCTGGGACTATAGGCGCCCGCTACACGCCCGGCTAATTTTTGTATCTTTAGTAGAGATGGAGTTTCACCATCTCAGCTTTGAACTCCTGACTGGTGATCCAGCCATCTCGGTACCCCAAAGTGATGGGATTACAGGTGTGAGCCACCATGCCCTACCTTAACATTTTTTAATAAGTTCGGGCATGACAAATCATTGGTGCATTTGATTTTCAGAACCATTTCAGGGTTGTCAGAAGGAAATGTGGCCAGGCACAGTGGCTCACACCTGTAATCGCAGCACTTTGGGGTACCGAGATGGCTGGATCACCCGTCAGGAGTTCACAGCCGAGATGGAGAAACTCCATCTCTACTAAAGATTCAAAAATTAGCCAGGTGTGGTAGTGGGTGCCTATAGTCCTGGCTACTGGGCAGGTGGGCAGATCACCTGCGGTCAGGAGTTCGAGACTAGCCTGACCAACACGGTGAAACCCCATCTCTACTAAAAATACAAAAAAAAAAAAAATTAGTGGGGCGTGGTGGTACGCTCCTATAATCCCAGCTACTTGGGAGGCCGAAGCACAAGAATTGCTTGAACCCAGGAGGCGGAGGTTGCAGGGGGCCGAGATCAAGCCACTGCACTCCAGCCACTGCACTCCAGGCAACAGTGGGACTTCGTCTCAAACAAAAAAGGCAAATGTGATATGCAGACTGGGGTAATACCATTTTTGGATAAAATCAAGGATGGTGAGGATGAGGCAGTTCCAGGACACAGCTCTCAGGAGCGCGCAGGTCACAGTCCCCAAGCGAAGTCTTCGAGGAGCCACACTTGGGCGTGCAGTCTCTGGTAGAGGTTTTTAATATGACCTGTGTGGAAGCCATGAGATGTGGGGCATGTTTGAAACAACTGGAGCTGTTCATCCTGCAACGAGGAGCTTTTGGCTGGACAGGAATGTGGCATGTCTTCACTGTTACCTGAAGGATTGTCAGACGCTGGTCTTTGCCGTGTGGCTCCCCGGGCAGCAGAAGTTACAGGGACACTGCTGTAGGATTTCTCGCTCACTCAAGCAATGAACGATGTGCAGGGCTAAGGCTGGCGTGTCCTTGGGATGTGCCCCTTCGCCTGTGGGCATCTGAGTGCTTGAGGAAGGAGCCTGCGTGAATGAGAGGTTAGAGTCAGGTTCTTCCGGTGCCTTCACGCCCATCAGATTCTTGGACTTGCCTTGAAAATGATTTTGAAAATCACGGTCAGGTAAGCGTGCTTACATTGTATGTTCCTTACTTGTAAATGAATAACAGTGCTTGTGTTTGCCGAGTGCTTGCTGTGTGTCAACCACGATGCAGGCTGGACTGCGTGTTGTGCGGTGACTGAATCCTCAGCCTCGAGGCAGGTACCGTGCATCTCCGTCCTGCCACCAAGAGCAGCAGGCCTGCAGGAGGTTGGGGACCTACCTGGACCAGTCAGACCCGGTTCTGCAGGCTTCCTACACCCGAAACAGTGGGCCGCCTTGCCTCCTGACATGGCAAGTGTCTCCGGAGACATGTTTCCTCATCACAGCAGGCCATGTGCTCGTCATTAAAGGCAGGTCTCTCCGCTGAAGAATCAGCCATCTCCAGAACAGTGTGCTTGTAATGCTTACGAAAATAGTTACACGGTGGAGAGAAACAATGACTCCCTCTAGGCCTCACTGCGCCTTTATCATTTTGACAGCCTCTGATTATTTTCCTTGTTATTGATTCAGTGGATAAAAGTTTCCGTTTAAGAGCTTAAGTGCAGTCTTGTGAATCTTAGTATCTGCCACATGATTTACGTGGTTCAGAAGCAGACATCCCCCTATAAGGTGTCCTGTCTCAACAAGCCGCTCTAGAGGTCAGGAGAGCCCAGAGCCGAGTTTTATGGCACAGCACAGGGTAGTGGGATGGCTCTAAATACAGCTTCCAAGAGGGTCTAGTGCTCAGCTGGCATGGAGACGTTCCTCCAACCCACCAGGGAGGACAGCCAGGGATCACTTGGCTTCGGAAATAAAAATGCCCAAGCTCAGAGGCCTGCATGGATTTTTTTTTTCTTTTTTTGAGATGGAGTCTCTTGTTGCCCAGGCTGGAGTGCAGTGGCGCAATCTCAGCTCACTGCAAACTCCACCTCCCAGATTTAAGCAGTTCTCCTGCCTCAGCCTCCCGAGTAGCTGGGATTACAGGCATGCGCCACCGCACCCAGCTAATTTTTGTATTTTTTAGTAGAGACAGGGTTTCTCCATGTTGGTCAAGCTCATCTCAAACTCCCAACCTCAGATGATCCACCTGCCTCAGCTTCCCAAAGTGCTGGGATTATAGGCCTGAGCAACAGGGAGGCCAGGCACAGTGGCTCACACCTGTAATCCCAACCTTTTGGGAGGCTGAGGCAGGCAGATCACAAGGTCAAGAGTTCAAGACCAGCCTGGCCAATATGGTGAAACCCTGTCTCTACTAAAAATAGAAAAATTAGCCAGGTGTGGTGGCAGGTGCCTATAATCCCAGCTAGTTGAGAGGCTGAGGCAGGAGAATTGCTTGAACCCAGGAGGCAGAGATTGCAGTGAGCCAAGATTGCACCACTGAACTCCAGCCTGGGTAACAGAGCAAGACTGCGTGTCTAAATAAATAAAGCAATGGGGAGAGGCTGAATGCAGTGGCTCGTGCCTGAAATCCCAGCACTTTGGGAGGCCAAGGCAGGTGGATCATTTGAGGCCAGGAATTTGCGAACAGCCTGGCCAACATGGTGAAATGCTGTCTCTATTAAAAATATAAAAATTAGCCAGGCATGATGACCCATGCCTGTAATCCCTGCTACTTGAGAGGCTGAGGCACAAGAATCACTTGAACCTGGGAGGCAGAGGGAGGTGGAGGTTGCAGTGAGCCGAGATCGTGCCACTGCACTCCAACCTGGGGGGGCAAAGCAACAAAAAAAAAACAGGGAGAGTTTTCCTGTTCATCGTCACCTGGGCCGTTTCCTGGTTGGGGCTTTAATGAATAAGGCTTCTGTGGCCATTCCTGTGCAAGTCTTTTTATAGGTATATGTTTTTATTTCTTTTGGATGAATATCTAAAGGCTGGGTCCTATGGCATGTGTATGTTTAACTTTATAAGAACCTACCAAACCACTTTCCACACAGCTGTAACATTTTACACTCCCATCCGCAGTGTGTGAGAGTTCCTGTGCAATATACCAGGGTTTTCAGCTTTCTCTACATTAAGAGATTTCAGATGATTTTCTTTTTACTGAGTCTCCAGACACTGCATAGTATTCAGCCTTAAAAAGAACTGAACTTCTGACCCCCCCGTAACATGGTGCACCTTGGAAACATTGTGCTGAAGTGAAAGAAGCTAGACACAGAGGACCCCGTAGGGTATGACGGCATTAATGTGAAATGGCCTGGTCACACAGCTTCATAAATGTACTATAAACCGTGGATTGTGCACCTGAACCGGTGGCTTTCTGGTATAAAAATTATGTCTCAGTAAAGCAGTTTGAAAAATGAAGACTCGAACTCTGGAAGGCAACGGTCTGAAAACAGTAGGTTTCCTCCCGAAAGTTCCCGAGAGGTGAAGCGAGTTCCTGTCTGAGAGCAGGTGACCTTCTCCTGTTTTCAGATCTCAGACTCTTCAGTCTTGTCCTTGTCTCACCTTAGACGCTGAGAGGAGCATCAGACCTGCTCGTTCGCCCATGAACCCAAGTCCAGCTGCCCTGGTGCGGGGCGTGGGGGGGCATCCTCGGCCACCTGTGGAGTGAAGGAGGTTGCCTGGAAAAAGGAAGGGAATTGAAATCCCCACCCTGGGGGTATTGGTCCTCCTCCACACCCCGGCATTTCCTAGAGCAGCCCGTGATCCTCTTCTGTTTTCTCAGTGGGTGCGCCTGGCCTGGACTCCACCCAAGCCAAACAGCCGAGGTGAAACGGTTGGGCAGAGCAAACAGGTTTCACCGGGAGCCTTCCCTTACTCCCCTGGACAAATCACACTGGGCTCAAATTCACCGGGAGCCTTCCCTTACTCCCCTGGACAAATCACACTGGGCTCAAATTCACCGGGAGCCTTCCCTTACTCCCCTGGACAAATCACACTGGGCTCAAAGCCCCTGCGGGAATTCCTCCTGCTCTGCGAGGCCCAGAGTGGCCATGGCCCCTGCCTGATGGGTTTTGATAGTCACTCTCGCTCTCTCTGGGTTTTACTTTGACTTAGCAAGGAGTGTTTTTCTGTGGGTGACCCCCATAAAGGCACTGAGGAAGGAGAGCTAAGCAGAATCCTACCACAATTAAGGCCTGAAGAATATCTCTGTTTACAGTGTTACTACTCAGTTATTTCCCTTTATGTAATCCTCTATATATAATCATGTTCTTCGAATGAGTGCCTAAAGAAAATCTGCCACCACTCAGTTATTTCCCTCTATCTTAGTCATAATCAGAGGAATGTCTAGAGGAGACACAGTGCGGAGCATGAATTAAGGAATACGCGGCTTATAGTCGGAGGAATGTCTGGAGCAGACACAGTGCAGAGCATGATTTAAGGGAAAGCAGTTACACCAGGACAAGAACCCACAGCCCAGGCGGCAGCGTTCAGTTTCATAAGATGCCCTCTGTATGGCAGGCTTGGGGCGAGAGCCACTCCTCCTGATAAAGGAGTTGTAGGACCTTGCTCCAGTTCTCGTGGAAGGCTGCCTCAGACCGGCAATCCCTCGAGCATCCGAGGGCTCAAAACCCCTCTGGATAATCGCACCTTGGTGACTGTGAACTTTATCAGCTCTTGTTACTGTGCTGGCTGGAAAAGCATCTTCCTATAGAACTCACTGGAAGCTGCCAGCAGGTGGTGGTAGACCTGACAGCTCTGTCACCGCTGTGTGACTTAAAGCATCCTCTTAGAAATCTTAGAAGTAGCCTGCCCATAGTTAGAGGTATTGCACACTGCACCCTCTTCACTGCCCACAGCCCACCTCCGTGCCTCAGTGACCTAATGGGCGTGGACCCCTTACTGCACACGGCCCACTTCCTTGCCTCGATGACCTAATGGGAATGGACCCCTTGCTCTGCAGTCCCCCTCCTGGCCTAGGTGACCTAATGGGGGTGGACACCTCGTTTTATTGCTCACGACTTTATCACTATCCTTAAAGATGACTTCACTCACTGCCCTGCCCCCTCACCTATACACAATAAATACTCACGCTTCTGGACATTCGGGGCCTTGCCTGACTCCACTCATAGGTGGCGTGGTCCCTGGAGCCCAGCTGCGTTTTCCTTGTACGTCTGTGTCCTGTCTCTTTATTTCTCAGATCCTGCACCTGATCACAGTATAACGGACACCCCACGACCCTGTGGGGCCCTCAGCCCTACATTTTTCTAAGAATATTTTCTTACTGAGCCATCATTTTCATGTAACAGAACACACAGATCTTAGGTGTACAGTTCAAATCATTTTGGCAAATGCATGTACCCATGTGGCTCACACCCCCATCAAAATAGAGCACATTTCTATTACCCCAGTCCCCGCCCAAGGACTCTAACAGCCCCTGTCTGATGTCCGTCATGACATATTCCTGTCACTCATTCTGGAACGTCACGTAAGTGGCATCATCCGCTTGCCTTTTATTACTGAGGGAAAAAATAAAAACGAAATGACATCATCTAGTGTCTGCTCTTGAGTGCTGGCTTTCAGCTAAGCATGATGTTTATAAGATTCGTGCAGCTGGATACGTGCAGCTCGTTCCTTTTCACTGCTGAATAGTAATCAATTATTTCAATATACCACACTTTGTTTCTTCATTTGCCTGTTCACAGTCACCTGGGCGGTTTCCTGGGCGGGGCTTTAATGAATAAGGCTTCTGTGGCCATTCCTGTGCAAGTCTTTTTATAGGCATATGTTTTTCTTTCTTTCTTTCTTTCCTTTTTTTTTTTTTTTTTTTTTTTTTTTTTTTTTTGAGACGGACTTTCGCTCTTGTTACCCAGGCTGGAGTGCAATGGCGTGATCTCGGCTCACCGCAACCTCCGCCTCCTGGGTTCAGGCAATTCTCCCGCCTCAGCCTCCTGAGAAGCTGGGATTACAGGCAC
Organism: Saguinus oedipus; assembly: GCA_031835075.1. Lineage (NCBI taxonomy): Eukaryota > Metazoa > Chordata > Mammalia > Primates > Cebidae > Saguinus > Saguinus oedipus. The sequence continues at coordinate 706,548 of CM063173.1, read as the reverse complement.
GCGCCACCATGCCCAGCTAATTTTTTTTGTATTTTTAGTAGAGACGGGGTTTCACCATGTTGTCTCGATCTCTTGACCTCGTGATCCACCCGCCTTGGCCTCCCAAAGTGCTGGGATTACAGGCTGTTTTTATTTCTTTTGGATGAATATCCCAGGCAGAGTGAGAGTGTATAAGAATTTTCCCACATGGCTGTAACACTGTACTCTCCCGTTAGCAGTGTGTGAGAGCTCCCGTTGCTCCACATCCATGCTAGCACTTGGTGCTGTGCATAATTTTAATGTTAACTGTTCTGGGGGGAGGACTGCTGTCCTATGACCATGTTCTCCTTTGTTTTAACACATAGGGTCTCACTGTGTTGTCCAGACTGGACTCAAATTCCCGAGCTCAAGTGATTCTCCCACCTCAGCTTCGGAGTAGCTGGAACTACAGGTGCGTGCCACGGCACCTGGCTCCATTGAGTTTTAACATGTATCTGAGTGAGGTGGTGAATTTTAAAGGAGCCTCTAAGAATCCTCCTGCCCAGGCCAAGCTGCCTCCCCTCCCGAGTACTCCCTCGCCTGGCATGCTGCATAGAGAACCAATGGGACTCCTTCCTGAGGACTCACCTGTGAGCCTGTACATGCAAGGCAGCGCTACAGACACGGATCCCTCTCCCAGCGGGCCAACTCCAGGGTAGTGAACGGTCGACTCTTTCCATAAAGAGCAGATGGTAAATACTTCAGGCTCTGCAGGCCATGCAGTCTGTTTTGACTGCTCACCTCTGCTATCGAAGGGTGACAGAACCTGAGACAAATGTAAATGAATAAGAGTTTCTGTGTCCCAAAGTGATTTATAGACACTACAATTGAAATTTCGTATCATCTTAACACCATACATTACTTGGATTTTTTTTCAGTCCTTTGAAAATGTAAAAGATTCCTAGCTTGAGAGCTGTATAAAAATGGGCAGGGGACCAGATCTGGAGGGGCCTGTGCTCGGTGCCCCGTTTCAGGCAGGCAGAGCGGCCAGCTAGGGGCACTTCTGTGCCAGGCTAGAGCAGCTTCACAGAGGACCAGGTGGCCACCGCGTGGAGCTGCAGCATCCCGCCTACTCCAGGAGGCAGCTTCTCCAGGATGAATCCGAGTGGGGATGCACATGCCTCCCAAGGGAAACACCGACAGGCAGAGGAGGGTGAAAGCCAGGTGGGGAAGGGCTTGAGAGTGCCGGATTGGTGTCCACAGCCCGTCCCTGCCCAGCAGGCGGCTCCCACACTTCCAGATTCCAGGGCTTCCTCTGTCTCCCTCCGGCCTTGCTGATCTCAGGACTGCTCCCTGCTTGCCTGGTCCCTCTGGAGTCCACACATCAGGATGCCCACTGGATTTGGCCCAGTGTTCACCTCCCCCCTGGCTACCTCAAGTCTGTCTTTGCCCTGCCCATGCCCAGCCTGAGGACCTGCCAGGAAGAGGTCTGGGTCGAGGGTGTAGGACGCTTGTCTTTGTTGGGAGGTTTGCAGGAAGGGTGCTGGACTCAGACCTACACCCGGGGAGTGGAGCCTGCAGCTGTGGAGGCTCTGAGGAGGGCCCAGCAGGCAGGAGGACCTGTGTGGAGTCTACTGCTGGTCCCCCAGCAGCAGGTCCCCAGGAGCAGCAGCCCCAGCCCTTGGAAGGGGGACACGCATCCCCGAAAGGAACAAAACACAATGGCCGGGTGTGGCGGCTCATGCATGGAGCCTCTAAGAATCCTCCTGCACTTCGGGAGGCCGAGGCGGGTGGATCACCTGAGGTCAGCAGTTCAAGACCAGCCTTGTCAACACGATGAAACCCCTTCTTTACTAAAAAAAATTAGCTGAGCGTGATAGCAAGTGCCTGTAATCCCAGCTACTCAGGAAGCTGAGGCAGGAGAATTGCTTCAACCCAGGAAGTGGAGGTTGCAGTGAGCCGAGATCATGCCAAAAAAACCCGAAAGGCATGTCCCGAGCCGGCAGACGCTGGCTTCCTCCTGGGAGGACTGGCTGCTGGGCAGATTCCTTGTAGTTTGTGGAGAACGCCTGGGTGTTGCTGGCACCACTGGCCTTGACGAAGGACCTGGAGCCCTGTTGGGTGTGGGCAGGGCCAGGAGGCGTTGCATAAGACAGGGAGGAAGATGGTGGAAGGCCCATTACTGTGGGATGTGGGACCCCACAGGCCCGAGGCCCAGGTCAAGGGAGATTTGCCACACCCACAGACGCTGCAACAAAGAGCTTCTCCAGACCCCACCTCACAGCCCCTCCGCACCCGCAGCCACTGTCCTTCCTAACGGGCTAGAGGTCTGATGCCCGAGGGCTTCGAGTAACAGGACGTGCTGCTTTAGTCTAGTCTCTCGCCGGCATTACTCATCCGTGTGGGAGGGTGAGGTTGTGGGTGACTCAGCTTCGTGTTGGTGTGAATATGCCACAGTGTATTTATCCATTCCAGGGATGATAGATGTTTGCAGAGTTTCCAGTTTGGGACTGTTCTAAATAGGGCTGTTCTGAACATTCTTGTACTTGCCTTGGGGTGAGCATAAGCATTCATTTCTGCTGGGTGTTTTCTCTGGAGTAGAATTGCTGGGTCATAGGGAGGCGTTTGTTTAGTGAACACTGCCAGTTTTTCAAAGGGATTGTACTAACCTATAAGGAGCTGTGGTGGTGTAGAAACCGAGGGTGCTGAGAAGCACATCAGGATCAGTGGGTGACGTCTAGGACACTCCCCAAGTGATGTCGAGGGGTCCAACTTGAGATATTCGGGGCCACTTCACAGGCATCCCAAAGGACAGGGCCCAACTTGAGATATTCGGGGCCACTTCACAGGCATCCCAAAGGACAGGGCCCAACTTGAGATATTCGGGGCCACTTCACAGGCATCCCAAAGGACAGGGCCCAACTTGAGATATTCGGGGCCACTTCACAGGCATCCCAAAGGACAGGGCCCAACTTGAGATATTCGGGGCCACTTCACAGGCATCCCAAAGGACAGGGCCCAACTTGAGATATTCGGGGCCACTTCACAGGCATCCCAAAGGACAGGGCCCAACTTGAGATATTCGGGGCCACTTCACAGGCATCCCAAAGGACAGGGCTCCAGTTGACACTGTCAGTCCTGACAAGAGAGGACGGAATTCGAATCTCCAGCATTTGCTGTAGGATTTGGATTTGAGGGGAGAACATCTGTAATACCAGCCTGGGAGTCTGGAGATGGAGAGCGGCTTTGATGGAACTGCGGGTCGCGGAGACACAGGCGAAGGAAGGAGATGGAGCCCAGGCAGGCCGGCAGGCTGGGCGGGTCCCACAGGTTCCGAGAAGGTAGAAGGGTTTGACTGCCTTCCCCTCCAGAACTCGTGTTGAATTTCCGTTGCCAGCGTAACAGTACTGGGAGGTGGGGTCTTTAAGAGGCGATTAAGGTAGGAGGGCTGCACCCTTACAGTGGAGTTAATGCCTGAGTGAAAGGGCTTTGGGAGTGGGTTGTCTTGGCTTCTCACCTTCTGCCATGTGAGCATGTGGGCTTCCTCCCCTCTGGAGGACACACTGTGCAAAAGGACACTGTGGAAGAAGCGAAGGGCCTCACCAGGCCCCAGACCTGCCGGCATCTTGACCACACACTGAGAAGGACACTCCATCCTTAGACTTTTCAGCCTCCAGAACCGTAAGGTTGTATTGGTCCATTTTTACGTTGCTCTAAATACTTGAGACTGAGTAATTTATAAAGAAAAGAGGCAGCTAAACGCAGTGGCTCATGCCTGTAATCCCAGCACTGTGGGAGGCTGAGGCAGGCGGATCACCTGAGGTCAGGAGTTTGAGACCAGCCTGGTCAACATGGAGAAACCCCATCTCTACTAAAAATACAAATTTTAGCTGGGCATGGTGGCGCACACCTGTAATTCCAGCTATTTAGGAGGCTGAGGCAAGAGAATCGCTTGAACCTGGGAGGCAGAGGTTGTAGTGAGCCAAGATTGTGCCATTGCACTCCAGTTCTGGGCGACAGAGCAAGACTCCCTCAGGAAAAAAAAGAAAGAGAAGAGGTTTAGCCTGGGTGTCGTGGTTCACACCTGTAATCCCAGCACTTTGGGAGGCTGAGGCAGGTGGATCACGAGGTCAAGAGATCGAAACCATCCTGGCCAATGTGGTGAAACCCCATCTCCACTAAAAATACAGAACTTAGCTGGGCATGGTGGCACATGCCTGTAATCCCAGCTACTTGGGAGGCTGAGGCAGGAGAATCGCTTGAAGCTGGGAGGCAGAGGTTGTAGTAAGCTGAGATCACGCCACTGCACTCCAGCCTGGCAACAGAGCGAGACTCAGTCTCAAAAAAAAAAAAAGAAAGAAAAGAAAAGAAAAGAGGTTAAATTGCCACTGCAGCCTGGGGACAGAGCGAGACTCAGTCTCAAAAAAAAAAAAAAAGAAAGAAGAAAAGAAAAGAGGTTAAATTGGCTCATGTTCTGCAGACGGTACAGGAAGCACCGTGCTGACGTCTGCTCAGCTTCTGGGGAGGCCTCAGGAATCTTACAATCATGTAGAAGGCTACGGTGGGAGGCAGGCAGATCACACGGCCAGAGCGGGAGCCAGGCATGGGGCAGGGGTGGGGCACACACTTTTAAACAACCTGAGAGAACTCACTCTCTCAAGATCAGCATCAAGGAGGTGGTGCTAAACCACTGTGAGAAATCGGCCCCTTTATCCAGTCCCCTCCCATCCGGCCCCGCCTCCAACACGACTCAGCACGACGACAATTCACCAGGAGGTTTGGGTGGGTGGGTCTTTGTGTTTCGTGTGGATGCGAAGCTCAGTGCCTGGCGGGCAGTCCGTGCAGTGCAGACGGAGCCGGCGTGTGAGGAACGGAGGGGTTGTTTGCTGGTGGGGTCGAGCTCTCACTGAGCTGCTGTCCCCTCGGGGCCTGACGGGAGGGAGGTGGCCAGATGGAGGACTCCTCCTGGGTTGTCTGCATACTTGGGTGGCGCAGAAGCAGTTCCTAGGGACACAGTTTTCTAGAGCCACTTCCACAGGTGCTGCGCTCATCTTTCTCACTGAATTCAGACCGGCTGGAGAGAGCCAGGCTTTCTCAGCGTGAACCTGGCGCTTCGTCTGGAGAGGCAGTGGGTCCTTCCACTCGGTGCGATGCTGGCAGGTGTGTGCTGATCAGATGTGTGGGAGGACCCCTGAGTGTCTAAGTGCTGATTTCATCCGGGCCTGACACTAACTGAGCAGGAGGTGCTGGGCTGCAGACACGCACATTGTCGGTGGCTCAGCCCGGCCCTCGGAGCCCTGCGCCCCGTAGATGAAACCACTCGTCTGGGCACTCTGGGGCAGCGGGGAGTGCAGCCCAGTGCTCAGCTTCACAGTGACCACCCCAGCTCTCAGGGTGGTCCCGTTTAACATCTCCCCTCTCCCCAAAGTCAGGAGATGTTTCTGGCTCAGAGGACAGCAGGGTCGTGGCCCTGGAGTGTGACCGGCTTGCTGTCTCTTTAGCATGCTCACCTGTTCCTATCTCCTGTCAGGGGAGGGCTGGGGCAGGGTGCCAGGTCTACTCTCGCCCCAGCTCCGGAACTCATCTCGCAGTCATTCAGTAGCAGCGGTTAGGCCTAGGTCACAGATGCCTTGAAGCCCCCCAAGAGCCCCCACACCCCCACCCGCACAAGAACCAGGGCAAGTCCTGCTAGAACCAGGCCTCTGGGTTAGAAAGGTAGCCTGCCCAGCAGCAGAGATTGACACATTGCACAGTAAAAAGAATGTCCTGGGCCGGGCACAGTGGTTCATGCCCGTAATCCCAGCACGTTGGGAGGCCGAGGTGGGTGGATCACGAGGTCAGGAGATCGAGACCATCCTGGCTAACACAGTGAAAGCCCGTCTCTACTAAAACAATAAAAAATAAATAAACTAGCCAGGCATGGTGGCAAGTGCCTGTAGTCCCAGTTACTGGGGAGGCTGAGGCAGGAGAAATCGCTTGAACCCAGGAGGCTGCGAATGCAGTGAGCTAAGATCGTGCAACTGCACTCCAGCCTGGGCGACAGAGCGAGACTCTATCTGAAAGTAATAATTATAATACTCCCGAGGTGCTCACCAAGCAGGTGGGATCTGGGTTTGGGGCTTTGGGAATGTGCTAGTCACAAGCCCTGTGGAAAGTTTTTATTTGCAAGTTTGCCTCAAGTACTATTTGCACTTCTATAAGCCGTGTCCTAGGGGCCTGCGGTGTGTTATGTGTAATATAACACACTACACATGTCAGCGTGTAATACACCGCGTTACATCACGGCAGCGTAAGTGACCTCTATAAGCCGTGTCCTAGAGGCCTGCGGTGTGTTATGTGTAATATAACACACTACACATGTCAGCGTGTAATACACCGCGTTACATCACGGCAGCGTAAGTGACCTTCTATAAGCCGTGTCCTAGGGGCCTGCGGTGTGTTATGTGTAATATAACACACTACACATGTCAGCGTGTAATACACCGCGTTACATCACGGCAGTGTAAGTGACCTTCTATAAGCCGTGTCCTAGGGGCCTGCGGTGTGTTATGTGTAATATAACACACTACACATGTCAGCGTGTAATACACCGCGTTACATCACGGCAGCGTAAGTGACCTTCTATAAGCCGTGTCCTAGGGGCCTGCGGTGTGTTATGTGTAATATAACACACTACACATGTCAGCCTGTAATACACCGCGTTACATCACGGCAGCGTAAGTGACCTTCGTTCTTCTCAGTACAGTGAGTCAGACTCAGTTTGGGTTTGTCCCCTGGGCGGCTAAGTTGTGTCACTTCATGACTGGAGTCTGCCGTACCTCTCCACTGCAAACCCCTTTCCCTTTAATAGCTAATAAGGTAATGTGAGGAGTTAATCCCCGTTCCCCTGTGGCCGCCGTCCAGTGGTTCTCACACCTCCTCCTGCCTTGAGGAGCGGCTTCCTTCTTCCCCATCTCCATTTCGTTTTTTCTTAGTATCACTCTGGTCTCATGGAGTCTTTTTCCTTTAACGTCAGTGTGTTAAAATCATGAATGTCACTAGGAATATCTGTTGACACACCCCAGTGGAGGGAGGGCATCACTTCCAGTGTCATTCCAGCTGATGCCCTCTTTATGACTTTGAGTTTTATAATTACCAGCCTCTCGAAAATAATGTATTTGTTATTTATCTCCGTTTCCTGAAAGCCTGGGTCTGTGTTCATTTGCAAACATGAAATTGACCAGCACAGATCTGCCAGAGGCGTTGCTGGGATCCCAGAAAGATTTTCCCTCTGCACCTGCGTTCTCAAGGGCCAGCGGTGCTTCTCAGTCACTCATTTAACCAGCAATCAATGAGACACTCTTCAGGTCCTCAAGAACCCTAAGCCTAAGCAGACCAAAAACGTCTGTTTCCCACACCCCACTTAAGTCCCACAGCATCTTTTTCCATTTACAAGACATCTTTCGTCTCTTTTTCTGAGGCAGAGGACAGGGGATTTGCTACAGACTGAATCTTAAATACCTATTTAAAAGAACTTTAGGCTGGGCACAGTGGCTCGTGCCTGTAATCCCAACACTTTGGGAGACTGAGTTGAGTGGACGGCTTGAGCCCATGAGTTCAAGACCAACCCAGACAACATAGCAAAACCTTGTCTGTGTAACAAATACAAAAATTATCTGGGCGTGATGGCATGCACCTGTAGTAACAGACACTTGGGAGGCTGAGGAGGGAGGCTTGAGTCTGGGAGACTGAGGCTACAGTGAGCCGTGATCACACAGCTGCTCTCCAGCCTGGGCAACACCAATAAGACCCTGTCTCAAAAAAAACAAAACAAAGCAAAAAAAAGATAAAAGAACTTTAAAGGTAACGTATTATCTCCAACAACACAGAATAGGTCACTACAACAGTAACTAAATCAGAACCAGCATCTATCCCTTCTTAGTAACTGAACTTTTTAAAATGACCTCCCAAACAGAGAAGACGACAGTCTGGAACAGGGGTTCCCCGATGCTGAGGTGAGTAGATCTTTGGCCTGGTCACCACTCTGATCCAGGCTGGCAGAACAGTCCTTCCTCTTAGAGGAACAAACCTGCTTTTCAGCTTTATAGAAAATGAAAGCATTGCCCAATTTCTTTCTATTTTGCCTGTTCTGAAGCCTGGCAGTTTTGCTGCTAAAATGAATGACGAAGCTGAATCCTCCTGTTGGTTATTTAGGGAAGGAAAAATATCTTTTCTCCGGCCTATGTTAGGGTCTCCAGCTAGGGGCCTTTTAATTACACCAGCCAAAGGCAATTCGATCAGGCAAGAGAAAAACAAGTTTATTGGCATGTGCGTTGCACTAACAGTACCTGACAATGAGTAACCCAAAACGTGGGCAGAACTCGAGCTCATCTGTCATCTTAGGGTGACACAAAGGAAAAGGCCTGGAGCTTCTGGGCAGCGGAGGCATGTTACGGGAGCGTGTCCTGGTCCATTTTGTGCTGCCGTAACAGAATGGCACAGACTGTGTAATTTATTTTTTAAAAAACTGTCTTATCTGGTCATGGTTCTGAAGACTGGGAAGTCCAACACATGGCACTGGCGTCGGTGAGGCCTTCCATGGGACGACGCAGTTTGGGCCTCTCTTGGGCCAGACTCATTTTTATAACAAGCCACTCCCACAACGGCATTAATCTATTATTGAGGGTGGAGCCCTCATGGCCTAATCACCTCTGAGCAGTGCTACCTCTTACGCAATGGCAACTGAATTTCAACATGAGTTTTGGAGGGGATATTCAAACCTCAGCAGAGGATGACCAGGAAAAGTACGGTCTACCAGCAAGGGTTGTTTAGGAAGGTTTGTTATACAGGTTTAAGTCACTGCCTTCTTCCATTGATAAGAGTTGTTACAGGTTTAAGTCACTGCCTTCTTCCATTGATAAGAGTTGTTACAGGTTTAAGTCACTACCTTCTTCCATTGATAAGAGTTGTTACAGGTTTAAGTCACTGCCTTCTTCCATTGATAAGAGTTGTTACAGGTTTAAGTCACTGCCTTCTTCCATTGATAAGAGTTGTTACAGGTTTAAGTCACTACCTTCTTCCATTGATAAGAGTTGTTACAGGTTTAAGTCACTGCCTTCTTCCATTGATAAGAGTTGTTACAGGTTTAAGTCACTACCTTCTTCCATTGATAAGAGTTGTTACAGATTTAAGTCACTGCCTTCTTCCATTGATAAGAGTTGTTACAGGTTTAAGTCACTACCTTCTTCCATTGATAAGAGTTGTTACAGGTTTAAGTCACTGCCTTCTTCCATTGATAAGAGTTGTTACAGATTTAAGTCACTGCCTTCTTCCATTGATAAGAGTTGTTACAGGTTTAAGTCACTGCCTTCTTCCATTGATAAGAGTTGTTACAGGTTTAAGTCACTGCCTTCTTCCATTGATAAGAGTTGTTACAGGTTTAAGTCACTACCTTCTTCCATTGATAAGAGTTGTTACAGGTTTAAGTCACTGCCTTCTTCCATTGATAAGAGTTGTTACAGGTTTAAGTCACTGCCTTCTTCCATTGATAAGAGTTGTTACAGGTTTAAGTCACTGCCTTCTTCCATTGATAAGAGTTGTTACAGATTTAAGTCACTGCCTTCTTCCATTGATAAGAGTTGTTACAGGTTTAAGTCACTACCTTCTTCCATTGATAAGAGTTGTTACAGGTTTAAGTCACTACCTTCTTCCATTGATAAGAGTTGTTACAGATTTAAGTCACTGCCTTCTTCCATTGATAAGAGTTGTTACAGGTTTAAGTCACTGCCTTCTTCCATTGATAAGAGTTGTTACAGGTTTAAGTCACTGCCTTCTTCCATTGATAAGAGTTGTTACAGGTTTAAGTCACTACCTTCTTCCATTGATAAGAGTTGTTACAGGTTTAAGTCACTACCTTCTTCCATTGATAAGAGTTGTTACAGGTTTAAGTCACTACCTTCTTCCATTGATAAGAGTTGTTACAGATTTAAGTCACTGCCTTCTTCCATTGATAAGAGTTGTTACAGGTTTAAGTCACTGCCTTCTTCCATTGATAAGAGTTGTTACAGGTTTAAGTCACTACCTTCTTCCATTGATAAGAGTTGTTACAGGTTTAAGTCACTACCTTCTTCCATTGATAAGAGTTGTTACAGATTTAAGTCACTGCCTTCTTCCATTGATAAGAGTTGTTACAGGTTTAAGTCACTGCCTTCTTCCATTGATAAGAGTTGTTACAGGTTTAAGTCACTACCTTCTTCCATTGATAAGAGTTGTTACAGGTTTAAGTCACTACCTTCTTCCATTGATAAGAGTTGTTACAGGTTTAAGTCACTACCTTCTTCCATTGATAAGAGTTGTTACAGATTTAAGTCACTGCCTTCTTCCATTGATAAGAGTTGTTACAGGTTTAAGTCACTGCCTTCTTCCATTGATAAGAGTTGTTACAAGATATCCTCTTCCTTGCATGGGAGAGGGAGACATGGAAATTTCCTTTAAAATAAATGTGAATTTCTTTTACAAAATGAAAACAGTTTTTAGAGCTTGTCCTGTGGTCTGCTAGTTCTCAATGGCCTTTATCTAAAAATAATCCACATGCAAACAGGCATATTTTGGGGTGGCGTATCCCAGTGCCCCTCAGATGCCTCTTTTGTGAACTGTCCAAGCAGGTGCCGACCTCAGGACCTTTGCATTTGCTGTTTCCCCAGATTCATTCATTCCTTCATTTTTTTTTTTTTTTTTTTTTTTTTTTTTTTTTTTTTTGAGATGGAGTCTTGCTCTGTTGCCTAGGCTGGAATGCTCACTCCAACCTCTGCCTCTCGGGTTCAAGTGATTCTTCTGCCACAGCCTCCCAAGTAGCTGGGACAGCTAATTTTTGTATTTTTAGTAACCGCAGGGTTTCAGCATGTTGGCCAGGCTAGTCTCAAAGTCCTGACTTCAAGTGATCCTCCCACCTCAGCCTCCCAAAGTGTTGAGATCACAGGGGTGAGCCACTGCACGCAGTCCACGCCTTTGTTTTTTTGAGTCTCAGCTCAAATATCACCTCCTATAACCAACCGCTCAACCTGCTCTTCTTCACAACACTTAAAACTATCTAAAAATTATTTATTTGAAAATGATGGCCGGCACAGTGGCTCACGCCTATAATCCCAACACTTTGGGAGGCTGAAGCCAGCGCATCACCTGAAGTCAGTTAAACACCAGCTTAGCAACATGCTGAAACCCTGTCTCCACTAAAAATACAAAAATTAACCAAGTGTGATGGTGGGTGCCTGTAATCGCAGCTGCATAGGAGGCTGAGGCTGGTGAATTGCTTGAACCTGGGAGGCGGAGGTTGCAGTGAGCTGAGATTGCACCACTGCCCTCCAGCCTGGGTGACAGAGCAAGACTCCATCTCAATAAAAAAAAAGAATAAATAATAAATAAATAAATAAATTATTTGAAAATGGCTGAGATAATCCTGGGAATTGTTTAGCCGCTCCAGTGATATTAGTGGCCAGGGTAGGTGAGGAGACATGATGGGGAGAAGGCCCCTCCCTGCGTCAACCATGCACACTATGAAGGGTCACAGCATGAAGATTCAGCATTGGACTAAGTGCCACAGGAGAGGCACCCACCATCACACTTGGTTAATTTTTGTATTTTTAGTGGAGACAGCGTTTCACCATGTTGCTAGGCTGGTGTTTAACTCCTGACTTCATGGCAGCTCCCAGGAAGAAGAAATTACATCTGATAAGATAACTGCTAAAAAAAATTGAATAGCATTTGTTAAAGCGTGGCACCAGACTGTTCATGACCATCAGGAGAGGTACGGGGACCACTGCAACTGGGTCTTGCAGCAGGGGAGAGAGACTGGGCTCAACTCTGAAAACAGCATGGGCAAGTGGGAATTCACAGCCGGGGACCGGGGGAGGGGTCGGTGGATGGACAATTACTAAGAGGACACTTCAGGGGCCTGGGGGATTCTGGCTAAACCACCTCACAGAATTCCTGCTGAAGGCAGGCCAGGGAGATAGGACATCATGGGGGATGGTGGAGCATGGGGTGATCAGATGTCACCGAAGGGGATGAGATGTCAGGGGCAGGGAGTCCTTGCTAAACTGGCAAAGCAGGGATTGCTAAAACGGATGTCACAAGGAAGTGTATAATAGCCCTAGGAGAAGGTTCAGAAACCTAACTGAAGTTTGGGCAAAGAACTTTAGTCAGGATCATGGAAAATTTCACAAAATGTAGCTATAAAAGAAAGGACTTAGGCCGGGCACAGTGGCTCAAGCCTCTAATCCCAGCACTATGGGAGGCCGAGGCAGGTGGATCATGAAGTCAGCATTTGAGACCACCTGGCCAACATGGTGAAACCCGTCTCTACTAAAAATACAAAAATTATCTGGGCGTGGTGGCTCGTGCCTGTAATCCCAGGCACTTGGAAGGCTGAGGCAAGAGAATCACTTGAACCCGAGACGGAGGTTGTGGTGAGCTGAGATCGAGCCACTGCACTCCAGCCTGGGTGACAAATCGGAGTCTCCATCTCAAAAACAAAAATTAGTGATTCCTTTTAGCAGCACAGTGGTTTATGATGTTAACTTTGAGAACTGATACACTGCTCCAGGCGTGTGCAGTGGAGCAGGGCTTGGCTGTTTCCCTTATTAGCTGTGTGGTGTTAGGGAAGAGTTGACTTCTCTGTGGCTCACCTTTTCGATTGTCAAGCGGGAGGATAGTAGCAGGCTATTTGCAGGGGTCAGAAGTTAACACGTGTACAGTGCAAGTAGTGGTCAGTAAGTGTCAGCTCCTCCACTCCGCCAGGTGTGCACCCCAGCTGGGGGTAAACCTTTACTACACCACAGCAGAAAACATCTTTGCACAACTTGCTTTTTGTTTTTTGAAGCTTTCCTTGAAATCTGTTCCCCAGAGTGGTAGAAGTGGTCATAGGGCACCATGATTTTTATGACTTCTGAATTGCCGGTTCACCCTGAGAGAGATTGCATCGGTGTAAAGAGCTTGCAGTCAAGTTCAACCCCACAGCCCTGCCATCTGTGCCCGAAGTTCGATCTTTTTGGCTCCAGAATCCCTAGGATATAGTGAAGAAGTGAATCCCTGAGCTGGAGCTGGGTGGGCTGTGGGGTCATTCCAGATTGACTAACCTCAGCCTCTGAAGTCTGCAGCTGGAAGGGGCTCCAGGTAAGAAGATAACTTTGGAAGCATCACACTGGGAAAACTACTGACCCGGACTTTTACGGCATCTCCTGCGGGCCATTTGTACTTCTATGAAATTCAGTAACCTTTGTAGCCCCTTCAGCCCAAGACCACCAGGAGCAAACCTGGAGTCCCACAAAATGGGGTTTACTGACCCAATGCAATGAGGGACAGCCTCCCAAGAACGTAGGGAAAGGCAGAGTTCTTACGGGATTGGGGGAAGGTGGAGTTTAGGCGAACTTTACTTGAAGCAGGGTTCCCACCGGCTGAGGCAAGCAGGCATGTGCTCCTTGGGGACCAAGTGTGGGAAGCTGTGTGCAGATGCCTCCTATCTGGAGCTCCAGCCTGGGTTGGGATGGAGGAGGCTAGTCTCGGTCAGGGGCAGACAGACCTGTTTCCTTCTCCCTGCTGTAACCTCAAAGCGCACAGCGACCGCCAGAGGGTGTTTTCGGGAGCAGGGTTTCTTGGAGGGCTACAGGGCGGCGGTCCCTCCGAGGAGGGGTCGTGGTGGCACTGGGCTGGGGCCGCCTCGCGCCCTCGGGAACGGGCGTCTCCAGCTCAATGGCAGCTGGTTTTCTCCACGTCTGTCGTCGGCCTGGAGTGGCAGGCAGATAGCTGGTATTTTCAGAGCCGCCCTGCCCCGGACGCAGGAGACCGGGCCCAGCAGTGTTGGTGAAGGCCTTTCAGCAAGCTGTAATCAGTTTCCGAACGTTTCCCAGGCCGCGGCCACACCGGGGCCCAGGGCTCCCGAGGGGCAGCCATTGACCCGGCGCAGGCAGCGCGGGCCGCAGGAAGCCCCCGAGGGCAGGAGGGCTGGGCCCGTCTCCCGCACCGCCCCCGGGCTGGCAGGAGCGGCCGGGACCGCACGCTCGGAGGCCCCGGGTCTCTTGCCCCCGCCCCCGGTCGCTGCCACCGGGGCTTGCCCAACGGGGAGGCAAACCCCACTCTCAGGTGGCGCGGGCAGGTGCAGCTGCGCTCTCGGAAGTCACCGGCGCTCTCAGCGTTGATGAATCTGGACGCCCGCCCCGCCCCCGGAGGCCCCTCCCCTCCCCTGGAGGCCCCGCCCCGCCTCCCCGAGGCCCCTCCCCTCCCCGGAGGCCCCGCCCCGCCTCCCCGAGGCCCCTCCCCTCCCCCGGAGGCCCCTCCCCGCCTCCCCGAGGCCCCTCCCCTCCCCCGGAGGCCCCGCCCCACCTCCCCGGCGGCCCCGCCCCGGCCCGGCGCAGCGCGCAGGCGCGGCCCGTCCCGCCCGCAGAACCGCAGTGCCGAGCGCCAGAGCCGCTGCAGCATTCCCGGTGCTCGCCTCTCCCGCCGCTCTCCTCCTCCATCTCCTTTCCTCCGTCTCGGCCGGCGAGATGGCGAAGCCGCTCACGGACAGCGAGAAGCGAAAGCAGATCAGCGTGCGCGGCCTGGCGGGGCTGGGCGACGTGGCCGAGGTGCGGAAGAGCTTCAACCGGCATCTGCACTTCACGCTGGTCAAGGACCGCAACGTGGCCACGCCCCGCGACTACTTCTTCGCGCTGGCGCACACGGTGCGCGACCACCTGGTGGGCCGCTGGATCCGCACGCAGCAGCACTACTACGAGCGCGACCCCAAGGTGAGGCGCCGCCCCGCTCTGCGCGCCTGGGCCCGCCGAGGGGGCGCCCGTCCCCAAGCGGCGCCCGCGGGGGTGTCGCTGCGGGGCGGCCCGCCCCGCGCTGTCCCCGTGCCTCCCAGGCCCGCGGCCGGGCGCAGCGGACTGGGCGGTCGCCTGGGAGCTGCGGCCGGCGGGGGCCGGGCGTCCCCTGCCCGGGGCCGCGCCCACAGGTCCCCACTTCGGGGAGCGCGCGCCTGGCAGGGTCTGCAGTCCCCCGCATAGGATGCTGAGCCCGGGAGCCTGGCGGAGGTTCCCGGTCTCTCTCTGGCCGTGCGCTTCCGCCTTCGCTGCCGAGCTGGTGCTCCCCGCCCCTGCCCCCGCAACCCTTTGTTTTCCTGCAGCAGCCTGTGGAAGAAAATGGGACTGGAACCAGGCCTGGGCAGCCTCGTGGGTTGGAAGCGGGTGCGCTTGGTATCTGCAAGGAATTGTGAGACTTGTGTGTGTGCCCTACTTAGAGGAAAATCACTGACGATGCCTGCTTCACGCAGGAGGGTCCGAAGCTCGGAGATGGAGATGGAGCCCTCGAAGAAGGCTCTGTCTTCGAGTTCCCACACCTTCGTTGGAGGAATTTACTCGGGTTAAAGTTGACAGAGATTGTCTAATTGTTAGTGAAACTTAAGGTCACTGATCATCCCCGTTACTCTTAACCGTATTAACTACGGGCCTGTGTTCTTCCTGTTCTTTTGCTATTCCTAAATCTGTATACACATTTTTAAAAGTATAACGCACGTACAGGTTTTTAGCTTTTCTTTTCACTGATAGCTTTGCAGGTCAATGGGTAGGCCTGGTAGTTTTCAGTCTGATAGGTACATGGTAGTCTTGCACAGCCCCCTGTTGCCAATTTCTCTGTTGTTTGTTTAAACTCTTAACCATAGAGGATTGCGTCTTTCTACTACACTAATGTATAGGGAGAACTGGTGAGGAAAGGACGCGCTTGCAGACCTGAAGTCACTTGGCAGATTTTACTTGCGGTGTACACCTAGGCACTGAGCACTTGCTTTATGGATGGTATTTTAGAATGCTTTTGTAGGGCCTTAAGATATGTTTAATACAGTTATTACTAAGACTGAGATTGGTTGCTTTTCCAAACTTATTGTGGGGCGTTTTTTTTTTTTTTCTGAAATAGGGATGGTAAAAAGGACAGATTTGTTAGAATACCAACTGGGGCTCTTCATATTTAGTTTGCAAAACATAGAAGTGGCAACAAATGGCCAAAACAGGTTATAACAAGGGCTTGGGATGACTTTGCCAGGAAAAGCAGCCAAGACGCAGTAGCTCCCCCAGAATTCCCTGCTGTTGATGCAAAACTTTTTTTTTTTTGAGACAAGAACCTCACCCTCTCACGCAGGCTGGAGTGCAATGGCTCGATCTCGGCTTAATGCAACCTCTTCCTCTTGCCTCAGCCTCCTGAGTAGCTGGGATTGCAGGCACTCGCCACCATGCCCAGCTAATTTTTTTTTTTTTTTTTTTTTTTTGAGACAGAGTTTCGCTCTTGTTACCCAGGCTGGAGTGCAATGGCGCAATCTCGGCTCACCACAACCTCTGCCTCCTGGGTTCAGGCAATTCTCCTGCCTCAGCCTCCTGAGTAGCTGGGATTACAGGCACACACCACCATGCCCAGCTAATTTTTTGTATTTTTAGTAGAGACGGGATTTCACCATGTTGACCAGGATGGTCTCGGTCTCTTGACCTCGTTATCCACCCGCCTCGGCCTCCCAAAGTGCTGGGATTACAGGCGTGAGCCACTGTACCCAGCCCACAACATCATTTTTATTGTCCAAGTGGCAAATGGCAAGGGCATTCAAGGGCATTTCCCTGGAGCTGCACCAGGACTTGGCTCTATACTTTAGGGTGCCCACTGGGTGTTTATGTATAATCAGATCCTGGAGAGGCCGGCAAAGGCTCAGGTATTACGGAAATGACCTTCATGAACAAGTCAGTCCCTGCAGCAAAACAGGTTTTCTGATCTCTGTGGGGTCTGTTCTGATTGTCTCCTGTGGTGGCTCTGGGTGGAAACCTTTCTCTTAAGCCACACAGTCTGAAAGTTGTAAAGCTGTAAACCTTTCTCTTAAACCCCGCAGTCTGTAAATAAGCTCTCTGCCTATTCTGAATAGGAAGGACATGTAAAAGTGGAAAATTGGGATCTAAGTGTTTCTTTGGCTACTTCGTGATGAAAATAAGCTTGCCATCCTTTCTCTGGTAAAGTTACATGTTTGCTGGTGACGAACCAGAAACCAATCCCGCTAGAGCCAAGGAGGGGAGGTGGCCTCCCCAGAAAACACCTGCTGCGCCTCCCCCTCAGCCAAAAGTGGCCTCTGAGACATTCCCCGGCACACTCTAGAGTTCCTAAATAGAATGCTTTTATTGTTATTTTTGTCTTTTTAAAAAATTATGCAAGTCCTGAAGGAAAAATTACTATTAGAGGGAAAATTAGAAAATATAGATAAGCCAGAAGGAAAAAATTAACTGTAATCCTGTAACCCACTTCTATTACCCACATTGTAAATACTATAAATATTTTGTGTTCTACATTGTTTTTTTCTGTATTGACAGAACCTTGTTTTTAATACATAAAGTAGCATTACACAGAACCTATTGTTTCATAACTTGTAGCACTTTATTTTTGATAAATAGCAGAAAGAATAGAAGCGGGAATGCTCAGAGGAAGGTTTGTCAAGCTTTGCCATGCTTGGCAAATCATCACGTCAAAACATCTGGCTAACGTAGCGAGTTTTGTGCTTGGCAAGAGGCTGCAGTTGTCATGAAGATGTTTCATGGGTTCTCTGAAGTGGTGGCAAGTTGAAGAGTCCAGCCTGAAGCTGCAGAGCCTGGGATCACGCTGCATGGAGAAGGGTGTGCGTGATTCATCCTGGCCTTTCCGTTCGGTCTGTGCAACTGTGGAAAATTGGGATCTAAGTGTTTCTTTGGCTACTTCGTGATAAAAATAAGCTTGCCATCCTTTCTCTGGTAAAGTTACATGTTTGCTGGTGATGAACCAGAAACCAATCCCGCTAGAGCAAAGGAGGGGAGGTGGGTTCTCCAGAAAACACCTGCTGCGCCTCCCCCTCAGCCAAAAGTGGCCTTTCCGTGATTCATCCTGGCCTTTCCATTCGGTCTGTGCAACTGTGGGCTTGAGTGGATTTCTTTGCCATTCTTGGCCTCAGTTTTCTCATCTTTAAAATGAGGGGAATCAAGCTGGTGATCTGTTTCTGAGGTCCCTTGCCGTTCTGAAATGTTAATAAGAGTTTCGTGTTTGCTTATAAAACATTTCAATTTCATATTGAATTGACATTCTGTCTCCAGAGAGAATTTGAGGATTCTTATGCAAGATGCAGCACAAAAGGTTCAAATTAGAAGGCATCAAAGCCAAGGTTGGGGTGGGCCAGTGAGGGTCAGGACACAAGACACAGACCGGGATCCTGGCAACGAAGGCAACCCGTGCCCAGTTATGAGAGTCACAGGATCCCTGCTATGATGTATCCTGTAGAGAACGTGCTGGGCCACTGGCCTGCAGCACCCTGCAGTGGATGTCACAGTCCCCAAAAGACAGGTGCAGAACGTGCTGGTCACTGGCCTGCAGCACCCTGCAGTGGATGTCACAGTCCCCAAAAGACAGGTGCAGAACGTGCTGGTCACTGACTGCAGCACCCTGCAGTGGATGTCACAGTGTCCCCAAAAGACAGGTGCAGAACGTGCTGGTCACTGCAGCACCCTGCAGTGGATGTCACTGTCCCCAAAAGACAGGTGCAGAACGTGCTGGTCACTGACTGCAGCACCCTGCAGTGGATGTCACTGTCCCCAAAAGACAGGTGCAGAACGTGCTGGTCACTGACTGCAGCACCCTGCAGTGGATGTCACAGTGTCCCCAAAAGACAGGTGCAGAACGTGCTGGTCACTGACTGCAGCACCCTGCAGTGGATGTCACTGTCCCCAAAAGACAGGTGCAGAACGTGCTGGTCACTGACTGCAGCACCCTGCAGTGGATGTCACTGTCCCCAAAAGACAGCTGCAGAACGTGCTGGTCACTGACTGCAGCACCCTGCAGTGGATGTCACAGTGTCCCCAAAAGACAGGTGCAGAACGTGCTGGTCACTGGCCTGCAGCACCCTGCAGTGGATGTCACAGTGTCCCCAAAAGACAGGTGCAGAACGTGCTGGTCACTGGCCTGCAGCACCCTGCAGTGGATGTCACAGTCCCCAAAAGACAGGTGCAGAACGTGCTGGTCACTGGCCTGCAGCACCCTGCAGTGGATGTCACAGTGTCCCCAAAAGACAGGTGCAGAACGTGCTGGTCACTGACTGCAGCACCCTGCAGTGGATGTCACAGTGTCCCCAAAAGACAGGTGCAGAACGTGCTGGTCACTGACTGCAGCACCCTGCAGTGGATGTCACTGTCCCCAAAAGACAGGTGCAGAACGTGCTGGTCACTGACTGCAGCACCCTGCAGTGGATGTCACTGTCCCCAAAAGACAGCTGCAGAACGTGCTGGTCACTGGCCTGCAGCACCCTGCAGTGGATGTCACAGTGTCCCTAAAAGACAGGTGCAGAACGTGCTGGTCACTGACTGCAGCACCCTGCAGTGGATGTCACAGTTAGTTTTCGAGATTTGTTCCCATAAGCTCCTGGCATGACTGAAACACAGATTAAGGAAAAGCAGCTCTACCTTGGGGCCCACCCTTCTGTCCTAAGTATTTCTAATGAGATAAACACCATGTGGCCCGGGCGCGGTGGCTCAAGCCTGTAATCCCAGCACTGTGGGAGGCCGAGGCAGGTGGATCACGAGGTCAAGAGATCGAGACCATCCTGGTCAACATGGTGAAACCCCGTCTCTACTAAAAATACAAAAAATTAGCTGGGCATGGTGGCATGTGCCTGTAATCCCAGCTACTCAGGAGGCCAAGGCAGGAAATTGCCTGAACCCAGGAGGCGGGGGTTGCGGTGAGCCGAGATCAGGCCATTGCACTCCAGCCTGGGTAACAAGAGCGAAACTCCGTCTTAAAAAAAAAGATAAACACCATGAAATACGATCAATCTTTTGGTTTGGCTGGACCCAGGAGTTAAAGGAAGGTGATCTAGAGAAGTGTTTTTGCAGCCCCGACTGCCCCATGATCACCTCTGGGATTTTGTTTTAATTTGTCAGTTGTGGGACCAGCCTCTGGAATCTTAACACTCCCGGTTTTGCTGATATGTTTCTACTTGTGTGTTTGAAGTTGACCTTGCATCTCCTGGGCAGGCTTCCCTGGCAGCAGATAGCTCAAAGTTATTTTCTCTGGCCAGTAGCTGATTTTTGGGTGCTGTTTTGTGTTGCTGACAGCCAGCCACTTGGAGGTAGGCCCCAGCTGTCAGTTTTTAGCATATGGAGAAGCCTACAGTGTGTGTGCCTTCATTTTCCACAGAAGACAGACTGTGGTCTCTGCCCTTGCAGGCGGTAGTGGCTGGTTTTATGTGTCGACTTGGCTGGGCTGTTGTGCCCAGATAGTACCGTGGATGTGCCTCTACTGGGGGTGGAGGTGTGTGGTGTTTCCCACACTGAGTTTCCTACAATTCAGTTGTGTTCTGATGCTGTCTACCTGGAGATAGGCTAAAGGCTGAGTCCCACAAAGCTGCTCCACCCTGATGTCAGCTGCTCATCAGGCCTCCCTTCTGATCTGTGACTGACAACAGCCTCCTTGGGTTTGATGATTTGCCAGAATGGCTCACAAAACTCAGGGAAACACTTCACTTGCATTTACCAGTTAATTATAAAGAATACAACCCAAGAACAGCCAGGTGGAAGATACGCAGAGGGCAGATCTGAGGGAGCGTGCGGGGACTTCCATGCCTTCTGCAGGTACCACTGTCCTAGCACCTCCAGGATTCACTAAACTGGAAGGAAGCTCTGTCCCTTCCAGTTGGGGATTTTATGGAGGCTTCAGTTACCTGGCACGATAGATTAAATCATTGGCCATTGATGAGGAGCTCAGCCTTTAGCCCCTCTCCCTTCACTGGAGGTTGGGGGTGGTGGGAGGGGTGGGCCTGAAACTTCCAACCCTCTTATTACAGAGCTGGTTTCCCTGGCAACCAGCCTCTGCCCTTAGGGCCTTGCCAAAAGTCACCTCATTAACATATGTCTACCTTAGTTGAAAGGGACTTTTTATGAATAAGGTAAGAGACTTCTTTCGTATTTATTGCTTTTCTCACTTACAAGGGTGTTACCAGCACTGGCCTGGAAGAACCAATATGTGTATCTCATTACATCACAGTTTCACAGCCTCCCATGGAGGAAGGCCTTGCAGAACAAACCCTGCCAGTGGCTACCTCTGCACCGCAGGTGCAGCTTGCCTGGGTCTCCTGCCTGCTGGCCCAACCCCACCCTGCCAGTTGTGGCCTTGCACGTCCACAGTCGCATAAGCCAATTTCTTAAAATAAATCTGTCTCTCTCTACACATACCTTACTGTTGGTTCTGTGTCTCTGGAGAACCCTGACTAATCCACAGGGCCATGTCGGCTTTATAAAATATGGCTGGGCGAGGTGGCTCATGCCTGTAATCCCAGCACTTTGGGAGGCCGAGGTGGGTGGATCACCTGAGGTCAGGAGTTTGAGACCAGCCTGACCAATATGGTAAAACCCTGTCTCTACTAAAATTACAGAAATTTGCTGGTTGTGGTGGTGGATGCCTGTAGTCCCAGCTACTCAGGAGGCTGAGATAGGAGAATTGCTTGAACCCGGGAGGTCGAGTTTGCAGTGAGCTGAGACTGTGCCATTGTACTCCAGCCTCAGCAACAGAGCAAGACTCTGTCTCAAAAAAATTAAAGTAAAATAAGGTAACTGAGGCCAGACGTGGTGGCTCATGCCTGTAATCCCAGCACTTTGGGAGGCCAAGGGGAATTACGAGGTCAGGAGTTTGAGACCATGCTGGCCAACATGGTGAAACCCCATCTCTACTAAAAATACAAAAATTATCTGGGCATGGTGGCGTACACCTGTAGTCCCAGGTACTTGGGAGGCTGAGACAGAATTGCTCAAACCGGGAGGCTGAGACTGTGCTTCTGCACTCCAGCCTGGGCAACACTGTGACTCTGTCTGAAAAAATAAAAATAAAAATGTAAGAGGCCGGGCGCGGTGGCTCAAGCCTGTAATCTCAGCACTTTGGGAGTCCGAGGCGGGTGGATCACCAGGTCAAGAGATCGAGACCATCCTGGTCAACATGGTGAAACCCCGTCTCTACTAAATGTACAAAGAATTAGCTGGGCGTGGTGGCGCGTGCCTGTAATCCCAGCTACTCAGGAGGCTGAGGCAGGAGAATTGCCTGAACCCAGGAGGCGGAGGTTGCGGTGAGCCAAGATCGCGCCACTGCACTCCAGCCTGGGTAACAAGAGCGAAACTCAGTCTCAAAAGAAATAATAATAATAAAAAAAACCATAAGATAACTGACCTTATCTCCACATCGCAGCCATATTGCCTTTTAAACTTTATGTGATTTCAGACTCTTAAAAGTTGCAAGAATAATACAGATAATCCTGTAATCACTGTGTGCCAAAGTTGAAGAACAGTACAGATCATCCTGTAATCGCTGTGTGCCAAAGTTGAAGAATAATACAGATAATCCTGTAATCGCTGTGTGCCCTTCATCCGGGTTCCCCAGATGTTAAACGTTGCAACACACTGGTTAGGTCGTTTTGTCTCCCGTAAGTTCATTTTTCTCTGAACCATTTGAAAGTAAGTTACAGCCTCATTGACCCTTCACCCCCAAAAACTCCAGTGCCGAAAACACTAGGGTGTACTCCGGAAAAGCAGGGACGTTCTCTTACATACCCCCAGCATAGCAGTTAAATTCTAGACAATTATAAAAAATACAAATCAGAAAATTGAGAGCACTTTAGAAGCCATTTCAGATTATACCTATTTTTTCATTAAATAGAAAGCTTTGGATCAAAGCTTTATGCCATTTGGAAATTCACAGCATCCTAAGACACACAGCAAATAATAAACCGCAGCGGACAGGAGTGGCTTTTTCCCCCATCTCAGCGGACAGGAGTGGCTTTTTCTCCCCATCTCAGCGGACAGGAGTGGCTTTTTCTCCCCATCTCAGCGGACAGGAGTGGCTTTTCCCCCCATCTCAGCGGACAGGAGTGGCTTTTTCCCCCATCTCAGCGGACAGGAGTGGCTTTTTCCCCCATCTCAGCGGACAGGAGTGGCTTTTTCCCCCATCTCAGCGGACAGGAGTGGCTTTTTCCCCCATCTCAGCGGACAGGAGTGGCTTTTTCCCCCATCTCAGCGGACAGGAGTGGCTTTTTCCCCCATCTCAGCGGACAGGAGTGGCTTTTTCCCCCATCTCAGCGGACAGGAGTGGCGTTTTCTCCCCATCTCAGCGGACAGGAGTGGCTTTTTCTCCCCATCTCAGCGGACAGGAGTGGCTTTTTCCCCCATCTCAGCGGACAGGAGTGGCTTTTTCCCCCATCTCAGCGGACAGGAGTGGCATTTTCTCCCCATCTCAGCGGACAGGAGTGGCTTTTTCCCCCATCTCAGCGGACAGGAGTGGCTTTTTCCCCCATCTCAGTGGACAGGAGTGGCTTTTTCCCCCATCTCAGTGGACAGGAGTGGCTTTTTCCCCCATCTCAGCGGACAGGAGTGGCTTTTTCCCCCGTCTCAGCGGACAGGAGTGGCCTTTTCTCCCCATCTCAGTGGACAGGAGTGGCTTTTTCCCCCATCTCAGCGGACAGGAGTGGCTTTTTCTTCCCATCTCAGCGGACAGGAGTGGCTTTTTCTCCCCATCTCAGCGGACAGGAGTGGCCTTTTCTCCCCATCTCAGCGGACAGGAGTGGCTTTTTCCCCCATCTCAGCGGACAGGAGTGGCTTTTTCTTCCCATCTCAGCGGACAGGAGTGGCTTTTTCTCCCCGTCTCAGCGGACAGGAGTGGCCTTTTCTCCCCATCTCAGCGGACAGGAGTGGCTTTTTCTCCCCATCTCAGCGGACGGGAGTGGCTTTTTCTCCCCATCTCATCTATGCAGAACAGCGTTCTTAGGATACGTGAAGGGAGAAGAGAAACGAACAGAGATTTAGACAGGTGGTTTGACAATACGAGAAGTTAGTTAACTGTGCCTTCAACAGTATCTTGAGTAGGAATGACATGTAATTCTGGGTGCAGCTGAGTGGCATTTCTCAGTCTGCAAACAGTTAAAATGAAAGATTGAAGTATCGTCATTTAAAAATTATGACCCGCAGCTCACTAATTCTAAATATCGTTTGACTCAGTCCAGATCACTTGGTGTAGGTTGGTCAGGCCCTGTCCGCTGATAAGAAAAGGCTCTCATCGCCGTCTCGCTCGGGGTTGGGAGTACGTAGACTTTTTGTGGAGCTTAAATGCGTGGAAGACAGAAGAGAGTGGACTGTGGCGATGCATGTCATGGAGTGTAGAAGGAATTTGTTTCCTGCAGAACCACGTGATCTCTAAGATCCCTGTAAGTTCTAAAGTTCTACAATTAAGGCCGGGCGTGGTGGCTCACGCCTGTAATCCTAGCACTTTTGGAGGCCGAGGCGGGTGAATCACGAGGTCAACAGATCAAGACCATTCTGGTCAACATGGTGAAACCCCGTCTCTACTAAAAATACAAAAAATTAGCTGGGCATGGTGGTGCATGCCTGTAATCCCAGCTACTCGGGAGGCTGAGGCAGGAGAATTGCCTGAACCCAGGAGGCGGAGGTTGCGGTGAGCCGAGATCGCGCCATTGCACTCCAGCCTGGGTAACAACAGCGAAACTCTGTCTCAAAAACAAAAAAGTTCTACAATTAGTTTACATTTTACATTTTCAAAATTGAGCAAACAGACCTGTGTTCAAGGCCTAGGTACTGG
Source organism: Saguinus oedipus (assembly GCA_031835075.1). Taxonomy (NCBI): domain Eukaryota; kingdom Metazoa; phylum Chordata; class Mammalia; order Primates; family Cebidae; genus Saguinus; species Saguinus oedipus. The sequence goes on along the minus strand of CM063173.1, from coordinate 681,960 downwards.
AGTGAGAAGAAAATCCACAATCCATGTTGAGAAGCCTGCCCACTCCTCACGGGAAGCCACATTTTCTGGCACTTAATTCGTTAAGAAAGCACTGTGTGGGAGCCTGTGAGATGTGCTAGCTGACCCTCATGTCCTTACAGCAGATGGGTTATCGGTGCTCTGTAAACAACTCCCCAGAAGACCCTCAGGCAGAGGCAGTGAACACTGTGACACTGTCAGGGAAGCCAAAGACCAGGCCTGGTGGGTGGGAGGCCCCTCAGCATCTCTCCTCCCGCTGAGGCTCCTCAGTTCCCCTGGGTGATATCTGAGCTGGCTCAACTCACCGGCAGGAGCTGGCAGGCCCAGCCCAGGGAGGTGGCCCCTTTGCGTCTGGAGGGGCCAGGAGCCCCCCTTTGCCCCAGAGCCTAGTTGGTGGAATGTGGTGCCCACTGGCCTCCAGCTGGCTCAGTGGCCCATGTCCCTGTGCCATATCAGGAACAGCTCTTTCGACAGAGCCCAGGCAGCAGGGAGGGGCACTCTGCCCCGTGAGCCACTCTGTGCCCACGTAGGAACGGGTAGAGGGTGGCTGGTCTGAGGCGTGCTGGCACTGACAGAATCTAATAGACAAGAGGAGAGTTTCTGTGCTTTCCCGGGGACGGGAGGACCAGTTTCAGACCAGATCTTCCCGCAGAATGAGGCTCTTCATCTAGGTGAAAACAGCCACCCAACTCTATTTTATTTTACTTGAGATGGAGTTTCACTCTTGTTGCCCAGGCTGGAGAGCAGTGGTGCGATCTCTGCTCGTTGCAACCTCCGCCTCCCAGATTCAAGTGATTCTCCTGCCTCCATCTCATGAATAGCTGGGATTACAGACGTATTCCACCATAGCTAGCTAATTTTTGTATTTTTAGTAGAGATAGGGTTTCACCATGTTGGCCAGGCTGGTCTTCCTGAACTGAAGTAATCCACCCGCCTCGGCCTCCGAAGTGCTGGGATTGCAGGTGTGAGCCCGGCCCCAACTCTTTCTTTTATTTTCCCGAGTGTTGGGAAAGTTCTGTTTTTCCACGAGTGTTCAGACATTAATGTTAAAGACTCTACTGAACAGTCCTTCAGAAAAGGGGGAGAGCTTGGCAGTCTCTCCAGGCAATCTGTGAGTCTGTCTGTAAAGAGCAAAGCGAGGCTCTGCCTGTTGGTGTTACCCTCTCTTCAGCATCTGTTAACTCCCAGGGTGTCTGGAGGTGATTAGTGTGCTGTGTACCATTTGTGCTGTGATTAGTGTGTCGTGTACCATTTGTGCTGAGCGTATTTTCCTCTCTCTGGAGGTGATTGGTGTGCCGTGTACCATTTGTGCTGAGCGTATTTTCCTCTCTCTGGAGGTGATTGGTGTGTCGTGTACCATTTGTGCTGAGCATATTTTCCTCTCTCTGGAGCTGGTTAGTGTGCTGTTTGTGCTGAGCATATTTTCATCTGTCTTAGAGCTTTATGGTTTTGTATCATTTGTCTGCTTGTGTAGGCATTGCATGTAATAAATAAACTCTATTAAAACAAAGGTGGAGGGGCAGGCTTGAACCCAAGAGGCGGAGGTTACAGTGAGCCAAGATTGCACCATTGCATTCCAGCCTGGGCGACAGAGTGAGACTCTGTTTCAAAAAATTTTTAAAAAGGCAGCCTTGAGGCTACTTAACACTTGTAGTCATACTGCAGTTGCAGGAAGGGGCCATGCTAGAAGGATCCGCGGCCTACTGCAGTCCCAGGCAGCAGGGCCCCCTTAGAGCAGAGCTGCTGAGCAGGAAGATTAAGGGATTCTGTTGGCATTTTTAGGCGGAAGCCAGTGAGAGTCTAGTTCTTCAGCCGCTGCTCCCTGAGCAGGGAAGCCCTATTCACAGTTACGCAGGAGGAGCCAGAGGGGAGCGAGTATGAAGAGGCTGTCCTGCAGCAGCAGGACTTGGGGTCACGGAGGAGCGATGTCCCTGGGCTGCTCTGAACACAGCCTATGCCTTTACCTGGTATTTTCCAGAACTGCCACCTGCTCACTTACTAGGCTCCGCATCTCCTTGAATAATCTGGCATGGCGAGGGGAACCAGCCTTGCCTGAGTCCGGTCCTAGCCTGGTGTGAGCCCGCGGGTGAATGTGGTCTTCTCAGAGGCTGAGCGACTTGCCCAGGTCACCCAGCTAGCAGGGCAGGGAGCTGGGACGGGACCCTCGCCTGTACGGTTCACGCCCACGTGTCCTTGGCCAGCTCCTCAGCAAACCCCTTTCAGTTTCATGTTTTTCCCTCTGAACCATCTTAAAGTAAAAGCGGAATCAACACATCTCAGCACATGATGACAGTTCTGAAGTTGAAACAAGTTGCAGTCCCCAAGGACAGAGCCTGTGGCTGGGCAGGCCCTGGGCAGTGCCTTGGGGGCTGTGCTGCACAGGAAGGTGCAGAGCCCTGGGTGTCTGCGTGAAACCTGGAGGACAGGTGGAGACACACAGGCTTCCAGTATAGCCCAGCCCTTCCCACGTCAGTCCTGTCTCTGACAAACAGAGATGCTCGAGCTCTTGGGACATAACCGGTGAACTGTTTTCCCCACAGTAGGAAAGTTCCTAAGTAGAAATTAGGAACCTTTGCAGAAAGATCAAACTGCAACCTAAAAGTACACATTTTAGCCAGGTGTGGTGGCATGTGCCTGTAGTGCCAGCTGCTTGGGAGGCTGAGATGCGAGGGTCACTTGAGGCCAGGAGTTTGCAGCCAGCCTGGGCAACATAGTGAGACCATCATCTCTTAAAAAAATACATACTTTTAGTTCAAGGCAGAATAAAAACATACTGATATGTTCCTGGCCTGTCAGCTTTTTATAAAACCTCTTATTAATCCGTGACTCACGATATTTTCTCAGGCAGCCGGGGTCCAGTTGGGCTCAGGGTGATTTCTCACTGCCTGGACAGTGCCTGTGGCCTCCTCTGCAGGCAGGGAGGCAGGTGCTACGGAAACCCCGTGGTTCAAACGTACTGTGAATAAAGTTAGCAAGATGAAGAGTCCGCCAGGGGCCTGGCTGTGAGTGACAGAAGCAGCACCTGTACTCACGGCAGCTGTGGGACTCAGCATTGATGCAGCTGTAATTTCTTGACTGAAAGGACTTTGGAATTTGGACAGCAATTTAGAAGCCATAGATTCAAATGATCTAAAAAGTGAAAACAGGCCATTAAAGATAGAGCTATGGTGTGTGTGTGTGTCTGTTCTGGTTGTAGATTTAGATACTTATAGAGTATTCTTAAATTATGTATTAAAAACTTTATTGGCTGGACGCGGTGGCTCACGCCTGGAATCCCAGAATTTTGGGAGGCTGAGATGTGCAGATCACTTGAGGTCGGGAGATCGAGACCAGCCTGACGAACATGTTGAAAGCCCGTCTCTACTAAAAATACAAAATAACTGGCGTGGTGGCCCACGCACCTTTGTTCCCAGCTACTCAGGAAGCTGAGGCAGGAGAATCACTTGAATCTGGGAGGCAGAGGTCGCACCGAGCCGAGATCACGCCACTGCACTCCAGCCTGGGCAACAGAGCGAGACCCTGTCTCAAAAAACAACAACAACATCAAAAAACAGGCATGGCGGCTCCTGCCTATAATCCCAGCACTTTGGGAGGTCAGGAGTTCGAGATCAACCTGATCAACATGGAGAAACCCCGTCTCTACTAAAAATACAAAATTATCCGTGCGTGTGTGGTGGCTCATGCCTGTAGTCCCAGCTACTTGGGAGGCTGAGGCAGGAGAATCGCTTGACTCCAGGAGGTGGAGGTTGCGGTGAGCTGAGATTGTGCCATTGCACTCCAGCTCAGGCAACAAGATTGAAGCTCTGTCTCAAAAAAAAAATATATATGTGTGTGTGTGTGTGTGTGTGTGTGTGTGTGTGTGTGTGTGTGTGTGTGTGTGTGTATGTATACATAAATATATACTATTTTTTGTAATGACAGGGTCTTGCTATGTTGCCCAGGCTGGTCTTTCACTCCTGGGCTCAAGCAAGCCTCCCACCTCGGCCTCCCAAAAGGTTGGGATTACAGGCCACCACAGCTGGCCAAAAACGTTTTAAACGTTTTATTCAGCCTCTTTTCAGAGAGCCTGGTGATGCGGACATTAGGTGTCCTCAGTCTTCCACACCAGTGTCTTTCTCCCCAGTACCTCTCATGCTCTCCGCCCGCCCGCCCCACCCCACCCCACTCCACCCCACCCCACCCCACCCCACCTCTGGTTCACTGTTTCTCGGCCTGGTTTTGTCTTCAGCTTTGCCTTTGTTTTGCATTCGGTGGTACCTTCAGTTCTGTGGTGACCTTATTTCCCTTCTTTCCCATGCTTGCTTGGATCCTGTGTGACCTAGTCATTATTTCTTGACTTACTGGGTAAGTCTGTGTTTATGAATTTCATTTGCCCCTGGGTAAATGCTTTGTGCTCTTTGCCTACCATAGTTTTTTGGGTTTTTTTGTTTTGTTTTTGAGACAGGGTCTCCCTATGCCACCCAGGCTGGAGGAGTGCAGAGGTATGATCGCAGCTTACAGTAACGTCTGCCTCCCAGGCTCAAGCAATGCTTCTGGCCCAGCCCCCTGAGTAACTGGAACTACAGGGGTGCACCACCATGCCTGGCTTTATTTATTTATTTTTGATACTGAGTGTCGCTCTGTTGCTCAGGCTGGAATGCAGTGGCACAGTCTCAGCTCACTGCAACCTCCATTTCCTGGGTTCAAGTGATTCTTCTACCTCAGCCTCCTTCGTGGCTAGGATTACAGGTGCTCACCATGATGCCTGGATAATTTTTGTATTTTTAACAGAGGGAGGGTTTCACCGTGTTGGCCAGGCTGGTCTCAATCTCCTGACCCCAAGTAATCTGCCTACCTTGGCCTCCCAAAGTGCTGGGATTACAGGCATGAGCCACCACGCTTGGCCTTTTTTTTTTTTTTTTTTTTTTTGTAGAGATGGCCTTGAACTCCTTGACTCAAGCAATCCTCCTGCCTCAGCCTCCTGAAATGCTGGAATTACAGGTGTGAGCCACCGCGCCTGGCCTCATCTATAATGGTTTCTGACACAAGGTGTATGGGACATAAGTTCTGATAGTATACAGTTCACCCCTTTAAAGCATACAGTTGGCTATACCGGCTTCAGGGCATTCACGGAGTTGTGCTTCTGTCACCACGATCAATTTTAAAGCATTTTCATCACCCCAAACAAACTCCAAGCCTAAAGCCCTGATCCCTGCCTTTAGGCAGCTCCCAATCCTCTTTTGATTTCTTTGGATATGCTTGTTTTGGACATTTTGTAGATGGATTCGTAGAGTGTGTGGTCTGTTGTCATTGGCTTCTTCCATCGAACGTGCTGTTCTCGAGGTTCTTTCATGTCGTGGTGTGTTTCAGTGCCTGATTCCTTTTAGGGCCAGAGACTGCTCCGTTGCATGGATATAGCACCTTTTTTGTGTCTGTCAATTGATGGACATTTGGGTTGTTTCCACCTTTCGGCTATTATGTACGAGTGTTGAAGGGGACATAGGCTTTAATTTCTCTTGAGTATGTATGTACCTGGGGGTGGAATTTCTGGGCCAAATAGTAACTCTGTGTTTAACTTTCTGAGGACCAGCCAGACTCAAAAAGTGCTGGGATTAGAGGTGTGAACTGTTGTACCTGGCTCATCAGAGCCTTGACCTCCTGGGCTCAAGCAGTCCTCCCCCTCAGCCTCCCTTGTAGCTGGGACCACAGGCATACGCCACCATGCCTAGCTAATTTTTAAATTTTTCTGTAGAGAGGGGTCTCATTTTGCTGCCCAGCGTGGTCTCAAACTCCTGGCCTTAAACAGTCCTCCCACCTTGGCCTCCCAAAGTGTGTGAGCCACTGTGCTCAGCCATAGTAACTGCTTTCTTAATTTTATTTTTGGAATGTTCATTGCTAATGAACATTGGATATTTATATTAATCAATCATGAATAATTAAAAGCAATAAAGATAATTGATTTTGTGATAGTCTTGTATTCTGCTTCCTTGCTGAATTCATTTATTAGTTCCAAAAGCTTGAATGTGGCTTGAATTTGTGGCAATTTGTTGATCACTCCCTCCTTTATGACATTACAAATTTGATGACTACTGGTCAGGCGTTTTATAGAAAATTCCTGCCGGTCCCGGTCGCAGAAGCAGGATGACGAAGGGAACGTCATCGTTTGGGAAGCGTCGTAATAAGACGCACACGTTGAGCCGCCGCTGCGGCTCTAAGGCCTGCCACCTTCAGAAGTCGGCCTGCGGCAAATGTGGCTACCCCGCCAAGCGCAAGAGAAAGTATAACTGGAGTGCCAAGGCTGAAAGACGAAATACCACCGGGACTGGTCGAATGAGGCACCTAGAAATTGTATACCGCAGATTCAGGCATGGATTCCGTGAAGGAACAACACCTAAACCCAAGAGGGCAGCTGTTGCAGCACCCAGTTCATCTTAAGAATTTCACCGATTAGTCATGCAATAAATGTTCTGGTTTTAAAAATTAAAAAAAAAAAAAAAAAGAAAATTCCTCAATTTGGGTTTGCCTGCCATTTTCTCACGATTAGACTGGGGGTATGGGTTTTGGGAAGAGCACACAGGGGACGTGTCACGGCACGCTGGGGAGCTGGTCAGTGTGGTCAGATGAAGAGGACACAGAGGGGACGTGTCACGGCATGCTGGGGCGCTGGTCAGTGTGGTCAGATGAAGAGGACACAGGGCACGTGTCACGGCACGCTGGGGCGCTGGTCAGTGTGGTCAGATGAAGAGCACACAGGGGACGTGTCACGGCACGCTGGGGCGCTGGTCAGTGTGGTCAGATGAAGAGGACACAGGGCACGTGTCACGGCACGCTGGGGCGCTGGTCAGTGTGGTCAGATGAAGAGCACACAGGGCACGTGTCACGGCACGCTGGGGCGCTGGTCAGTGTGGTCAGATGTCCAGTTGCTGCTGTTTCCTTTCAATGCTGCTCAGCAGGGCGTCGCTACATGAAGCCCACCCTCAAGGTGGCAGGCAGGAAGTAAGCTCCTCCTCCTGAAGGTGGCAGGCAGGAAGTAAGCTCCTCCTCCTGAAGGTGGCAGGCAGGAAGTAAGCTCCTCCTCCTGAAGGTGGCAGGCAGGAAGTAAGCTGCTCCTCCTGGAGTGAAAATATCACAGAGTTTGACCCCTGGTTAAAAGCACCAGAGCAATTAGTAAATATTTCAGGGGAGGTGGATCCTGTTAGTCCTTGGGGTGGTGCCCGCTGATCTCAGCGTTCAACCCTGGCTGCTGCAGGCCCGTGGCTGCTGTGACAGGTACTCTGTAGAGCACGTCGGACACCCAGGACCCCGCTCGGGGCTCGGGAGGCACCACATGGTGGCCGTCCTTGCTGCAGCACCTCACTGGAACAGAGCTGCTTCACGTGGTGACCCCAAGCTAGCCAGTCAGCCAAGAGACTTCTGCTGGGGGACGTGGACGTGTCCGTTCAGTCATCTGTGCTGGCATTCGCTGGGCGTTTCGCGTGGATGCTGGAAATTGTGCTCAGGGCTTTACACTGAGTACTTGAAGACACGGACCGCGTCACATCGCGTTAGAGATGTGAAGTAACTTGCCCGAGGGCACGTGGCTGGTAAGAGGCTGAGCTAAGTACAGACCTGGGTCGTCCACTTCTGGGTGCCTTGGCCCCAACCACCAACCTGCCCTGCCACTCATCATGGAAAGTTAGTGTGTGTTCACCCAGGCACTCGAGGGTTGGGGAAGAGAAGGCCGTGTTGAGGAGGGGTCTCCCAGGTGGGCTGCTGTTGGGGGCGCGGTCAGTGGGCTGGCTGACAGAGCAAGCCCAGTTTTTGTGCGTGGGGTCGACGTAAGTGAAATCCCGAGTCGGGGCTTCTGGGTCCTGTCATCTCTGTGACCTTCCTCGAGTGTGGGATAGGATGAAAAATCTGATTCTTTTCCTTCCTCAGCGTATCTACTATCTTTCCCTGGAATTCTACATGGGCCGCACGCTGCAGAACACGATGGTGAACCTGGGCCTTCAGAATGCCTGCGATGAAGCCATCTATCAGGTACAGGGCCTGTGGCTGGGCTTCTGGGTGGTCCCTCGTGGTGCTTTGAGGTCTGAATCGGTGAGCACTGATGTGAAGACTGGCAGCTCTCTAGGGACGGGGAGATTTATGGCCTGTCCCCTCCTGGAAGGAATGGGTTGGTGGAGCTGCTCTTCATTTTCAAGGGGAGAAATTAAGAATTGAATGGACGGCAAGCTCGGGGTTGAATTGGGATGCAAAGGTGTGGAGGTTCTAGAGGCCGTCGCACACCCCGCCCCACCTCTGGGGCAGATTTAGAGCGCTGCACAGTCCTTGGCATTATTCCACTTTTACTTCACCAAACTAATGACCCATGTCTGGTTTCCGTCTCTCCACCAGAGGTGACCTCCGGAGCTCACCCCACGCTCTAGTTGTAGACGTGCTCCTTTTCCCTGAGGGTAACGGCTCTTTCCTTGGGAGTTCTTCATTACCCTTGTTCACTTTGAACTCTGTCCTTTCCCAGTTCCTTTGAGGTTTCAGAGCCGAGCAGCCATTGGCCTCCTGGTCTGCCTCCTCTTCCCGCCAGCACCCAGTCTCTAGAGTGTCACCTTTCACAGGCGCTGAGATGGGCATCTTCACGGCAGGGGACCCCTCCACCTCAGTGCCCTGCTGCCGCGTCGCTTGAGTTTGAGGCGGGTGCTTGTCGGGAACAAGTATCTCGCATGGCTGGGAGGTGGCTCCGCTTTGCCTGCGCCGTCTTCCCTGCAGCACCTCATGCAGAGCTGTGTCTGCGCACAAGAAAATGCAACAAAAGCTTCACTCCCCATGTTCGAAATTACCTAATGCACTAGAGGTTACCCTGGCAGGTGATTCGTCATTTATGTCTTTTTACTGAATATTAACAGTAGGGTATGTCTGTAAGAAGTACAGAACATGCAATATCTTAGTCTTATCTTTGGATTTTACCATTATGGAATGCATTTTATTTTTTGAAACATTTTCTCTTTATGCAGTTCTTACATGTAGTAAAATTTTTAGGGAATAGTTTGCATCATAAATATGCAATATGTTTATAATTTTTATTCACAGAAAAAGAATGTTAATGATAGAAATTTAGAAATTGCTGGCACATATGTATCTTTTTTTTTTTTTTTGAGACGGAGTTTCGCTCTTGTTACCCAGGCTGGAGTGCAATGGCGCGATCTCGGCTCACCACAACCTCCGCCTCCTGGGTTCAGGCAATTCTCCTGCCTCAGCCTCCTGAGTAGCTGGGATTACAGGCACGCGCCACCATGTCCAGCTAATTTTTTGTATTTTTAGTAGAGACGGGGTTTCACCATGTTGACCAGGATGGTCTCGATCTCCTGACCTCGTGATCCACCTGCCTCGGCCTCCCAAAGTGCTGGGATTACAGGCGTGAGCTACCGCGCCCGGCCACATATGTATCCTTTTAAGCTCGGTACGCTTTGTTCTTTTTCTTTCTTTTTTTTTTTGAGACGGAATTTCACTCTTGTTGCCCAGGCTGGAGTGCAATGGCACGATCTTGGCTCACTGCAGCTTCCACCTCCCAGGTTCAAGCGATTCTCTTGCCTCGGCCTCGGGAGAAGCTGGAGTTACAGGCATGCGCCACTACAGCTAATTTTTTTGACTTTTAGTAGATACGAGGTTTCTCCATGTTGCTCAAACTGCTCTCAAACTCCCATCCTCAGGCGATCCTCCCACCTCAGCCTCCCAAAGTTCTGGGATTACAGGCGTGAGCTCCTGCGCCCAGCCACCTTTTTCTTTTTCTTTTTTTTTGACTTTTTTTTTTGATTGTCAGTCAACACTTTTTTCTTAAAAGTGGCATTTTACTTGCAGTTTAGCATTTAATTAATCTTGTGTGTGAAATTTTCATGATGACTGGGCTTTCAGTGTCTCCAGGCCCCTGTGCTGGGCGTGTCTAGGTGTGAGATATGCTGCCAGCTTTTCGGTGGGAAGAAAAGAGCGATGCTTCCATTTCTAGTGGAATGTCAAACAGAAAACACGGCGGCCGGGCGCGGTGGCTCACGCCTGTAATCCCAGCACTTTGGGAGGCCAAGGCGGGTGGATCACGAGGTCAAGATTGAGACCATCCTGGCCAATGTGGTGAAACCCCATCTCTACTAAAAATACAAGAATTAGCTGGGCGTGGTGGCGCGTGCCTGTGGTCTCAGCTACTTGGGAGGCTGAGGCCGGAGGATTACTTGAACCCAGGAGGCGGAGGTTGCAGTGAGCCGAGATCGCGCCGCTGTACTCCATCCAGCCTGGCGACAGAGCGAGACTCTGTCTCAAAAAAGAAAACGTGGCACAAATGCATCATCAGGGCTGAGTCGTCTAGAGGAGCCGTTTATACTAAAAACTAGTGGTTGAAAAGCAGCAGCCAGCTCTTGATTGAGTGATTAAGGATGCAGTAAATATTAATCTTCACTATAAACACTTCACACAGACACAGAGATTGAGTGACTGTGAGGTGAACCTGTGCCACACACCCACCTTCTGGTCCCCAGTCATCAGCTCCACCTCACTGCCACTGCTGTGCATACCCCACCACACCCAGGTTATTGAAGCCAACCTGAAGCAGCATAATCATCACTTGTAAATATTTCAGTAGGTATCTCAGAAAGATAAGGACTCCTAAAAATAGTTACACCATTATTCCTAAAATATTGACAGTCATTATTGTTTGAAGTGGATTCTCCGTCTGTCGCCCAGGCTGAAGTACAGTGGTGTGATCTCGGTTCACTGCAACCTCCGCCTCCCGGGTTCAAGCAATTCTCCTGCCTCAGCCTCATGAGTACCTGGGATTACAGGTGTGCACCACCACGCCCAGCTAATTTTTTTTTTTTTGAGATGGAGTTTTGCTGTTCTTGCCCAGGCTGGAGTGCAGTGGCATGATCTCACTGCAACCTCCACCTCCTGGATTCAAGTGATTCTCCTGCCTCAGGCTCCCAAGTAGCTGGGACTATAGGCATGTACCACCACGCCCGGCAAACTTTTGTATTTTTAGTAGAAACAGGGTTTCTCCATGTTGTTCAGGCTGGTCTTGAACTCCCAACCTCAGGTGATCCGCCCACCTTGGCCTCCCAGATTGCCAAGATTACAGGCGTGAGCCACTGTGGCTGGCCTAATTTTTGTATTTTTAGTAGAGATTGGGTTTCTCCATGTTGGTCAGACTGGTCTTGAACTCCTGACCTCATGATCCACCTGCCTCAGCCTCCAAGACAGTAATTTTTAATGTCAGCTTTTCAGGCAGCGTATAAGTTTCTCGGATCACTTTATAACTTTTTCATGTTCAGAAACTAAATTGCATTTAGTTGATGTATTTTTAAGTGTTTCTTTTTTTTTTTGAAACGGAATCTCACTCTGTTGCCCAGGCTGGAGTGCAGTGGCGCAATTTCAGCTCGCTGCAACCTCTGCCTCCTGGGTTCAAGCAATTCTCCTGCCTCATCCTCTGGAGTAGCTGGGATTATAGGCAGTCGCGCCACCACACCTGGCTAATTTTTGTATTTTTAGTAGAGACAGGGTTTCACCGTGTTGGTCAGGCTGTTCTTGAACTCCTGACCTCAAGTGATCCACCTGCCTCAGCCTTCCAGAATGCTGGGATTACAGGTGTGAGCCACTGCACCCGGCCAAATCTTTCTTAATCTTAATAGGCTTCTCCTCTTATTTTCTGCCTTGCGATTTATTTGTTGGAAGTGGCTTTGTCCCGTAGAGTTTTCGCAGTATTTACATTTGACAGACTGGGTCCCCATCTTGTGTGTGTTTCAAGAATGTCTGCTCTCACAACCTTTTTTTTTTTGAGACAGAGTCTTGTTCTCTTGCCCAGGCTGGAGTGCAGTGGCATGATCTCAGCTCATGGCAACCTCTGCCTTCTGGGTTCAAGCAATTTCTGGCTAATTTTTGTATTTTAGTAGAGACAGGATTTCACCCTGTTGGCCAGGCTGGTCTCGAACTCCCAACCTTAAGTGATCGTCTCACTTTGGCCTCCCAAGGTACTGTGATTACAGGCACGAGCTACCATGCCTGGCCAGCTCTCACAACTTCTGCTCAACATTGTACTCAGTCTTGGCCAGGGTATTTGGCAACAAAATGAAATGAAAAGCATCCAGATTGGAAAGGGAGAAGTAAAACTCTCTCTGATTGTAGATTGCATGATCTAGAAAACTCTAAGGAATCACCTAAAGAACATTAGGACTAATGAATGAGGCTGGCAAGGTTGCAGGATATAGGATCAGTCTACAAGAGTCAACCATATTTCTATACATCTGCAATCCAGATGGAACAACTCATTAATTCAATCTAGGTGGAATAAATCCAAAATGAAATTCAAAAAATAATTCCGTTTCATTTGCAATAGCATAAAAAAGAATAAAATACTTAAGCGTAAAATTAACCAAAAAAAAAAAAAAAGCAAAACCTATACCCTGGAAACAAAGATATTGAGGAACAGCTAAAGAGGAAAAGGGTCTCATTTTACCTCTCGGAAGACTCAGTGCTGTTAAGATGGCAGCACTCCCCAATTTACCTGCAGATTTTGTGAAGTCTCCATCAAAATTACATTGAGCTTCTTTGCAGAGATTGACAAGCTCATTCTAAAACCCAGAGAGAAATGCAAGGGAAGGCTGGGGGTGCTGGCAGTACCTGTAATCCCAGCACTTTGGGAGGCTGAGGCAGGTGAATTGCTTGAGCCCTGGAGGTGAAGGTTGTAGTGAGCCGAGATTGCACCACCGCACTCCAGCCTCGATGGTAGAGCAAGACTGACGCTGCCTTAAAAAGGAAAAGAGGCTGGGCGCGGTGGGAGGCCGAGGCAGGTGGATTGATGAGCTCAGAAGTTCGAGACTAACCTGGGCAGCATGGTGACACTCCGTCTCTACAAAAAAAAACATTAGGTGTGGTGGTGCTCACCTGTGGTCCTAGCTACTCTGGAGGCTGAGGAGGAGGATTGCTTTAGCCTAGGAGGTCGAGGCAGCAGTGAGCCGAGATGGCACCAGAGCACTCCAGCTTGGGTGACAGAGCGACACCCTGTCTGCAAAAAAAAATTCCAGAAATAAGCTCTCATATGTATGGTCTGTTGTTTTTCTGCCAATTAAAAAAAATTACGGTCAAATATACATAACGTAAATTTTACCCCACTTTTAACTGTACAGTTCAATTGCATTAAGTACGTTTACCTTGTTCTTCATCCATTACTACCGTCCATCTCCAGAACTTTTTCATGTTTCCTGACTGAAACTCTTTACCCATTAAACAGTAACCCCTCCTCGCCTCTGTCCAGCCCCCTACAGCCACTGTTTTACTTTCCGTCTCTGGATTTGGCTGCTGTAGGTACTCATGTAAGTGGAATCATACATTATTTACCCTTTTGTGACTGGCTAACCTCACTTACCAAAATGTCCTGGAGGTTCATCCGTGTTGTAGCATGGGTCAGTACTTCATTCCTTTCAAGGGCTGAATTATCCTTAATTACGTGTATATACCATATTTTGTTTATCAGTTCGTCTGTCAGTAGACATTTGGGGAGCTTCTACCTTTGGCTGTTGTGAATAATGCTTCTGTGAACACAGGTACACAGATACCTCTTTAAGATCCCGCTTTCAGGCTGGGCACAGTGGCTCATGAGTGTAATCTCAACACTTTGGGAGGTCGAGGCAGGCAGATCACCTGAGGTTGGAAGGTTAAGACCAGCCTGACCAACAGGGAGAAACCGCATCCTACTAAAAATAAAATATTAGCCAGCTGTGGTGGCGCATGCCTATAGTCCCAGCTACTTGGGAGGCTGAGGCAGGAGAATCATTTGAACCCGGGAGGTGGAGGTTGCAGCAAGCCATGACTCATCGCACCATTGCACTCCAGTCTGGACAACAAGAGTGAAACTTTGTCTCAAAAAAAAAAAAAAAAAAAAATTCTGCTTTCAGTGCTTTTGAGTATATATCTAGAAATGGAATTGCTGGATCATATGGCAGTTTCATTTTAATTTTCTTTTGGAACCACCAAAATGTTTTCCACAGCAGTAGCACCATTTTACATTCCTACCAAGAGTATACAAGGGTTCCCATTTCTCTGCATCCTCAGCGGCGCGTCTTAGTTTCCATTCTGTGAGAGTCGTCATTCTGAGGCGTGTAGAATGGTGTCTCCTGTATCTCGAAGTTTTCAGTCCCATGTCCTGATAACTAATGTTGTTGAGCATCGTTTCACATGCTGGTTGGCCAATTGTACGTCTTGTTTGAAGAAAAGCCTCTTCGAGTCTTTTACTCATTTCAAATCAGGTTGTTTGTTTTTTGTTGTTGGGAGTTTAAGAATTCTGTATTTGTGGCTGGGCGAACTGGCTCACACCTGTAATCCCAGCACTTTAAGAGGCCGAGGTGGGCGGATCACCTGAGGTCAGGAGTTCAAGACCAGGCTGGCCAACATAGTGAAACCCCGCCTCTACTAAAAATACAAAAATTAGCTGGGCGTGGTGGCGTGTGCCTGTAATCCCAGCTAGTTGGGAGGCGGAGGCAGGAGAATCACTTGAATCCAGGAGGCGGAGACTGCAGTGAGTGGAGGTCGTACCACTGCGCTGCAGCCTGAGTGACAGAGTGAGACTCCATCTCAAAAAAAAAAAAAAAAAAGAATTCTCTATTTGTCCCAGATACGAACAGCTGATCGGATGTGTGATTTGTGAATGTTTCTCCCATTCTGTGGCTTGTCTTTTTACTGTGTTGATAGTATGTATTATATTACTGTATACATACAGAGACAAGGTGTCACCGTGTTGGTCATGCTGTTCCCAAACTCCTGACCTCAAGTGATCCCCCCTCCTTGGCCTCCCAAAGTGCTAAGATTACAGGCATGTGACACTGCGCCTGGCCGACAGTATGTTTCGATTTACAAGTGTTTTTAACTTTTATGAAGTCTAGTTTGTCTGTTTTTTCTTTTGTTGCCTGTAAGTTTGGTGCCATATAGATCGATTGCTTTTTTTGAAAGGAAATAGGTACTAAAACAATTCAATGGAGACAGATGTCTTTTTTTTCCGAGATGGAGCTTTGCTCTTGATGCCCAGGCTCAAGTGTAATGGTGCAATCTCCCCTCACTGCATCCTCCACCTTCCAGGCTCAAGTGATTCTCCTGCCTCAGCCTCCTGAGTAGCTGGGATTACAGGTGCCTGCCACCACGCCCAGCTAATTTTTTGTATTTTTAGTAGAAATGGGGTTTCACCATGTTGACCATGGCTGGTATCAAACTCCTAACCTCAGGTGATCCTCCAGCCTCGACCTCCCAAAGTGCTGGGATTACAGGCATGAGCCACTGCGCCTGGCCATAAGATATCTTTTCAACAAATGGTATTAGGATATTTGAAAATCTACATGCAAGTAAATTAAATTGAACCCCTACCTCACACTGCATATAAAAATTAGCTCAAAATGGATCAAATACCTAAATGTGAGAGCTAAAAGAATACAACTTTTAGAAAAGTATATACGGATCAATTTTGATGACCTTGGATTACAATGGTTTCTTAGGTATGACACCAAAAACCCAAGCCACAGAAGAAAAAATAGATAAATTGGACTTCATCAGAATTAAAAACTTTTGTACATTAAATAGAGACAACCTACAAAATGAGAGGAAATATTTGCAAACCCTAAATCTGTTAAGGGTCTAGTACCCAGAATATATATAAAGAACTCTGATGACCACAAAAAGGCAAACAACCCAATTTAAAAATGGGCAAAAAGACTTGGACGTTTGGGCCGGGCACAGTGACTCACGCCTGTGATCCCAGCACTTGGGAGGCTGAGGCGGGTGGATCACGAGGTCAGGAGTTCGAGACCAGCCTGACCAATGTGGTGAAACCCTGTCTCTACTAAAAATACAAAAATTAGCTGGGCGTGGTAGCGCATGCCTGTAATCCCAGCTACTCAGGAGGCTGAGGCAGGAGAATCGCTTGAACCCAGGAGGTGGAGGTTGCAGTGAGCCGAGATCGCACCACTGCACTCCAGAAGACTTGGACGTGTCTCCAAAGAGGATATCCCCTTGCACAAAAAGATGCTTAATGTGATTAGCTATAAGGGAAATGCAAATCGAAAACACAATGAAATGCTGCTTTATACACACGAGAATGGCTCTAATCATAAACACAGAACAAGTGTTGGTGAGGGTATAGAGTAGTTGGTGTGGGCCGGGCACGGTGGCTCACGTCTAATCCCAGCACTTCGGGAGGCCGAGGCGGGTGGATCACGAGGTCAACAGATTGAGACCATCCTGGTCAACAAGGTGAAACCCCGTCTCTACTAAAAATACAAAAATTAGCTGGGCGTGGTGGTGCGTGCCTGTAGTTCCAGCTACTGGGGAGGCTGAGGCAGGAGAATTGCTTGAACCCAAGAGGCAGAGGTGGCAGTGAGCTGAGATCGAGCCATTGCACTCCAGCCTGGGCAACAAGAGCGAAACTCCATCTCAAAAAAAAAAAAAAGAAGTTGGTGTGATTGTTAAATCTTGCAGTTAGTTTGGACAATAGTCTGGCAGTTATTAAAAAAGTTAAACATAGAATTCTTATGTAGCCTGGCAGTTCCATTCTAAGGTGTAAGCCTGAGAGAAATGAAAACATATGTCTACATGAAAAATTGTATATGAATTTCACAGTAGCGTTATTCATAACAGCCGAAGTGGAAGCATCCAAATGTTTATCAGTTGGTACACAGGTAAACAAAATGTTTACAGTAGTGCACAGCAGTGCAGAGATGGGAAGGGCTGGCACGTGGTACCAGTGGGTGAGGCTTGAAAGCAAGCTGTTTGGAAGAAGCCGTGAAATGTCCAAAATGGGCAGATCCCCAGAGATAGAGTAGATCAGTGACGGTGGAAGCAGGGAAGTAGGTGACAGCTGCTGATGGCACGGGGCTGCTTTCTGGTGTGACAGTTTGGAATCAGTAGTGATGGTTGCGTGACTTGGTGAACGTCCCCTTTTAAAGGCGAATTTTATGGTTAATGAATTATATCTCAATAAAGAAATAAAGGCTATTGGGTGTGCCGTGTTAGTCTTTTTCTGTCTTCAGAAACCCACGTCAGCAGTTTTGGACTTTCTGTCAGCTACTGTGTCTTCATTGTCGCTGTTGAGACAGTCTTGCTCTGTCACCCAGGCTGGAGTGCGGTGATACGATCACGGCTCACTGTAGCCTCAACCTCCCGGGCTCAAGCCATCCTTCTGCCTCAGCCACCCAAGTAGCCGGGACGGTAGGCATACGCCGCAACACCCAACTAATTTATTTTTATTTTTATTAGAGACGTCTCATTATGTTGCCCAGGCTGGTCTTGAACTCCTGAGCTCAAACAGTCCTCCCACCTTGGCCTCTTAAAGTGTTGGAATGACAGGCTTGAGCCACCCCACCTAGACTTTTTATGTCTTTTTCGAATGCTCACAAAACCAAGGTGACATTTGGCTTCCTAGGTTGGGTGAGTGTGCTGTAGGCACTCAATTTAAAAACATGAAGGAACCAGGCCGGGCGCGGTGGCTCACGCCTGTAATCCCAGCACTTTGGGAGGCCGAGGCGGGTGGATCACGAGGTCAAGAGATCGAGACCATCCTGGTCAACATGGTGAAACCCCGTCTCTACTAAAAATACAAAAAATTAGCTGGGCATGGTGGTGCGTGCCTGTAATCCCAGCTACTCAGGAGGCTGAGGCAGGAGAATCACTTGAACCCAGCAGGTGGAAGCTGCAGTGAGCCGAGATCGCGCCATTGCACTCCAGCCTGGGTAACGAGCGAAACTCCATCTCAAAAAAAAATGTAATGGATTTTTGAATGTAATAGATTTTTTATGAACAGGAGGTCTTACGGTAGGTTAGGTTGTAGTTAAACTTATTTCTTAACTTTGCGCCGGTAATGTACCATTGAGTAAATCCTAGAACCCTTGCCCCACATCCGAAATATTTTTGGTGGAGTGTGCCCTTTGAAATTGCTTTAGGAATTAAGTTCCTGAATCAAATGACTGTATGTGTCAATATCATTCAGTTGACTTCGTGTACTAAATCATTTGTGACTTTGCTGCTATTTAAAACTGCCACGCAGTACATTTTTTTTTGGCTTCAAAAATGTACTTATTGTTTATTAAAGTTTGTTGTTTATGTTAACATGTATTGGGTTTATTATTTTTAAATGAATTCATATGTATCCTTTAAAAAGGTCTGCATTTAATGTGTGATTTGATAAATATCGTATGTGTAATTCAGATAAACAAAAGCTCTTTGAATCTTCCTGAGACCGAAAAGTTTAAAAGACCACAATCCAGGTAACGTGAGCAATTCATCAAGTTCGTGCACTGAAGCCAATTAATGCTGTTTTTATCCTTACGAGAGCAATGGGGTCGGCTCCTGCAATGGCTTTACGTGTCAATCGTGATCTTTTTGCTTTTTCTCTAAGTTTTAGCATGACATGTCTATTTCACAACGTTGTTTGAACACAACTGGAATCACCCCAGGAAAAGTGCTTTTAGGTTTTAGTTTAAAAAGGTGTCATGTAAATATCTTTAGCCCATGTGAAATTAGAGAACGACAGAACAATTGGTTTCATTTTTAGGATACATGATATAATTTGTTCACTATTAATAGGTTAACTACCTGGCAGTAAATGTTTCTGAAATATTTGGAAACTTCCATTTCCATGCATTGATCTAACGTTAAATTTTAACACTGGATTTTCAAGTTTGACAGAACGCAGACTTTAACTTTCAGCGTAAGCTCACAAGACTTACCTATCTTTTACCCTGTAATTCGAGGGACGATATCGAGTAACATTAAAATGCTGCCTCTGTTTCTGTGTGCAGTTGGGGTTGGACTTGGAGGAACTTGAGGAGATAGAAGAAGATGCTGGCCTTGGGAATGGCGGCCTGGGGAGGCTGGCAGGTAAGCTGCCCCGTCCAGGAGGCAATTGACTTGGTTGGTGACCACATGGCAATTGGTGACCACAGGGTCAGGTAAATTGGCTTCAGGGTAAATTGGCTCTGAGTGGGTGGGCCAGCGTGTTCTTCAGATTGAAATCTTTGCCACCATTGGGGGCAAAAAGGGAAAATATATGTTTTTTTCACACAAGGGGCATGTCATTTTCATGAAGACCAATCTTGCCAGCGTGGAGTCAGCTGGTGCTGGGAGGGGCTCCCAGTGTACTGACCACTTTCCAGGGCACAAGAGCCCGTGATTGGCAGACAGCCCGAAGGATGCAGAGGCGGTTTCCGACGCGGCCCTGCTGCTGTCAGCAGGTGACCCTACAGTAACAGGGCCGGGCACTGAGGGTCTTCAGCCTCCTCCACGCTCCGCCTTTGTGACATGTATGGGTCACCACCGTCTTCCTGCCGGGTCCCTTCTCAGCAAATGCAGAGCTGGACTTTGTACGCTCGAGACTCCCTTGAGACCTGCTTCCACTCAGGGTGTCCGGGTCCTTGGGCTTTTCCAGTCACCTTGCGTGCCCCTCGCCGCCTCCCTCCATCCTTCTCCATGGCCAGCTGTGAACAGAGCCTCTGCCTTCTGCCCGCAGGGCCCCGCACCCACAGACCCAGGCAGCTTGATGTGCTTCCCTCCTGCAGGCGAGTCCTCCCCAGAATAAGAGCCCAGATCTTCCGTCCGTGAGACTCCCTCATCCCACTCCCTCAGCAGAGGGCCTGACAGGCATCTGTGTGTTCCGTGTGTGTGTGTCTGTGTGTTGTTTTTTAAATCCCGAAGTCTTTTTTTTTGAGACGGAGTTTCACTCTTGTTGCCCAGGCTGGAGTGCAATGGCACGATCTCAGCTCACTGCAGCTTCCACCTGCTGGGTTTAAGTGATTCTCCTGCCTGAGCCTCCTGAGTAGCAGGGATTACAGGTGCACGCCACCACGCCCAGCTAATTTTGTATTTTTTTTTTTGAGACAGAGTTTCACTCTTGTTACCCAGGCCAGAGTGCAACGGCGTGATCCTGGCTCACCGCAACCTCCGCCTCCTGGGTTCAGGCAACTCTCCTGCCTCAGCCTCCCGAGTAGCTGGGATTACAGGCACACGCCACCACGCCCAGCTAATTTTTTGTATTTTTAGTAGAGACGGGGTTTCACCATGTTGACCAGGATGGTCTCGGTCCTTGACCTCGGGATCCACCTGTCTCGGCCTCCCAAAGTGCTGGGATTACAGGCGTGAACCACCGCGCCCGGCCACTAATTTTGTATTTTTAGTTGAGATGGGGTTTCTCCATGTTGATCAGGCTGGTCTTAAACTCCTGACCTCAGGTGATCTGTGTACCCAAAGCACTAGGATTACAAGCGTGAGCCACTGTGCCCGCCTGCTTTTGTTTTTGTTTTTGAGACAAAGTCTCATTCTGTCATCCAGGCTGGAGTGCAGTGGTGTGTTCTTGGTTCACTGCAACCTCTGCCCCTTGGGTTCAAGCAATTCTCCTGCCTTAGCCTCCTGAGTAGCTGGGACTACAGGTGCATGATACCATGCCCAGCTAATTTTGTATTTTTAGTAGAGACGGGGTTTCACCATGTTGGCTAGGATGGTCTTGACCTTTTGACCTTGTGATCCATTTGCCTTGGCCTCCCAAAGTGTTGGGATTACAGGTGTGAACCACTGCACCTGGCCCTGTTTTTTCAATCCTGAAGTTTTTAATAAGGTTGCGTCCCACTGTTTCCCAGGCAGGAGTGCAGTGGTGCAATCTAGGCTCACTGCAGCCTCGACCTCCTGGGTTCAAGTGATTGTGCCACGCCAGCCTCCCAAGTAGCTAGGTGGGACCACAGGCACAAGTCACTATGCACAGCTAATTTTTTGTATTTTTTTTTTTTTTTTGAGACGGAGATTCACTGTTGTTACCCAGGCTGGAGTGCAATGGCACAATCTCAGCTCACAGCAACCTCCGCCTTCTGGGTTCAAGCAATTCTCCTGCCTCAGCCTCCCGAGTAGCTGGGACTACAGGCACGCGCCACCATGCCCAGCTAATTTTTGTATTTTTAGTAGAGATGGGGTTTCACCATGTTGACCAGGATGGTCTTGATCTCTTGACCTCGTGATCCACCCGCCTTGGCCTCCCAAAGTGCTGGGATTATAGGCTTGAGCCACTGCGCCCGGCCCAATTTTTTGTTTTCTTTATAAAAATGGGGTCTTACTATGTTGCTCAGGCTAGTCTTAACCTCCTGGACTCAAGCAATCCTCCCACTCAGCCTCCCAAAGTGCTGGGATTACAGGTGTGAGTCACCACACCTGGCCTCTGGATCTTTATTCAAAATAATGTTTTGTTTTGTTTTTCTTTGAATAAGTTTGGATTGGAAGAAGGCTGGATTTAAGGACATGCACTGTAGGGCCTCGGGGCCCCTGGTACTGCAGTGTTTGCACAGGTGGGCGTTGACTTGCACATGGCCAGCTGCTGCTGCTGTGCCGGCTTCGCTAAGAGTAGGTGAGACTTGAAGTGTTCCTGCTGTCAGAACAGCCTGGGTTTCAGTGGAATGTGCAGGGCATTGGCGAGGCCTCAGCCTGAACTGGGATTTCTGAGAGGGGTGAAGTGGGGTCTGTGCTCAAAGTTCCAGGCCTCGACGAGTTTGCTAAGATTCTTCATCCCTCCATCCTCCCACACCCTCTGAGTAGCCCACACGTTGATATCTTCTGTGTGGCAAAGGCTCTGTTCACACCTGGCCTCAGAGCAGGATGGAGGGAGGCGGTTAGGGGCAGGCAAGGTGACTGGAGAAGCCTGAGGACCCCAGGATCCCATGGGGCGGGCGAGGGCTCGTTTTCCTGTGGGTGGGGCCTGAAGTCAGTGTGATCTCCTCTGAATCTCGGCCTCGCGCCTGCGAGCTGCCTCCCCGTGGGACCCTGGTGCCGTGCCTTCAATTCTGACTGATCTGGGACTGATTTTTCAGCATGTTTCCTTGACTCGATGGCCACCTTGGGCCTGGCAGCGTATGGCTATGGAATCCGCTACGAATTCGGGATTTTTAATCAGAAGATCGTCAATGGCTGGCAGGTGGGTGACACTTGGTCTCTTCATGGTTTCCAGCTCTCGTTCATTCAAGAACATAGAGAGCACTTCCGACTGTGGATACGTTCCCCTGCCTCCCCGACAGAGGCTGCTTGTACCCCGCCCACTGTCACCGCTCCCACCAGGGAGTGCAGGTCAGCCAGTGTAACGTGGAACAGGTCAGGGCAGCTCCCCCGCTCGCAGAGCCTGGGCCCTGAGTGAGCTTTTTGCCCCTGGCAGAGGCTGGGCCCTATGTGAGCTTTTTGCCAGCTGCCTCTGCCTGGTGACAGGACACAGAAATCTGGCTGCTCAGACAGGGCCACTGGCAGCCGGGTAGAGAGGGTTGCTAGCTTCCGAGCCACAAATGCAGAGTGAAGAGTGGTGCTCTTGCGGTCAGCCTTAGTGGGATATTGCCCTGAGTAGTTAGAAGAGCAGTTGTAGGTTTTGCTCCCACCTTCTGCCTTCACTCACTGACTCCAGTGAGGGGACAGTGCCCTTGGGTTAGAGGCTGGACTCTGCAAAGTACAGTGGCCCTTGGAAGGAGTGGCCTCGTTCTTGAAGCCTCACACAACAGCTAGGTGAGGTGGTTGAGACCACGGTGAGGAGGAAGGCATGGTCTTAAAATGCAGCCTCCTCCCAGGCGAGGCCAGGCAATGGCTCCCTTCCCATGAGCCTCAGAATGAAAGTCACCACTATTGCATTTGATTGGAGGATGGTTTATTTAATATCATTTGGGGCCTGCAAGTCACAAATAAAGCTGGCCTGGGGTTAGAATGAAAACATTTGTAGCATCAGAGTGTACGGCCCCAGTAATTGCGTGTGTGGTGGGTGCTAGAAACATCCTTGGGGCGGGGGTGGGAAGCAGGGTTGGGCTGCACGGCGTAGTCTCCAGAGCTTGTCCATGGCGTCCGTAGGAATCATGCGTCTCACCATAGAGAGATTAACCCAAAACATAAACACACAAGAAGCAGCCGTCCATGACACGTACTGCGGTGTGTCCAGTGGGAGTGTGGACTGAACCTGTAGCTGGCTTTAAATCAACCCCAAAGTCAATGGATTGGCGGCTGGAGAAACGAGACCACTTACAGCACGTAGCTGTGGGTGGGTAATGTTTCTGCGTGTTTGAAAATGCTCATGATAAAACGTTGCTGAAGAAACGTAATGGCTAAAAATAAACCTAAAATGGACTCAGGTCCATTGATTCATAGAGACGCCCTCTGCAACCTTAAAAAGAGAAAGGCACCTTTCCTCCACTGCCTCTGGACAGCTCCGCCGCAGCCCTCTGTGTGCCTGAGCAGTCCATGCACCTGCTGATGCTCTGACTCATTCTGGCCCCTCCAGTCCACACATCACGTGTGGGTTTATAAGGCAGAAGCTCAGGGGCTCCCCACGCCTAGGAAGGTGTCGGTGGTGGTTTTTGTTTTACCACGGACATGTTTTTCCTTCTGGTGGTCCTCGTTCCTGAACTCTTGCCACCTCGTGACAGTTTAGGATGATCAGTAAGTGAAGCTCACCCCTCCTCTCAATTCCTTTTCATGGGAACTGATCAGATGGAGTGGGTTTTTAGTTGGCTTTAGTTGTGGCAAAAATAAATACAGACAGGGTTGGCCAGCAGTGTGTGACTTACTTGACACCCTGGCTGAGGGGGAGTGGAGGCCCTGGAAGGGAGGCTCTGCCTGCCTTTCTATGTGGGAAGGCGCTGCTTCTGCAGACAATTCCTGCAATGGGCAGGCCCTGGTGTTGGGGAATGTCACAGCGGACGGGAAGACACCACCAGAAAGGTCTTTCTGGGAGTACTGTGGAGAGGTGCCTGCTGTGGAGAGGTGCCTGCTGTGGGGAGGTGCCTGCTGTGGGGAGGTGCCTGCTGTGGGGAGGTGCCTGCTGTGGGGAGGTGCCTGCTGTGGGGAGGTGCCTGCTGTGGGGAGGTGCCTGCTGTGGGGAGGTGCCTGCTGTGGGGAGGTGCCTGCTGTGGGGAGGTGCCTGCTGTGAGGAGGTGCCTGCTGTGGAGAGGTGCCTGCTGTGGGGAGGTGCCTGCTGCAGCCATCGTGCCTCCCGAAGAGCACAGCCCAGGCAGTCTCGCTTGTGACTCTTTACCGCTGCCAGGAACCATTGAGAGGAAATCCCTGAGCGTAGCATACTAGGTCTGCTTGCTCATTCTATAGAGAAGAGACGTGATCTCATTTCTGCGCAAGGGTGGCTCGAGTCTGCAGTGCCGCTGTTAGAGTGTTGCGTATTTACTGGTCCCGAGTGTCCCTGGGTGCAGTTTTTGGGAATGTTTCTTTTGGAAGCCCTCCCAGAACAGCTCATCTTCCTGGGTGCGTCCAGGGCCCCTTCCCTGCCGGCTGACAACTTGGCTCCTGCGCTGTGGATTTTCAGTGTTACTTTCTTTCTTTAAATTTAATAAATTTTTTTGGAGATACGGTCCCGCCCTGTTGCCCAGGCTGGTGCAGTTGTAAGTCACAGCTCACTGCAGCTTCTATCTGGTGGTCTCAAGCGGTCCTCCTACCCTGGCTTCCCAGAGTGCTGGGACTAGGCGTGAGCCTTAGCTGGCCACCGTGTCCCTGTCAGAGCTGTGTCTTCTAGTGATTCTTCTGTAACAGCTTTATTGAGATAGAAAGTCGATTTTAGTATATTAAGAGTTGGGTAACCATCGCCACCGTCTATCTCAAGAACATTTTCATCACCCCAGAAAGAAGCCCTCCAGCAATTTGCAGTCATACCCGGCCCCTCACAGCCTCTCCTCTGCCCTGTCTCTGTGCAGGCGCCCATTCTGAACATTTCCTGTAAATAGCTTCGTGCGATGTGTGATGTTTTTGTCTCTCCTCTCTCACCGAGTGGAGGCTTTTCGAGCTCCATCCGGGTTGGAGCATATGTCAGCCAGTGGTTCTTAGCATCTTCTTTTTTTTTTTTGAAATGGGGTTTCACCGTGTTGGCCAGGCTGGTCTCGAACTCCTGACCTCAGGCGATACACTCACCGCGGCCTCCCAAAGTGCTGGGATTACAGGCGTGAGCCACGGAGCCCGGCACTAAGGTATCTTCTTATTCGGGTGCATTTTTCTGAATTTCGAGTTTGGTGCTTCAGTATTCAGTGTTCATATTACCCACACGGGCTTGACCACAGTGGGAATCCTGGCGTGATAAATGGCCGTAGGTGAGTTTCAGTGCCAGGCACCATGTGATCTCAACTGCATGGTCTGCTGGGCCAAGGATGTCTGCCCTGAGGGTGCCCTCACTGCTGGCCCTTTTCCAGGTGGAGGAGGCCGATGACTGGCTGCGCTACGGCAACCCCTGGGAGAAAGCGCGGCCTGAGTATATGCTTCCCGTGCACTTCTACGGGCGTGTGGAGCACACCCCTGATGGCGTGAAGTGGCTGGACACACAGGTACCTGGGCCGAAATGTCTGTGGGCCAGGCTGGGGCTGGGCGAGGGGGCTGCCGCGGATCATTCCTAGTCACCTCAGCTGCTTTTGGGGTGTCAGGGGCTTGCTGCCTCCCTGGAAGACTTAAGGTAAAAGCTGGGGGAGGTTTACCCTCCTCATCTCCCCAGTCTCTTACACTCTGATGGAACTTCCCAAACAGTGGAAATGCTGAGCATAGCAGTGATACGCTGCGGGGGAAGCCCCGCTGGTCAGGAGCTGCGTGTTGGGGCTGAGAATGCAGCTGGGCATGTCCACTCACTGTCAGATGCTCATGGGAACCCCGCCGTAGGCAGGAGGGTATTCTCACGGGATGGGGGCACGAGTCCCTGGGGTGGGCGAGAACAGCTCCCACTGTCTCTCTGGAGCACACAACAGGCTCGATTGGGCCCTGGTGCCATACATGGCTCACAGCTGTCAAAGCACCAGTGTCAGAGCCTCCAGAGAGTGTTTGAGGCCTGGGCAGCATCCTGGGGTGGGGCCAGGCCCTCCTGCCCAGCAGAACTAGGGCAAGAGCCTAGGGTGCTCGACAGCAAGGGGTGCCAGGCACGCAGAGGCCACTTGAGGGAGCACCTGGTCCAGGCTCAAGGCAGCTGGGAGCTGGGGTGACTAGGGCAGGGTGGGGGCTAGCAAGAGAGGCCACAGGAGAACGTGGGGGGATCGGTGAGACTTGGCCACCTGTGACGGAGGCCGAGGGGTGATAACAGGGGACCCTGGAGGCTGGGTGGTCACTGGTGCACAGAGGGAGTTGTCCTGACTTTGTAGGACACAATTTTAAATCAAATACATGGGCTTAGAGTGGCTGGGGCCACGCCATGGAGGTTGAAAATGCCACGAAAAGTTGTATTCAAATTGCAGAAGCAGGGCAGGGGACCGGCGCTGTAGATGTGTTCGTGGATGAGTCTGTCA
Source organism: Saguinus oedipus (assembly GCA_031835075.1). NCBI lineage: Eukaryota > Metazoa > Chordata > Mammalia > Primates > Cebidae > Saguinus > Saguinus oedipus. Next base: position 655,702 of record CM063173.1, on the reverse strand, counting down.
GTGTGAGGGGGCTGGAGACCTGGGACATTCCGGGCAGGCTGGAAGATGAGCCTAGTCCCGAGGGCTGGCCAGGATGGAAGGGGCCGGAATGCCTTGCTGGGGACTCGTCTCTCTTGCGTGTCGCCTGTGGAGTAGGGGTGAGGATTGACAGGAGAGAGGAAGGGAATCGCCTCGGCACGCAGCCTGGGCGGCTGTCAGAACTGACTGGCAGTGCCACAGGCGCATGTGTATCGGGGTGAACCCAAGCATCCTTGAGTGCGTCTGCCGGGGAGCTGGGACCGCAGGGGAGCCTCAGCTTTGTGAGCTTCCTCCTGCGCTCGATGGGAGCAGAGCTTATGCCTCTGGATGCACAGGAAATTGGGGGCTTGTCAAGGAGAGAGGGAGCCAGGCTGGGGCAGAGGGAGCATGGCTGGGCTTGTGCTGGGGTGCTGGGAACATTGAGGGTAGCAGGTAAGGCAGCCACAGGGCCACAGGAACAGCCTTCCCGTAGGCAGAGGTGAGAGAGATCATCTGCGGGGTGAGCAGCTGCCTGCTGGAGTTGCTAGAACAGAGAGGAGGGGACGTGTGGAGGCCAGAGGGCGAGGAGGGAGCTGGAGTTGCTAGAACAGAGAGGAGGGGACGTGTGGAGGCCAGAGGGCGAGGAGGGAGCTGGGGTTGCTAGAACAGAGAGGAGGGGACGTGTGGAGGCCAGAGGGCGAGGAGGGAGCTGGGGTTGCTAGAACAGAGAGGAGGGGACGTGTGGAGGCCAGAGGGCGAGGAGGGAGCTGGGGTTGCTAGAAAGGAGGGACGTGTGGAGGCCAGAGGGCGAGGAGGGAGCTGGAGTTGCTAGAACAGAGAGGAGGGACGTGTGGAGGCCAGAGGGCGAGGAGGGAGCTGGAGTTGCTAGAACAGAGAGGAGGGACGTGTGGAGGCCAGAGGGCGAGGAGGGAGCTGGGGTTGGTAGAACAGAGAGGAGGGACGTGTGGAGGCCAGAGGGCGAGGAGGGAGCTGGGGTTGCTAGAACAGAGAGGAGGGGACGTGTGGAGGCCAGAGGGCGAGGAGGGAGCTGGGGTTGCTAGAACAGAGAGGAGGGACGTGTGGAGGCCAGAGGGCGAGGAGGGAGCTGGAGTTGCTAGAACAGAGAGGAGGGGACGTGTGGAGGCCAGAGGGCGAGGAGGGAGCTGGGGTTGCTAGAACAGAGAGGAGGGACGTGTGGAGGCCAGAGGGCGAGGAGGGAGCTGGGGTTGCTAGAACAGAGAGGAGGGGACGTGTGGAGGCCAGAGGGCGAGGAGGGAGCTGGGGTTGCTAGAACAGAGAGGAGGGGACGTGTGGAGGCCAGAGGGCGAGGAGGGAGCTGGGGTTGCTAGAACAGAGAGGAGGGACGTGTGGAGGCCAGAGGGCGAGGAGGGAGCTGGGGTTGCTAGAACAGAGAGGAGGGACGTGTGGAGGCCAGAGGGCGAGGAGGGAGCTGGAGTTGCTGCTGCAGCACCTCAGGGAGTCGGGATGGGGATGATTCTTTAGTCGAAGGCCGTTTCCGAGGAAGGTAAAGTGAGAAGACATCTGGTCTGGGGAGGGTCGTGGACGGGTGGTCCTCTCAGTATGGCAGTGCGGGCACCACAGGGCAGGTGCAGGTGGGGACTGTGGTGCCGAGAATGGGCCTGGTGGATGTGTTTGGGCAGAAGGGGGAGACCACAGGGGGCCAGCAGGGGGCCAGGTGCTCAAGAGGAGGCTGGGGCAGGGAGAGGCGCGGGGGCCAGCAGGGGTCCTTGCCACTCGATCCTGAGCAACCCCTTTCGTGGCCAGGTGGTGCTGGCCATGCCCTACGACACCCCGGTGCCCGGCTACAAGAACAACACGGTCAACACCATGCGGCTGTGGTCCGCCAAGGCTCCCAACGACTTCAAGCTGCAGGACTGTACGTTCTACGGTTCTCGGCCCCTCTGTGTCCACGTGGAGGCTGGTCCCACAGCCTTTACCGTGCCCTGCGGCTCACTGTCCTGGGGGCTGCATGGCCCTCCCCTAGGACCCGGGTCCTGGTGAAGAGCGAGGCTGGTGCAGCTTCCCTGTGTGGGGGGCCTGCCTGGGCATGGCCCACAGGCAGAGCCACGGAGACATCTGGGACCCGGGTCAGCTTGTGCAGATCACGTGCCCTGGGGAGAAGCGCGGGCGCTGGAGTTGTGTGCATGTGTAGGGGAGCTGCGGGAGGGGTCAGCTGTCCCTCCAGGGGTAGGGTGAGGTGAAGCAGTGCAGCGGCTCGGGGAGTCCTGTGCTCGAGCACCTTTCCTTGGCCTTTGCAAGTAGGCCCCTGAGCGGCTGCGGTGCTCACGCCCGGAGGCATGTGTGTGCTTACCCCGCTCTGTCTCTTCTTAGTCAACGTGGGAGACTACATCGAGGCAGTCTTGGACCGGAACTTGGCTGAGAACATCTCCAGGGTCCTGTATCCAAACGATAATGTGAGTAGCCGGCCTGGGCTCATTCAGGCCGGGCTGCTTTCCGGCATAGAGAGGTGGGCTGGCCGGGCTCCCCAGTGGGGCCTGCTGTTGGACTTGGCAGGCTCCTGGTGGCCCCCCCGCCTCGGGTACATGCACAGTGCCCTTGAGTAGGAGTGGGGTGCACTGTCCTTGATAAAGCCACGCGGGTCCTTGTGTGCCTCTTGGAAGCTCTGTGGTCCTCCCTCTCAGGGCGCTGCCTGCCACCTCCTCCTCTCATCCCTCCCCTTGTAAACACACAGCTGCTCCGTGGGGCTGGCTGGCGTCCATCTGCCCTCTCGCCTGTGTGCCGTTCTAGGCTGTGGCACCACTTCCCCAAGTAGGTGATCTGTGTGTCCTGGGACGGTAGCGCCTGCCTGGGGACGTTCAGAAGGTCCTTGGCGCACGCCCTTCCCCTGCCACGTGACGGTGTTGCGGCTGCGTTCCCCACTGCCACCTGCATTTAGTGCACAGTGGCCGCTCTTTGTGGTCCTGATGAGTCCTTAGAGTTTGCCTTAGTGGTCAGAGCGTGTTTAAAACTTAGCTTATTACCGTATTTTGTAAAAGTAACCTGTGCACACAGGAGCAAAGGTCTGAGTGCCGGAAGGTGCATCAGAGTACACACCCCTGGCCCCATGAGACTATGGGCAGACCCCAAGCCCAGCTGCAGAACGTTCCAGAACTCCTGTGCTTGGACATTGTAGTTCCTGAGCAGGGCTGGCACTGTACTTCTCCTGATGGATGGACACTGTCTTGGGGTGTGTCCCACAGGTGGGGTGACCCTTCCCAGCGACCTGAGGGTGCCCTGACCCTTCCCAGCGACCTGAGGGTGCCCTGACGTCAGGGGGCCAGGCTGGGCTCCTCTCAGTCTTCTGCCTGTGCCCTTGAGCCAGGTCTCTGACCTAGACCTCCCGGGGGAGAATGGTCCCGGGACTGGGTCATGGGGCGTGCGCCCCCAGCCTACGCCCCCTCAGCTTGCCCTGTCGTGTGCAGTTCTTCGAGGGGAAGGAGCTGCGGCTGAAGCAGGAGTATTTCGTGGTGGCCGCCACACTCCAGGACATCATCCGCCGCTTCAAGTCGTCCAAATTCGGCTGCCGGGACCCTGTGAGAACCTGCTTCGAGACGTTCCCAGACAAGGTGCGTGGTGGCCCCCAGGGGGATCTCAGCGTCCTCAGGCTCTTGAGGTTGCTTCCTCATGCCCCAGAAGGGGCTAGAGTGGGATGGCACATGGTCCTTGTCTTGGGGTCTCGTCATCCTGGACCAGGATCCCACTCAGGCCCTTTCGCCTGTAACAAGGGCCACTGGCTTTGTAGGAGTCAGCAAAGGACATGGTGAAACCGGCTCCGGGCACGGGCAGATGTACTTGACAGGCTCCGTGCACGGGCAGATGTACTTGACAGGCTCCGTGCAGTTATTTCAGACAAAGCCCCGACAGCCCCCGTGAGAGCCCCCGTGACAGCCCCCGTGACAGCCCCCGTGACAGCCCCCGTGACAGCCCCCGTGACAGCCCCCGTGACAGCCCCCGTGAGAGCCCCCGTGGCTGCCTCCTGGGCTGTGGCTGCAGCGCCACCTGCGGCAGAGCACGCTGCTGTAGGGCACTCACCAGCAGGCACGTGGGGCACAGCGCATGCCTGCCACAGTGAGAGCCAGGCCATTCTCCTTGCGCCCTCCTCAGAATCCCTCCCTGTTCTCCAGGCTCCTCGGGGTGGAGTGGGCTGGGCCGGCTCCTTCACACCGGGGATTGCATACACCCACAACCACGGGTGCCCATGCGGGATGAGGTGACTGAGTGGGCACGCCTCGTGTGACCTGCAGGTGGCCATCCAGCTGAACGACACCCACCCTGCCCTCTCCATCCCCGAGCTCATGCGGATCCTGGTGGACGTGGAGAAGGTGGACTGGGACAAGGTGAGTGTGGAGGAAAAGGGCGGCACCCCCCCGGAGCCTGGAGCCTGTGCTGACCATGGCTGCGAGGGCGGAGCTGGGGGCCCTGTCCCCTGGCTTTGGGAGAGCTGTGTGCTCATCATGAGACGCAGCTGTGGGAGGGGTCCGGTTCCAGGAGATGGAGGTTCTGTGGTCCAGGGTGTGGGGACAGAGGACAAGGGTGCGGCTCCGACACTTCTCAGGGCTTCCCGCTGGTGTGTCCTCATCTTGGTTTGGTGACGACTCCGCAAAGCATTAAGTGTTTAGAGCTCTGTGCTCCCCAAAGTCACGTGCCTGCTCTCGCGACTCAGCGTACTTTGGACTTCGATACTTTTGTGTGGTGGGATTTTTCTAATCTAACTGTTACTAAATCAGATGTAGAAGCATAAAACAGGCCAATGTGGCCACTCATGCCCGTCATCCTGGTGCTTCGGAAAACCGAGGCAGGGCAGGAGGTCGCTTGAGGCCAGAAGTCAGAGACCAGCCTGGGCAATACAGCAAGACCCCCACCTCTAAAAAACAGCCGAGTGTGGTGGCACACGCCCAGAAAAACAAAAACAGAAACGCAAAACAATTTTAGTCGGTTTTGTGGAAACCCAGGCCCCTCCTGGTCTTGGGGTGTGTGCACTCCAGGTGAGGCTGCACCCCTCGCAGGTCCCCCAGTCCTGGCCAGCACGGGCAGGTCCATGTAGTACCCAGTGCCCTCCGCACTGTGGGTGTCAGGCCACAGTAGAAAGAGAAAACCGCCCAGTGATCTGTGTAGCAGTGACGGGAGGGTGTGAAGGTGAACCCACGTCGCAGGCGAGTGTGTCTTATTTGTGCGTGAGTCACACGCTGGACCACAATGTCACACTTTGATGGGTCGTGCCAGCAGAGTGAGGGCTCTGGGCTGTGTGCCAGGCTTTCAGAGGGCTCTAGATCCACCCTGGAGAGCAGAGGAGATGGTGGCCCTTCCTGGGGGATGCAGCGTCTGCCTGGGATCCTGGATGCTCACCCTGCCCAGGCACCTGGCCAGAGAGCTGCTTGTTTCCAAGCAAACGCACAGAATAATGACAAATTGTCTAGGCTTGGGAAATCACAAAGAAGACCTGTGCGTACACCAACCACACAGTGCTGCCCGAGGCCTTGGAGCGCTGGCCTGTGTCCATGTTTGAGAAGCTGCTGCCGCGGCACCTGGAGATCATATATGCCATCAACCAGCGGCACCTGGACGTGAGTGTGGGCCCACGCAGTGTAGGGGTGTGGGGTGGCGGCTCCACCTCCGCCAGCGGCCCCCCACCTGGCCTGGGAGAGGAGGCGCTTTACTCCTCCAGCGAGGCAGCCTCTGTTAGTAGATGATGCTTGGCCTGGGGGCTTTACTCCTCCAGTGAGGCAGCCTCTGTCAGTAGATGATGCTTGGCCTGGGGGCTTTACTCCTCCAGCGAGGCAGCCTCTGTCAGTAGATGATGCTTGGCCTGGGGGCTTTACTCCTCCAGTGAGGCAGCCTCTGTCAGTAGATGATGCTTGGCCTGGGGGCTGTCCCTTGCAGCGCTGTTGGCTGATACCCATACCTGACCAACAGCCATCCCAGGTCCCTCCTTGTAAATCAAAAGGCGTGTCCTATTCCTCAGACCTATTTTCCTCAGACACGCAGCCCTGTGGGCTCCTGGGCTGGGTGGGACCCTTTCCTGGGCTGGGGAGTGGGGTGAGTACCTCCTCCTTGAGCCGGGTCCCTTGCGAGATGCATCTGAGGTGCCGGCTGGGGCTGGGGGCACTTGAGTGAGGTCTGGCTGTAGCAGCCCCTGGACTTCCCTGGAGGCAGAAGAGCTGCTCACGGGTGCTCATGGACTGTCCCCTGGTCACGGGGAGTGCCGGCTCTCCATGAGGCCTCCTGTGCCCACCACGGCGCTCTGTGTCTTGGTATCAGCACGTGGCCGCGCTGTTTCCCGGGGATGTGGACCGCCTGCGCAGAATGTCTGTGATCGAGGAGGGGGACTGCAAGCGGATCAACATGGCCCACCTGTGTGTGATTGGGTCCCACGCTGTCAACGGTGTGGCGAGGATCCACTCGGAGATCGTCAAACAGTCGGTGTGAGTGAGGCGCCCGCCCAAGCGGGGCCAGCTCTGTCTGACACCCAGGCCTGCGTCTAGGACCGTTCACCACACACACAGACCCAGCTGTGTGGCACACACCCCTTGCCACTAGGCCCCTGCATCCATGGGACTGACAGCACTGCCCAGAACACCCTGTCGGGGTCACAACTTGTGTCTTTACCGGCCAGCACCCGGGGCCTCTGGTGGACTCTGTCTCTGTGGGCAGTGGGGAGACGGCTTTGTCTCCTGTTGCTCTCCCACACCCCTGCCTTCTTGGGGGCCCAGGTGGAAGCTCTGCTGCCCTGGTCCCCCCGCCATGGTGGGGCTTGGACAGGGCTTAGAGGTGGGGTTCTTAGGTCAGATCTTGTTCTTGCTCCTCTCAGGTGGGGCGTGATCTAGGAATTGCTCCCACTCTTTTCCTGGCATCTACTGAGAGCCTACTGTGAGCGCTGTGGGGTCAGCACCCAGGGTGGGGGCTTCTGTGCCTGGGACTGGGCAGCATGGTGGGGGGACGGGGGGTGGCTTCTATGCCCGGTGCTGGGCTGCAGGCTCTGTGTGTGCTGCCCACAGCAAGCTTCTGTGTCCAGCCCCTCCCCAGTGGCAGATGAGGAAGCCGAATGCAGCTTCTCAAGCCCTAAAGTCCCGCGGTCTCAGCTGTCGTGACCTGGACGCCTGTTTCCGCATGGGCTGCGCTGGAGAATGTCCAGGCTCTGATACCTGCAGGGTTGTAGCTGGGTAAACCGCACAGCCGGCCACAGAGTCCCTGGGGTGCGGCTCTGCCTTTGCGTGGTTCTGAGCCTGCAGCCAATGTGGTCGCTGTTCTCAGAAACCAGAACAGAAACACGGAGCTTGAGGACTCCTGGGACCTCCTTAAAAGGCCTTAAGGTCTCCTGCTCACCTGGTTCAAAGCACAGCATTTGTGACAGTTACTTGTTTTCTGTTTGCAGCTTTAAGGATTTTTATGAACTGGAGCCAGAGAAGTTCCAGAATAAGACCAATGGCATCACGCCTCGCCGGTGGCTGCTGCTGTGCAACCCGGGGCTGGCCGACACCATCGTGGAGGTGAGCGCCAGGCCCTGCCCGTGCCCGTGGGGCACCTGGACTGAGACCGCAGGCTGTTATCTGCCCCTGCTGAGCGGTTGCTGAGTGGGCAGGAGTCTGTCCCTCAAGTGTTGACCTGCTTCTGGTCATGAAACCCTGAACACGGGCGCTGGGCCAGACACTCACCAGTGGGGCCCGGCGGGTCCTGCGTATGAGTTCAGAAGCCAGCTTTAGGGAGGGCTGCCACAGGGAGAGTCCACCAGGCTGAGCAGCTGTCTCTTGTCTGTATGCCGGGTGGGACCGCCGGGGCCCGCCTGGGGAGGCTGCCCACCTGGGGCTGTGGTCAGGGAAGGCTGCCCAGGAAAGCTGAGGCCTGAGGAGGGAACGGAGAGGGAGGGAGCAGCGCCCTGGGGCAAGCTGTTCCGTCGCCCTGTGTTGGGGGATGGGCCCCTGGGGCCTGGAAGGCAGCGCGGCTTCCGTGCAGTCTAAGGTGGCCCTGGGCACCGTGAGGACAGGCGGCTCAGTGTTGGCAGCCAGCACCGGGAAACCCCCGGGAGGGGCCTGGGTGAGGTGCTGGGTTTGAGGGGCCGCCTGCTGCAGTGTGGAGGCAGGGAAGGCGCTGGCGGAGGGCAGCGGGAGGGCGGCTTCGGGTTTTGGTGATGGGTTGTTCAGCCTCAGAGAACCCTGGGATCCGTGGCTGAGGGAGGCTCGTGTGTTTGTTGTGGACCTTTGAACTGCTGGGAATGGGCTACCTGGTGAAGCCCTCTCGGAAGAGGTGGGAGGGGCTGCTGCAGTGACCATGAGAGGTGGAATTCCTGGACGAGCAGATTCCAGGGAAAGCAGGGACATAGGTGACAACGGGAGGAGGGCAGGTGGCTACGGGGTCCAGCTTCAGGAGGTCAAGGCCCACAGTGAGTGGAACCTTTATGTTCTCCAGAAAATTGGGGAGGAGTTCCTGACTGACCTGAGCCAGCTGAAGAAGCTGCTGCCGCTGGTCGGTGACGAGGCATTCATCAGGGACGTGGCCAAGGTCAAACAGGTAGGCCCGGCCCCAGCCCTCCCACAGCCAGGCAGGTAGGCCCCGCCCCAGCCCTCCCGCAGCCCGGCAGGTAGGCCCCGCCCCAGCCCTCCCACAGCCGAGCAGGTAGGCCCCGCCCTAGCCCTCCCACAGCCGAGCAGGTAGGCCCTGGTCCCAGCCCTCCCACAGCCGAGCAGGTAGGCCCTGGTCCCAGTCCCAGCCCTCCCGCAGCCAGGCAGGTAGCCACTGGCCCCAACTCTCCTGCAGGCCCAGCACAGGTCCTGGGGTACCCACTGGGGCTTTAGTGCGGACTCAGAACAGGACTAAGGGTGAGGCCATCAGTGTCCCCTGAGGTCTCTCCACCCCACTCAGCCTTCCAGATGAGGGCCCCGAGGAGGACAGGTCACATGGCAGACAGGCGAGTGCAGACCCCAGGCCAGCCCTGCCCATGCCTCGACCCTCTGCCACCGGTCAGTTCTACAGGGAAGGCTTTAGAAGCCGATTCCAGTGTGGTGCCCTCTTTGCCCCTGGAGAGCTGTGCACGAGCCGTCTGCGCCGGCAGCGGCCCCTCGGCTAGACCAGGGCCAGTCATGACAGCCTTCAAGCCTCATCAGAGGCCAGAACTAGTTCTCGTAGTCCTTTCAGCCATCCTGCTCCCGCCTGCACGCCTGGCTCCGCGCGTCCTCTGCTTGGCCCCAGGCCCTCTCCTCACTTCTCCCCAGTCCACCTTCCCCACCTCCCCCTCCCCTTTTCCCATGAGAAGACCCCTGATGCCGTCTCTGCCGCTCGGCTCCGGCCTGTGCACCCCTGCCCCTTCCCCACGGAACTCTTGACAGCACTCCGAGCAGGAAGCCCCAGGGTCCGTGGGTGGAGTCCTGGTGAATTCTCCAGCCATGCTTCCCCCTCACTCTCCCAGGAGAACAAGCTAAAGTTCTCAGCCTTCCTGGAGAAGGAGTACAAGGTGAAGATCAACCCCTCCTCCATGTTCGATGTGCATGTGAAGAGAATCCACGAATACAAGCGGCAGCTGCTCAACTGCCTGCACGTGGTCACCCTGTATAACCGTGAGTGCCGGCCCGGCCCCCGCACGTGGTCACCCCGTTTAACCGTGAGTGCCGGCCCGGCCCCCGCGCGTGGTCACCCCGTTTAACCGTGAGTGCCGGCCCGGCCCCCGCACGTGGTCACCCCGTATAACCCTGAGTGCCGGCCCGGCCCCCGCGCGTGGTCACCCCGTATAACCGTGAGTGCCGGCCCGGCCCCCGCACGTGGTCACCCCGTATAACCCTGAGTGCCGGCCCGGCCCCCGCACGTGGTCACCCCGTATAACCCTGAGTGCCGGCCCGGCCCCCGCGCGTGGTCACCCCGTATAACCCTGAGTGCCGGCCCGGCCCCCGCGCGTGGTCACCCCGTATAACCCTGAGTGCCAGCATCGCCTGCACGACCTCGCCCCAGGCCCAAGTGTGTAGGTGTGTGCATGTGTGATGTTGCCTGTTTAAGCCGAAGCCACATTTTTCTGTGTGCTCCACGCCAGTCCTCACATACACAGGTGAACAGTTAAAACACCCGAAAGGCCCAGGCTGGAGTGCAGTGGTGCCATCGTGGCTCTCTGCAGCCCCCACCACCGGGGCCCAGGAAATCCTCCCACCTCCGTCTCCCAAGCAGCTGAGACGGCAGGCGCATGCCACCACGCCCTTGTATTTTTTGTAGAGACAGGATTTCACCGTGTTGCCAAGGCTGGTCTCAAACTCCTGACCTCAAGTGATCCACTCACTTCTGCCTCCCAAAGGGTTGAAGTTACAGGCATGAGCCACTGCACCGGGCCTTGAGTTTTTATTTTAAATTTAGTTATTATCTCTATGAGACTAATCTCATTTGCAAAGATTGTGCTTATTACAGGCATTTAAAGTACACTTATAAAAATTAAGGTAGTATGTGTTAAATTATGTGTATCTTCTATTGTCTAAAGGCATTTAATTATGAGAACAAACGTGAATCACAGACACCCAAAGGTCAGTATGAACATTTACTAGGTTTAATAGATAAAACCTTAAGGAAGAACTAGGTTTCTAAAATTTTATTTAATAAAGTAGATATTTTAAAAACCAAAGAAAGCACACATCCTTCTTTCTGATACAAAGCTCCTCCCGGGAATAGATCTCCTGTTCTCAGTGAGTAAGCCTCGACCGGGTGGAGGATCTGGGTGTGTTTGAGACACACCTGGTAGGACAGGGGCTGGCGGCCACCCCCGCTGAGGACCCCTCTGCCCGTGGGCGCTGTGGGAGGTGCTTCCCGGGGCTGTGGCTTCCCGGCTCGGCGGTGTGTGGGAACCTCGTGTCGTCTGTCTGCCTGTTCACCTCCTGCAGTTGTGACGCTGTGCGTTTCCCTGGTGGTGACCCTGAGACCTCCACTTGCACAAGGCTTGGTCGCACTTACGAGCGGCAGGGAGCGTCCCTGGTCACCGTCTCCCTTCCTCCTGCTCCGGCGCCCACAGGCAGCTGTTGCATCGTTTTTTGTTGTTGGCCTTTGGGCTTCCGGGACGCTCCGCTGCTCGGTTGGTTCATTCGCTTTGAACGACGCGCTGTAAACTCCAGCCGTTCACGGGGCGGCCAACAGCCTGGTGCTCGCTCCTGCTGGTCTTCCCCCTTGCCCCATGTCTGTGCGTGCACGAGTGTAAACGCGTGTGCATGTGTGTGCGTGCAGGTACGTGTGCACATGCACCTCCTTCCCCCGCTGTCACAGCTGCAGCTTCAGTACTCTTCCCTTCCTCCTGTCCCTGACTCTGTCACAAGCCCGAGTCCGGCGGGGTCTGAGGCTCAGTCTCAGGAGGGACTCACTGTCATTGCCACGTCTTGGCGTTTCCCCGACACTCGGGCTGCTCGTGAATGTTGCTGGACTTCAGGGACGTTTTCTTGGAGTATGTTTCAAATGTGTATTTGGTTCTATTTGGTTTTCTGCTTCTGGGCTGCAGTGTGGCACGAGGGGGCTTTCTCTGGCCTCCTTGGTGCCTCCTTCTCTCGGGACCTGGTTGGTCCTTGTCCTGCTGAGTGGCGCTGCTCCCTGGAGCCGCTCCTGGCCGCGCCTCCCTCCCGTGCCCACTGCTCCCTGGAGCCGCTCCTGGCTGCGCCTCCCTCCCGTGCCCACCGCTCCCTGGAGCCGCTCCTGGCCGCGCCTCCCTCCCGTGCCCACCGCTCCCTGCAGCTGCTCCTGGCCGCGCCTCCCTCCCGTGCCCACCGCTCCCTGGAGCCGCTCCTGGCCGCGCCTCCCTCCCGTGCCCACCGCTCCCTGGAGCCGCTCCTGGCCGCGCCTCCATCCCGTGCCCACTGCTCCTCTCCTCTGCTCTCGGCCCCGCTCCCTGAGGACTCGTGTTGGGCTGTGTCTTTCCAAGTTGGTGGTGACCAAGTGTGTGTGATTCACTCCCCTCCTGTGGCCTGTGGCGGGGGTGGGTGCTGACTTCCATTGCTATGTTGGAGTAAGCTGGATGGCACGGGGCTCTTCGGAGTAGGCTTCTCAGCCGTCCAGGGCAGCTCCTCTGCCGGGCCAAGGTCGCCGCTCTTCTTCCTGTACCACCAAAACAAGGTGTTTAAAACACCGTTTAGGGCCAGTGTGGCGGCTCACCCTGTCACCCGGATGATTCCGGGGGCTGACACCTGACGACTGTTTGAGGCCAGGAGTTGGAGACGGGTCTGGGTAACATCTGTACTAAACGTGAAAAAGTCGCTGCGTGTGGCAACCTGTGGTGCCCGTGGTCCCGTCTGCTTGGGAGGCTGAGGCGGGAGGGTCACTCGGACCCAGGAGTTGTGGCTGCTGTGAACCCCGGTTACACCGCTGCAGCGGCCCGGGTGGCGGAGCCAGAGCCTGACTCTTAGAACAACAACAGACATAGTTTAAGACACCGGAGTGGCAGGCGCGGGGTGCCGCAGCTCACGCCTGTGATCCCTGCACTTTGGGAGGCCAAGGCTTGTGGATCACAAGGTCAAGAGATTGAGACCATCCTGGCCAACAGGGTGAAACCCCGTCTCTGCTGAAAACGTAAAAATTAGCCAGGCGTGGTGGCGTCCACCTGTAGTCCCAGATACTTGGGAGGCAGGAGAATCGCTTGAACCTGGGAGGCAGAGGTTGCAGTGAGCCGAGATCATCCCACTGTACTCCAGCCTGGTGACAGAGCTAGACTCTGTCTCAAAAAAAAAATTAGTTGGGCACAGTGGCACGTGCCTGGGATCCCAGCTACTCAGGAGGCTGAGGTGGGTGGATTGCTTGGGCCTGGAAGGTAGAGGATGCATTGAGCTGTGATCCCATCACTGCACTCCAGCCTGGGCGACAGAGGGAGCCACTGTCTCAAAACAAAACCAACAAAAACCCACAGGTGTGCCCTTCACATGCAGGGGCCTGGCGGCCAGACCCAAAGAGGCTCCTGTGTGGGGCTTTTCGTCTGAGCCCCTGGGAACAGCATCTTTGCCCAGGTCAGCTGCCCGGTTCGTCAGTGGTCCTGGCTGGCCTTCCTCACCAGCCGCGAACCTAAGGGCAGACCTCAGGTGGCCTCGCTCCCCTGTAAGTGGTAGGTTCCCAGTGGGTAAACAGGTGGATGGCCAGTGTCACTGGGCCTGGAAGCACACTCATGGCGGAGCCTGACTGTCCTGCCTCGGTGTCGGCCTCGGAGGCGGCTGGGCCCCGGCAGGGGCGTGCGTAGCTCCCAGTGCCCTGTGTGAATCTCTTCCCTGTGTCCTGCAGGAATCAAGAGAGATCCGGCCAAGGCCTTTGTGCCCAGGACTGTTATGATTGGGGGCAAGGTGAGTGACTTCCGTACAGTCCTCTGTGGTGTTCGGTTTGGCGACAGTGGGTGGGCAACCCACCATGTCCCCACTCAGGAGTTGGCTGCCCAGCAGTCACCGACCCCTCTGGTGTGCCTGTGGGGCTAGGGACCCTGTAGAGAGTCAGAACGGAATGGAAGCCTGCCTGCCCAGCTCAGCGGAGGGGTCCCCAGTGGGCTGCTGCTGCCCGCCTCAGAGGGTCCTTTCTCTGTGTGCCCATAGGGTTGCATGGTGCCCGGTGGGCACAGGGCGGCTGTGGCTGCTTCATCCCCTGCACATGCCCTGAGCATTGCCTGGTTTCAGATCACTTTATTTACTGTGACCTTCAGTCCTAGATGTGCTGTCAGCGAGTCCTAGGTCACGTTGTCATACCCGGCCCTCTGGCTGGTGTCCCCACCTCTTGCCCTGTTTCCCTGTTTCTTAGTCCTCATCAGGGACTGTGGGGCTGCTGTGCGGTGCGGTGTCCTTAGGAGGGCCCTGCTGGAGCAGTGGCCCTGTGAGTCTGGACTATGAGGCGCCCCAGCCCTCCGTGCAAGGCCGGGGTGTGGGGTGCTGCTGCCTGTGTGCAGCCTGAAGGCCACCCTCTCTCTGCCTTCAGTTAGTGGGAAGCTGGGCAGAGGGGCAGGCACTCCTCCAGGCTCCGCCCCCTCCCGACACACCCCATTGGTCTCTGCCCACTCCTGTCACCTGCTGTTTTTGAAGCAAATTTTGGAATTGTTTCATTTTATTTGTTAGTATATCAGTATGTAAAGTCCATAGAGATATGGACTTTGAAAAAGTTTTAAATGTTATGAAAATTTTAGGCCAGGCGTAGTGTCTCACGCCTGTAATCTCAGCACTTTGGGAGCTGAGGAGGGTGGATCGCTTGAGCCCAGGAGCTCGAGACCAACCTGGGCAATGTGACAAAACCCCACCTCTTCAAAAAATACGAAAATCAGCCGGGCGTGGTGGGGCATGTCTGTAGTCCCAGTTACTTGGGAGGCTGAGGCAGGAGGATCGATTGAGCCGGGGAGGTTGAGGGTACGAACTGTGACTGCACGACTGCAGTCCAGCCTGGGTGACAGCCAGACCCTGTCTCAGCGAAAAGAAAAAAGGGAAAAATTTAACCCTAGAGAAAAGCAGAACTGTAGCAAAACCATCAAGTATCCCCTAAACTAGCTGGAGCATTTCACAGCAAACTGCCCACAGTCTGACCCTTCACACACACGCCAGCATTCCTCTTCCTAAAATGACGTCTGCTGCCAGACCACCGTGGAGATAGACCCTGCAACATCACCACACAGTACCGCCATCCGTCACACCTAAGCACTGGACGGGGCGCCCGCGTCCTGAAACGTTCAGACACTTCGTGGGTGCCCGGCCCGGCCGTCTTTGTAAAGTGACGACATTTCTACAGGTTGATCTGAACCGGGGCCCAGCGAGCCCGCACCTTGGACTGGCCGCAGCGTCTCGGTTCTCTGTGGGTTTTCCCCGCGGTTGGTCTGTGCTACCCTGGCTCCTTCCGAATGCGTCCCTCCAGTGCGTCCCAGCTGTCCCGAGGGGCAGTTCTTGTGTTTCCTGTAAGTTGGCAGCTCTGGAAGTCCTGGTCTCTTTTACCTTGGACTTTTTGAAAACCTAACTACAATCAGAAAACCAGACTTGAGGCGGACACATTTCTGGATGTGGTGAGGTGGCCATCACCGTGAGCGCTCAGCAGAAGCCGAGGCCTCGGGGCCAGGGCAGCCTCGGGGCCAGGGCAGCCTCGGGGCCAGGGCAGCCTCGGGGCCAGGGCAGCCTCGGCAGCTCCCTACGGACCGTCCCAACACCAGGCTCCTGTGGCTCTGGTTTCACCCTCCTATAGACCCGGGGACCAGGAGCACCTCCAAGGACCTGAGCAAGGTGTTTTCATGCTAAAAACCTTCAACCTCCCCTCTCTAGGCAGCGCCCGGTTACCACATGGCCAAGCTGATCATCAAGTTGGTCACGTCCATTGGCGACGTCGTCAATCATGACCCAGTTGTGGGCGACAGGCTGAAAGTGATCTTCCTGGAGAACTACCGCGTGTCCTTGGCTGAGAAAGGTAGCCCTGGAAACCTGGGTTGGACAGAAAAGCCACTCCTGCCCGGGAACAGGCACTGTGCTGGCCCTGGGCCTTTTGTCCTCAGCCAGTTCAGCTGGGCCTGGACACCCAGGCCCAGCCAGCCGGGCTGTAGGCGAGCAGGGAAAGGCTTTGGGGAGTGCTTCCCGTGCAGTGCATGGGACTCACGGCGTGTCCCGGGGTGCCCTGGGTGTCACGGGCAGGGGCACCCTCACTGCCGCTCCTGCCTGGCCAGCCCTCTGCACCCTCCCTCCCCTGCCCTCTCTCCCTGCCTCTAGCTGTGCTTCTACTCTGGGCCCCTCTGCTGGCAGGACGTGCACCTGGCCAGTGACTGTGTGGGCCCCCAGCTTCCGCCGGCCCTCTGCCCCTCCTCCGCCCACGTCCTTGATCACCGCCTGCCTGCTCTGGGGCCACCACTGTGCTCCAGTGGCAGCACCTGCCTCGTCTGCGCTTCCTGAGGGCAGCTGGGGCCTGAGGGCAAGTTTAGCCTGGGCCAGTCCTGGGCGACCCTGGGATGTGCTGTGTGTGCCCTGCAGCCCATCAGTTCCCACCCCTGTGGGCCCGTCTGGACAGGAAAGAGATTTGCCCACCAGATGGCGGGAAATGGGAGCCCAGCCTTGCGCTCCCCTCCAGCCGCTGAGGGCCCAGGGCTCCCCTGGTTCAGGCCACCTGGCCTTCTCAGACTGCCATGGTGCAGGCCAGTGGGCTATCCACTGTTGTCCTGCAAGCTCGGTGGCGGTGGGTTGGGCTTGGTCCCTGGGTGCTGTCCCTGTGGCCTGGCTGCCGCCTTGGTGTCCCCATCGCTCTCCCTCTTCAGTGGTGCCTGGTAGGGGAGGTCCCTTGCACTCACGGGCCGGCTTGCCTCCAGCAGGGCCAGGAACTTCACTGTTGTGGCTCATCTTTGCATGCTCCTCTGACCAAAGTGTCCCCCGTCCCCTCGTGCTGCCCGGGGAGTGTCCCCCGTCCCCTCGTGCTGCCCGGGGAGTGTCCCCCGTCCCCTCGTGCTGCCCGGGGAGTGTCCCCCGTCCCCTTGTGCTGCCCGGGGAGTGTCCCCGTCCCCTCGTGCTGCCCGGGGAGTGTCCCCCGTCCCCTCGTGCTGCCCGGGGAGTGTCCCCCGTCCCCTCGTGCTGCCCGGGGAGTGTCCCCCGTCCCCTCGTGCTGCCCGGGGAGTGTCCCCCGTCCCCTCGTGCTGCCCGGGGAGTGTCCCCCGTCCCCTCGTGCTGCCTGGGGCTCCGCTCCTCATGTGTCTTTTGAGGCCAGCTGACTCCTGCTAATCTTCAGAGCAGGCTTTGGGGCGCCTGGTCTGGGGCCTTCGTGCTGGCGTCAGGGCCCCGTGTTCCCCGGCAGTGTTGCTGTGGCTGGCTGGGCTGCAGCCCGAGGTGAAGGTGGAGAGCAGGGTGTGCAGCCACGGTGTGTCTGGGTGTGCTGACCGGTACCGAGGGACAGGAATAGAGAAAGCGCAGGGCAGCTTGTGCCCACGAGGCTGCTGCCCCCAGCCTCTCCAGCCCTCCGGCTCTGTGTGAATCCACATTCCTCCTGAAAGGATCCAGGGAGCTGATCGATAGGTCCCGGGGATCCAGGGAATGGCACTGTCAGTCATCGAGTCAGGACGGGCCCCGTGGCTGGGCCTGGTTTCAGGAACGTTTTGGTGCAGAGGTCCTTTGTCACTTGGGGGCTCCTCACGAGCCTCCCTTGGACCCTTTGCCTCAAGGCTGCCCTGGTCACCAAGGGGAGGCCTGCAGAGGCGGGTGGCCATGTCCAGCCTGGGCCCCTGGGGGAACAGGAATGGGAATGGGAGCGGGGCCACCGCCTGGTCCCTCCATGCCCCAGCCCTGGGGGATGGGCTGGCAGCTGAGGACAGTGGGTCTCTGTCCCTGTGCTCCCCTCTGCAGTGATCCCGGCCGCTGACCTGTCGCAGCAGATCTCCACTGCGGGCACCGAGGCCTCGGGCACAGGCAACATGAAGTTCATGCTCAACGGGGCCCTCACCATCGGCACCATGGATGGCGCCAACGTGGAGATGGCCGAGGAGGCCGGGGCCGAGAACCTCTTCATCTTCGGCCTGCGGGTGGAGGATGTCGAGGCCCTGGACCAGAAAGGGTGCGAGCCCCCTTCCTGTGCCCCTGGGCACCTGGCAGCATGAGGATGGAGAATGAGGGTGTTTGGACAGGAACAGAGGCTGGGCCAGGCTCTTGGGGCCAGGCCATGATGTGCCAGGGTCAGTGCCCGCCCAGGGCTGTGTGCCTGCCTGAGGGGGTGACCATTCTCTCCAGGTGCACAGTGGATGGGATCCAGGCTCTGGGCGAGGCCCATGTGGAGATGCTGGCCTGCTTCTGTCTTGGCTCGGAGGCTGAATCTGTGGGGTCCAGACCAGGCACTCCTCCAGGAAAGGCCCTTTCCCCTGGGGAAGGTCTCCTAGAGGGACGCCCTCTGGGGCACAGGCTGGACACAGCCCCACAGAAATGGGGCTCGGGCTGGGCAGGACCTCCACTGCCAGAGACACTCTGCTGGGAGCACTCTGCCGATTTGGGGATTTGGGGCTTGCCTGCCGTTGAGGGTCCCTGGCCTAAGCTGTAACAGTTACAAATAGTTTAAAAATATTATTTTGGAAACATTTTACAGCTATCCTGAGCTTTATCCACCCCTCATGCCCCTCCATGGGCGGCACTGAGCTCGGGGCTCGGGCACCCATGCAGCCCATGTTCCGTTCCGACTGCACTGGGTCCTGTTCCTTTGTTTCCCATCCCCGGGTCCCATCAGTGCACCCCGCCGTGTGTGGCCGTCACATCTCCCCAGTGTCGCCTTTGCCTTCCGACTGCACTGGGTCCTGTTCCTTTCTTTCCCATCCCCGGGTCCCATCAGTGCACCCCGCCGTGTGTGGCCGTCACATCTCCCCAGTGTCGCCTGCTCTGTGACAGCTTCTTAGTCTTTCCTTGTTCTTCATGACCTGGATGTCCGTGTGGAATCCGGCAAGGGCCTGACTCCAAGTGATAATTACACAGAAAAGGCAGTGTTGCCTCAAAGCACTGGGGAGCCCAGGAGGCCTTAGGTGCGGTCAGGGTGAACACACAGACCTGTGTGCCCTTTCTGTGCCAGGCCATCCTGGGTGTGCCTGTCTGCCCACCCCCACTCCAGCTCTGCCTGTCCTGTCTGGTGCTGCTCGTGTTCTTCCTTTTCCATCTCCGAGGTCCCAGCCAGGGGTGCTCCTCTCTGCCTCCTGCCCCTCCGGCAGCCTGTTCTCAAAGGCTCTGCCCAGGATTTCCGTGAGCCAAGTTCTGAGTGGCCCTGTCCACTAGAAATGTGGCGTGAGCCACTATGTCCTTGCAGGTCTGCTAGTGATGACGTTTCTTTGAACAGTCGGAGGAGCAGGCGGGATTGCCTTTATGCCGACTTCACATCCTTGTTTGAGCTGGGCCCTGCTCAAGGGCCTCGTAGCCACCCATGGCCACTGGCTGCTGCCCTGGACCGTGCAGGCCTTGATCTCCCAGGGCCATCCTGGGGCAGGAGCCGTGCCAGGCACCAACATGGCTTATCCCCCACGCCGGCCCACCTGGGGCACCGGCTGCTGACTCCTGGCCCATCTCCTTGCAGGTACAATGCCAGGGAGTACTACGACCGCCTCCCCGAGCTGAAGCAGGCTGTGGACCAGATCAGCAGTGGCTTTTTTTCTCCCAAGGAGCCAGACTGCTTCAAGGACGTTGTGAACATGCTGATGCACCACGACAGGTGGGACTGGCCTCCCCGGTTGGCTGGCTGGGAGGGAGGGCCCTCCTGTGGGTTGGATATTCCACCTGTTTGGAGAGCAAAACCCATGCTCTCAGGATGCCTTCTCCACTGTGCCCATGAGACCTTACTGGGCAGAGCCTCAGATGCCAGCTGGGCAGCATGGCCTCTGGCAACACAGGGGGCCCTGGGTGTTGAGCCAGCAGCACAGTCTGGCCCCCAGGCCTTATGGACCAGTGTGCTCAACAGGAGGTGTCACCCGCTGGTTGGAGGTCCTGGGGGCAGCCGTTCCCCAGCAGGCCAGCAGAGGGAGCACGGGCCCAAAGCTCCCGAGGGTTGGGTGGGGGCTGCGGCACCCCGGTGGGTGTCAGCGCCAGCGACAGGCCGTGGTGAAGACGCAGTTCGCTTGCAGTGATGTAACATTATAATGTAGTGTTTTATTTCAGTGCAGTGAGCACATGATGTGGTTTGTCTAGAGTTCCAGACTTCGTGAGGCTTGCAGGTCAGGGCCATTCTTTACCCAGTTGGCAAAAGTTGAATCCGGCGAGGGCTGCAATTCGCCTGCCCTCCACTTCGAGCTTTGGGTTCGTTTATCTGCTGCTCTTCAGTGACCGTGTCACCTGTTGGCTTCAGTCACACCAGATCCGAGCACATGTTGGGGTCTGGGCTGGAAGCTGGGCCCTGCTGAGGTCTGTGATAAAGGAAGAGCTTTGAACATTGTGAACTCACGTTCCGGGAAATGTGCCTCTGACTTGACAGCGAACAGAAACACATGTGCAGATTCATAAACCCGGCATCTTTGTTCAGCACGTCAGGAACTGCAGGTCACTGTTTCCTGTGTAGGAAAACCCGTTAGACCGGAGACAGGTGGCAAATGGAGATGCCGATCCCTAGCGAGTGCCCCCTGCCCCAAGGAGGTGCCACGGCTCTCCGCCGTCTGCACAGGCGGCCTCTCCCTTCTGCAGCTCTAATGGCCCTGCATGTGGAAGAAGACGTGCTTTAAACGCCGGTTTATTTAAAGCAATGTTAGGTTGAAATAAGGTTTTTCTAAAATAGTGTCCCAGGACACAACTGTTGCTCACAGAGAAGCCCCATGGCCAAATGGGCCTGGCGCATCCTGGCTCTGACCAGCTGCGGGGGCTCCTTCACCCTGGGCAGGAGCAGGTGGAGGGATCCTGGCCTCCTGCCGTGAGTGTCTCCCCTTGGGACAGCGTGGGCAGGGTTCCCTGCTGCCCCCGCCTAGCCTCCTGCCACCCATTCCAGGTTCAAGGTGTTCGCAGACTACGAGGCCTACGTGCGGTGCCAGGCACAGGTGGACCAGCTGTACCGGGTGAGGCTCCTGGGCCCAGAGGCTGGAGGAGCAGCTGGGTGGGTCTGTGTGGACAAGTCGCATTGGATTATTTCCCAAGCTAAGCAGGTCGGAGGGGTTTGTTTCGGATTTGTCATCAGTCAGCTATGCCTGCCTTTAGGGAAGCTCCCATTACCCCGTCCCTTGAAAAAACAGCTCCTCATGGCCAAGAAAGGAATGTGGGGCCTGGAAACTGAGTGAGAGGCAGGCCTCTGGGAGGGACCTTCTCTTCCCTCACTTAGGGCTGACCTGGAGGAGAGCCTGGCCTGGTGTGGCCTTCGACCTGCGGCAGCTGTGAGGCTCCCTGGTGGAAGGAGAGTGCCTGGCCACGTCCTGCGGCACTGGACCTCCTGGGCAGTTCTTACCTGGTGCTCTCCCTGTCTTGGGGGCCATGTGTGCCTTAAGCAGCCGGGACCTTCTCTCCAGCTCCTGGCTTCCTGTTTCTAGTTATGTGGTAACTTTCCTGGTTAGTGGGGCCCCCTTTTCAACAGTTGACTGTAATGTCCCTTCCAGCAGGTGGCCCCAGGGCTTGGAGCTCATCTGGAAAGGCCTCAAGTTCTGGAATCTCCTGCTCTTAGCAGCCTTTAGCCCTGTGGCACCAGAGACTAACTAGCATCTCCTTCCTCGCAGAACCCCAAGGAGTGGACCAAGAAAGTCGTCAGGAACATCGCCTGCTCGGGCAAGTTCTCCAGTGACCGGACCATCACAGAGTATGCCCGGGAGATCTGGGGCGTGGAGCCCTCCGACCTGCAGATCCCAGCCCCCAACATCCCCCGGGACTAGGCACCCCGCCTTGGCGGGACCAGCGGGCTTTTGTTTTCTTGCTGACTCGCCACCTCTTTTTCCCGAGCACTTTGCCAGCCGCTGGTGGTCCTTGCTTTTCTCAGTACCATGTTTCCAGGAAGGACCATGGGAGTCGAGGCGGTTTTGAGAGACAGGGCAAGGAAGGGAGGTGCTAGGAGTGACATTCTCCTCGTTTCTTGTAAAGGAAGCCACAGTTCGTGGTACAAAGGTCGTGGCCAGCGCCACAGCCTCCGCCCACCTGCTGGGCTCCTCCAAAACTGTACGCATCTTGCTATAAGCTGATGTCCTTCGCTTGGAACCTCTGTATTCTGGGGTCTGGGCCAGTGGCCATAGTGAAGCCTGGGAATGTGTTTCTGCAGCATCTGGGCCACCAGCCACAGGGAGAGGTCCAGGCCATGCAGCCCCAGTCACCCTACCCAGCCCCGCCTCCTGGCCATGCTGGGAGGGGTCGGATCCTCAAGCCATCACCTTCACAGCCCTCTGCCCCTGCCCTGGCTCTGCACCTGGTATGTGGGTCATGGACACAGTTGGGGCTTTCCTTTTGTAGCCATCCTGGGCGTTCTGTGGGTGCTTGGGACCTGGGATGACTGAAGGGGACACAAGTGGGGACCTGTGTCTGGTGTCAGAGGCCTTGGTCAGGATGAAGCTGATGCAGCTTAGCTTGGTTTTGCTTATTCTAAAGAAAAAATAACTACACATGGAAATGAAACTAGCTGAAGCCTTTTCTTGTTTTAGCAACTAAAAACTGTACTTGGTCACTTCTGTGCTCGAGGAGGCCCTGCTGTGGGCGTTTCTGCCTGGCGGGGAACAGGTGTGTGCCCTCCCTCCGACTCCCGCTGTGTCCTGAGGTGCATTTCCTGTTGTACACAATGGGGCCACGCTCCATTCTCCCTCCCTTTCCACCGGAGCCACAGCCTCATCTGGAAAAAGGACCAAGTGGTCCCAGAGGAACCCGCTTCCTTTCTGCTTGGACAGCAGGCCTGGCACTGGGAGTGGGGCTGAGCCCCTCATAGCCTTGTCCCTCCCGAGCGCTGGCGACCTGCCTCCCACTGCCCAAGAGAGAGGGCAGGGAACAGGCCACCGTCCTTCCCTGTGGAACTGCTGAAATCTGGCACCTTGCATGCTGGACCTGGGCTTGTGGGAGGCTCTTTCTCACCCCGGCCTCCAGTGCCCACCAGGAGGATCTGCACACGATGCCCGGCCCACCAGAGCACTTCAGCCTTTTATTGAGTGGGGCAAGTGCTGGGCCGTGGTCGTGGCCTGACAGCATCTGCCCCAGACGGCATCTCTGTGTGGGAGGCCGTACTCCCCCCACCCTGACCACCACTGTGCTACTCATTGTTACTGCCTTGTGTGAGAAACTGATTAAACCTTCGTGGCTGTGGCTGGCTGACGTGGGGTCTGTGTTTTACTAACTACAGGTGGTGCTATGAGGCTGTGGGAAACGAGAGAACACAGGCCTGAGGCCCAGGGTGGTGCCGATGCAAAGATGAGACCTGCAAGTGGGCCGCAGGCCCCTCTGAAGTACACCCCATCATTCTGGGACTGAGGGCAGACAAGCTCGAATTCCCACGGCTGTGGGACCTGGGGCCACGTGCGCCCTAACAGCTGGCTGTTTTGTTTTTGTACCCCCAGGCTGGAGTGCAGTGGTGTGGGGTCAGCTCACTGCTACCTCTGCCTCCCGGGTTCAAGTAACTCTCCTGCCTCAGCCTCCCGAGTGGCTGGGACTACAGGCACCCACCACCTCACCCAGCTAATTTTTGTATTTTTAGTTTCGCCCTGTTGGCCAGTCTGGTCTCAAACTCCTGACCTCAAGTGACCCGCCCACCTCAGCCTCCCAAAGTGCTGGGGTTACAGGTGTGAACCACTGCACCTGGCCACGCCAGCTAGCTTCCCCCCGACTCCCGATTACAGAGTCTTGCTCTGTTGCCCAGGCTGGAGTGCAGTGGCAGATCTCAGTTCACTGCAACCTCTGCCTTCTGGGTTCAACTGATTCTCCTGCCTCAGCCTCCTGAGTAGCTGGGATTACAGGCGACTGCCACCATGCCCAGCTAATTTTTTGTATTTTTAGTAGAGATGTGGTTTCACCATGTTGGCCAGTCTGATCTCGAACTTCATGACCTCATGATCCCCCTTCCTCAGCCTCCTACAGTGCTGGGGTTACAGGTGTGAGCCGCCGCGCCCAGCCCAAGCTGTGTGTTTATATCTTGCCTCAGTCCCCCAACGAAAGATGCAAAGTAGCTTACATAGACCAGAAAACGAGGAAAAGATGAAGGCCCGCCCAGATAGAGCAGGTTGCCTCTACTTCGTGGTCAGGAGGAGAGCAGCCTGCTCCTCAAGAAGGGGCTGCCTGGCGCAGCGGCTCTTCAGCCTCACAGAAAGATGCTCTGTGGTGCCACTTGGGTCCCACGGCTCAGCTGTGCAAGGAGGTCACAACTTGGAGGCATGTGTCTGGGGCCATGAGTGGGCAGAACGGAACTGACACACCAGTCAGGGACGAGGGGCAGACCCTGGCCAGGAGGGCCAGTGTTCTCAGGAGCTGACCTCAGGAGCGTCTACTCAGCTGCTCCCCTGCATGTTCTCTAGATCTGACCCCAGCAAAAAGGGGCCTCTGGGCTCCCTGTGCCAGCCCACAGCTGCTGATGCTGGGCCTGCAACTTGGAGAAAGGGGAGGGCAGCTGAACCAAACTTCCTACTCCTGGCAAGTTTCTGAGCTGCTGGGACTGAAAAATTTCATAGTCTGAGGCTGAGTAATGGAGTGGGTCCCAAGTGGCTGGAGGCTCTGGGCTCTGAGCCTGGCTGGGGCTGTGGGTGGCTCTGCGTAGGGCTGGGACTTTGAGAGTGTACGGGGCACCTGGCATGGCAGGAGGTAACATTAACCCTTCTTGTGCTGCAGAGAGGCAAAAGGACCACCACCACGATTTTATTCTTAAATAAAGCTCAGTCTAAGGCCAGGTTAGGCATACAGGTGGGTAAAAGGGAGGAGGTGCAGATCCCAGGCACCTCCACTGTGGGTGAGTGGACCAGCCCAGGGGAGGCAGGGCGGCTGAGGAAGGCAAGCAGGTACACAAGGTAGGTGGGGACAGTGGAACCACTGGAGTCATTCTGTGTGCTGGGAAGGGGCAGAGAGAACCTGGGTCCCACATTCTCTGGGTGGTTCTGGAAAGCTCAGCGTGGTCCCGAGCCCCAAGAGTCCCCTGCTTGGACTCCCCTTGCCCAGCTCAGTGCAGCATCAACCAGGCAGTGATGGCCGGCTACTGTCAGTAAGTCTCCGAACAAGATCTCAAGCTGAGTGGCAGCAAGAAGGCCACATGCCTGCCACCTGGGCTTTCCACGCAGCCATGCCCAGGCCTCCGGGCACTGCAGGCCTGCAGGGGCCTCCCCCCGGCATCTGAGTCCTCTCCAGGTGTGAGCTGGCTCCTGTGCATCGCAGATGCTGGCCTCCCCGGGGCTCCAGGGTGCCGGGCTGCTGACTGGAGGAAAAGGGGAGGAGGGCAGAGGTCTTCATGCTTCCTTCCCACGGCCAGGCTCAGTGCTGGTGCTCAGGCTCCGACTTCCCCAGGAATTCCCTAGGCCACAGAATCAGGAGCCAATCATCTGAGGTCAGACCAGAGATCCCTCCCCACAGTCCTCAGTGCGATCTAGGAAAGGAGGCAGCCAGAAGCCCGGTGAAGACTCGCTCAGCCCAGGGCAGCACTCTGAGGTAGGCAGGGCACGAGCAGCACGGTGCCAAGTCAAAGGCCAACACACAGGCAGAGACAAGGCCAGGGCTCTGCTTCTTGACTCCAGCTTCGCAGTTACACACTCTGGTCTCGACTTTCTATAAATGTCTTCCTTTTATAATGGGGAAAGTGAGAAACGCAGAGCAAACCTGTGCTCCCTCAGCAACCCAGGCACCTGTGCCCGGGAATGGCAAACCGCTAATGGGACACAGCTCTGCCTCTGGAGCTTCCAAAGGTGGCTGAAGGAAAGCAGAAGTTACTCCTGGGATATACTGCACTAGGAGGTGATTCGGGCCACCAACTTCAGTCCCCTGCAGGGAAAAACTGGCACCTTGACCTACTCTTTGGAGTCAGCAGCCCCGTCCATGGGTCCAGTGCTCAGGGTCGAAGCACCACACACCCTCCTGGGCTCAGAAGCTTTGTCCCATGCACAGGGAGGGTTAGCATCTTGCCCAAGGCCACACAGCCAGGCGGTGGAATGGGGCTTGTGTCCTCAGGCAGGTAGGTGAGTCTGGACAGCAACCTGCACAGGGCCCAGGGCAGTGCAGCGGAGGGCAGGTGTTGGTCCGCTCCACATGCTGCCCTTGTCACCACTGCCAAGGCCTCACCCTCAGGCTTGGGCTCTGTACCCAGGCCCAGGTGGCTACTCATGACCCTCCGGTCTGCAGCCCATGTCCTGCCAGTGTAGGGCAGTCGAGCACAGCGTCCCTTCAGGAAGTAGCTGGGGACGAACAGGTTTTTGAGGCGCTGGCCCAGGGACAGCGTGCACACCTGAGAGGTGTGTGAAAGAGGCCTGACCTGCGAGCGGCTGGGGTGTCTGTGTCCGACTGCTCCCAAACGCGGCCACCTGTGAGCGTGTGTCCTGCTGTGTGTCTGTGTGGATCTATACACCTGTGTGACAGGGAGGTGGCTCGCCTTTCATGATCACGGGAGCAGTTCTGGAAGGGGAGATAGGCACTCCCTCAAAGCCCTCTGCCAAGGGAATGGAAGGCTCCCAGGTCACGGTGACTCTTGACCCCACTGAGGCCCCCAAGCAGCTTTAGCAGCTGCCACCTGCTTCATGCTTAGGTGTGAGCCACCACTGCCCAGACAAAGCCCCTGGTGGGAAGACAGTGGCTCACCTGAGGATCCGTGGGAGCTCGGGGCTCTTGTAGATGTATTTGTGCCTGTAGCCAAGATCTGAATGGAAGGGCACAAACTGCACTTTGAAGTCTCGGAAGCTTCGAGCTGGTGCGGCTATACTATAGAGCTGAGGAGAGAGAGGGCAGCGCCTGAGGCAGCAGCCTGGCGTGCAGGTCCCAGCCCGAGGAACACCGCTTGGCAGCTTCCCCTTCAACAGAAACCAGTCCAGAGTCCCACGTACACTGCTTCTGTCGCCAAAGCTGGTCAGGACCTGGGGGCCCGGGGTAGGCTGGTCAGGACCCAGGGGCCCGGGGTAGGCTGGTCAGGACCCGGGGGCCCGGGGTAGACTGGCAGGAGCTGGAGGTCCGGGGTAGACTGGCAGGAGCTGGGCCCAGGCTTGGCTCCTTGTCACACCCACTACTCGAGACACTGTCCTCACACCTTCCAGACCGCTCCTCTCTGGGGAGTGGCCAGGTGCCTGGGAGATGGCATGGCACAGTCTTGAGGAGCTGGGGCGAAAGGGTCTGTGCCTCAGGCTTAGCTGAGATGGGCTCGATGTGTCCACCTCAACCCCCACCTCCCACATCACCAAGAGTGGGTGGGCCTGAGCTGCGTGCTGCTGGGCGCCTCTGCATCCTGCCTCTGCCCTGTGCAGCTCCATGGTCTGTGTGCCTTACGGAGCCTGCCTGCGTGGGGGCTGTCAGAGCAGGAAGCGTTCCCAGCCCTGGGCTGAATCCGAAGATGAGGCCTGCACACACCCAACCAGGCCTGCGGTTTGCCCTGCCCTCACCATTACCAAGACCCAGGCAGCGTTCTCTTACCCTACTCTGTTGCTGGCAGTCAGAGCAAGTTCAGCAAAAGCAAACGCTGAGGCCCCACAGACAACATGGTCTGCTTTCCGTATCAGTACAATTTCAAAGGCAAGGAAACAGACTAGAAGTTTCTGTATCAGTTTTGACTGTGACTCCTACAATGGGCTTGAGATCCTCAGCGAGGGGTTCTCTGCCTTCAGCCCATAACTGACGAGCCCTTCCAGCTCTCCTACAATGGGCTTGATTGAGATCCTCAGCGAGGGGTTCTCTGCCTTCAGCCCGTAACCGACGAGCCCTTCCAGCTCTCCTACAATGGGCTTGAGAGATCCTCAGCGAGGGGTTCTCTGCCTTCAGCCCGTAACCGACGAGCCCTTCCAGCTCTCCTACAACGGGCTTGAGAGATCCTCAGCGAGGGGTTCTCTGCCTTCAGCCCGTAACCGACGAGCCCTTCCAGCTCTCCTACAACGGGCTTGAGATCCTCAGTGAGGGGTTCTCTGCCTTCAGCCCATAACTGACGAGCCCTTCCAGCTCTCCTACAACGGGCTTGAGAGATCCTCAGCGAGGGGTTCTCTGCCTTCAGCCCATAACTGACGAGCCCTTCCAGCTCTCCTACAACGGGCTTGAGAGATCCTCAGCGAGGGGTTCTCTGCCTTCAGCCCGTAACTGACGAGCCCTTCGCTGAGTCCCAGCCTGGCCTGGGCTCTAATAACGCAGGCAGCCACCCTGGGAACCCCGTGTGGGGACTGGAAACCACCACCTGATTATTGTTCTCGGTTCCTGATGGAAACAGCATCAGTGGGCCCCTGCCCCACCCTTGACATCAGACCGCCCGTGTCCTTCCCAAGCAGCCTGGAGGTGACGCAGGGAGGATGAGCTGGCCTCCTGGGCCTGGTGTGGCTGGTGTGCTGCCCATGATGCAGTGTGCAGGGGCTGCCTTCCTGCCTGCCCACTCCCAGCCTGGCCCACCCACGTTGGCTGAGTGTACAACATGCTGGCTGCATCAGAGGCTGAGGCCAGGACCCACCTTTCTGCCAAGCTGGAAGGGCACCACCGGGTCATCCTCAGCGTGCAGGATGAGCAGGGGACAGGAGATGTGCTTCACACTGTGGGAGGGAGAAGGGGCTAGGCCAAGACCCGGGAAAGGGCAGAGTTGCCCAGACCCTCTCTCCGCGGGCAGCAGGGATGTTTCGCGAAACATCCCAATTTCTGCTGGACAACCAAAGTTTTTACTAGACAACTAAAGTTAACCCTTCATCGTTTCTATGAACATCTATTCCAGCTAGGTGACAGGTGTCAATCACAGCTATATATCAATTTATTCACCAAAACTGGCCCCAGCATATCTTCTGAAAATTGAAAACCATTATTTTCCCAATAGATGTATTTTTTAAAAGTCACAAAACAATATTTGTAAGTTGAATAATTCAGGTGGGCCAAGAAACTTAGTGTAAATGAATGTTACTAGGAATCTGTTGGTAAAAAAAGCAATGCCCTCTAATTTACGGTCACTCCAACTCTTAACATTTAGAAGTGAATTAGGATTTTAGTAGGTTAGACAGATCCAAATCCTTCAGCAAATCACATAGCAGAAGTATGGGCTGCCAGGACCGGAGAAGCCTGGGCTCTCCTCTGCGGCCCTCACTGAGGGCGCCTGACCCGTCCCCTTTATCCCCGACAGTGCTGGATACTCCTTGAGGGCAACACTGGTGCACTCCTGGCACCTGCAGCAGGACCCGGTAGGGAGCCCCCATGCTGTCTGTCTCTGCTGCTGGCAGAAGGCACACACTCTTGGTTCCCGGCAAGGCGTTTCTGATGTGTGAGTCCCTCCAACCTGAGGCTCTAGATAAAAGTGTCAGAGCTCAGACCACGGCCCACCTGAGCTCAGGAAAGCCCACCTGCCCTGGGAGCCAGGCCTCTGACTTCCGGTGAGCGGAGGCTGTGGTCTCACCCAGGGCCACAGGCATTTCACGTGGCTCAGCTGGGAGAGTCAAGGCCAAAGGCAGTTTCAGGGGCATGGTACTCAACCTGGCTTTTAAAGAAGGAACCAGTTCATTTAGGTAATTCTTTTTCAAGTTCCAAAGCAGTAAATTTACAAACAAGCAGGGTTTGTTGCTTATAATGTTTGTTCAACTTTTCATTTGTTCTATTTTTATTTTTAGAACCAAAACATACTTGAGGGGAAAAAATACTCCATTTTTTTCATATTCTGTTTCAAACTGTAGATTTGAAAATAATTAAATATGTATAGGGTGGTTTACTTTCCCTCTTTTTTTTTTGAGATGGAGTTTTGCTTTTGTTGTCCAGGCTGGAGTGCAGTCGGGCGACCTCAGCTCACCGCAACCTCCGCCTCCTGGGTTCGAGTAATTCTCCCGCCTCAGCCTCCTGAGTAGCTGGGACTACAGGCTCGTGCCACCGTGCCCAGCTAATTTTTTGTATTTTTAGTAAAGATGGGGTTTCACCATGTTGACCAGGATGGTCTCAATCTCCTGACCTCACGATCTGCCCACCTCGGTCTCCCAAAGTGCTGGGATCACAGGCATGAGCCACCACACCTACTTTCCCTCTTTTCTGAAGAAATCAAAACCCACGAAATAAAAATATCACAGACATGGCCGGGTGCGGTGGCTCAAGCCTATAATCCCAGCACTTTGGGAGGCCGAGGTGGGTGGATCACGAGGTCAAGAGATCGAGACCATCCTGGTCAACATGGTGAAACCCCGTCTCTACTAAAAATACAAAAATTAGCTGGGCATGGTGGCGCGCACCTGTAATCCCAGCTACTCGGGAGGCTGAGGCAGGAGAATTGCCTGAACCCAGGAGGTGGAGGTTGCAGTGAGCCGAGATCACGCCATTGCACTCCAGCCTGGGTAACGAGCGAAACTCCGTCTCAAAAAAGAAAAAAAAATCACAGGCAATGTCAATACGATCTGAAAAAGGTTTTAAAAAAATCCTTAACTAGAATACTTAACTTTTGGTTTACCTAATAGATTTTTATTAATAAACTGTAATATTTTTCTATAACCAAACATAAATCAAATAGCTGAGGCAAAGTCAATTTCTGAAGAACAGTATCAGCCAGGCACAGTGGCTCATACCTGTAATCCCAGTACTTTGGGAGGCTGAGGTGGGCAGATCACCTGAGGTAAGGAGTTCGAGGCCAGCCTGACCAACAGGGTCTCAAACTCCTAGGCTCAAGTGATCTGCCTTCCTCAGCATCCCAAAGAGCTAGGATTACAGGTATGAGCCACTGTGCCTGGCAGGTGTTCTCTTTCTAGAGACCTGTTTGTTAGAGAACAACCCTAAATACTCTGAATTCCGCCCTATTTGATTACTGTGACTAAAGAAGCTTATCTAGGGATTCTCCGAGTTTTTCTAAATAGAAAAATTACTTCCTCTCCCACAGTACTCACTTTTCATCATTTGCAAATTTAATTCCACTGCTTGTAATAGGATCAAGGAAGAACCAGTCAAACCCAGGGAAGTATCGATATATCTGGAGACAAGATGGAAACCATTCTCAGAAGCATTGATTAAGATTTCCAGGCAAAGGTCAAGGGTGCAGATAGTTCAAGTTCAGGAATCTATAAGGCCCGAAACTACCCTAAGGGAGCAGGGGTGATACAGCCAAGGGGCCACCAGAGCTGTGCGCTGGCACCTTCTGCTCTGGCCGTGTCCTGGCTTTGTTGCTGGGGACAGGACACTCACCCACCAAGCTCCACAGACTGGTACGGCAGGGGCTGCCCTGAAAATGGGGCTCCCACACCTCCCAGCTAGGCCAGAATCCAGCCCAGACACCAGTGTTCCCACAGACACCAGGGCCGCCACCCTTGAGAAAATGGAGTCTACAGACAGTTTCCTCACACACTTTAAGATAAGTTAAAAGGCTCTCCTGGTCTGTAACTGAACAGCAAGAGAACAGGATGGACAGACGGACATAGGCCTGAGAATTACATGGCCAGTGGGGAACATGGGGATCACGAACCAAAGTGGGAAGGAGGGAAAATATCTGGCTAGGTTTTTTTTTTTTTGAGACAGAGTCTTGCTCTGTTGCACAGGCTGGAATGCAGTGGCACAATCTCGGCTCACCGCAACCTCTGCCTCCCGGATTCAAGCAATTCCCTGCCTCAGCCTCCTGAGTAGCTGAGGTTACAGGCACATGCCACCATGCCCAGCTGAATTTTGTATTTTTAGTAGAGATGGGGTTTCACCATCTTGGCCAGGCTGGTCTTGAACTCCTGACCTCGTGATCCCCCTGCTTTGGCCTCCCAAAGTGCTGGGATTACAGGCGTGAGCCACCGCGCCCGGCCAACTGGCTAGGTTTTAAGAGTCGGTCCAAGGCTCCATTCCCAGCTGAGGAGGGCATAGATTGGGTGGGGCCTGGCTTACCCAGAATTCCCGCTAGGTTTCACCTGGGCTTTACCCCAAAATACAACTGGGAGGCCAGACTCCCTGGTCCAGAGTCCAGCCCCGCAAGCACTGTCCTCATACACAGTTGTGGGGCGGGGGGGGGGCAACCGTAGCTCCTCGCCCGAGCAGGAAGGCAGTCCTGCCAATACAATGCAGTCAATGATGCCACGTTGTCCTGGCCTCCGGTGGGTCCAGATGCCATCAAATGACCCAACTATGAGCTGTCCTTTTACCTGGCGGCAGGTTATAAACATCTTGGGCAGCTCTGTGGCCGAAACTAGTATTAATTTTTAATGAAATCTGTATTCATTAGAATATTTAAATAATTTTAAATAATTATAATCTATCCTGTAATTAGTTATTTCTATGGTAATTATATTAATAATAAAAATTGAATTTTCATAAAATCTGTACTTGCCACTGAAAATGGATGGCTCTTAGCTTCTTCACGGATATTTGTGAATGGAGATTCCAAAATTAGGGCATCTGGAGGCGTCTCTAGATAAACAAACATGGAACTGAGAGGTGGGCAGGAAGCCAGAGACATACATGCGACCTGTGGGGCTCTGAGGGGCCCCAGACAGCACGGGGAGCCCACGGCACCTCCTCCCCGGTATCCACCTCGACAGGCCTCCGAGAGCTCCCGGGCCGCTCTGCTCACTCCTAAAAATCAGACTTGCTGATGCAGCCTCTCTGAGGCCAGGCCTGTGTGAGGCTCCCCAGCTCCACAGGTGTATCACGGGGAGGGTGGCGTGGTCAGCCCTGGGCGCCTCCCGAATGTCCAGCCCATGCTGCTCCGTGAGGACACTGCGCACCTGCAGCAGGGCCGGGACTCGGGAGCACTCTAAATGCCCACCACCATGGCTGGGGCCCAGCGAGGCACTCACCTCGCTCACAGAGGCGCCGCACCAGATTTGTTGCCACACTGGGAAAAAAGGAAAACACAGCTCAGTTGAACTATGATAAAATTGTTTGAGATGAGATGGGTCTTATGCTGCAAAGTGTTCAGAGGAGCCATGGGGTCTGTGAAGCTCCTGGAGTTTCAGAACAGAGCTGGGGAAATGGAGACACCTCTAGCACTGGGGGTGACCCAGCTGCCCCGCCACCAGCTGACCCCTGCAGTGAGGGTTGCATCCATAGCTGCCTCGTCCCTGAGGTGTGTCCTGCTGCCTCTTGCTGCCCGTGCCCTCCTATTGACTGGGCCGCCCGCTGGCTGGGGTGGCCAGCATCTGCCTGCACCTCTCCTGAAGCCCACCATGCCCACGGCCTTTTGCCATCCCAAGACCATGCCTCGTGGGCCCCATGCAGACAGCCAGAGGCATGGCCAGCGCCCCCCACTCACTTCTCTCCTAGATTCTTCCCAGCATGCAAAAGGGCTGCCCTGAAAGGAATGGTGGCAGAAAGGGAATGGCAGTGAAGATCTGGGGATCGGGCCCCTCAGAGACTGTGGACCTCGAATCAGCAGACGACTCAGGCTGCCCACAAATGGAGTGTGGAAATGCCTCCTGTCCTGACCAATGTGGGAGGCAAACCCCCCACTGTGCCCTCTCCCAGTTCTGAAGACACTTCTTCCTCAGGGCCAAGTCTCCCTGTGGACACGCCTTGACCTCCACTGCCTATGTCTGTCCCATGTCCCTTCCTGGAGGAGGAGCTCAAACCCTGTGGGGTCTCTTTACAGCTTCCCCCGCTGCCTCCACCACAGGAGAGGAGCAAAGCTGGTTGGGACTAGCAGTGCCGCAGCGTCCTCAGGAACGGTAGCCTCTCTAGATCCAGGCATAGGAGTCACCAGGAAGACTGCTGGGGAGTCCCACCAAAGGCCGCCTCCTGCTGGGAGCCCGTACCCAGTGCCCAGAGAGTGGCCCCAGATGTACACGGGGTTGTCGCCACTTCTTGCTTTGATCCAGTCAAAAACGTGAAGTGCGTCGTAAGTCATGCCCCGCTCAGACGGCGTTCCCACTGAGTCGCCCCAACCTGGGAGGGACAAACAGCAGGAGGTGAGGTCAAAGACAGTTCACGGAACCTGGACACACACACCTCCCAAAACAAGCCCAGAGCCAGGAGGGGACAGGGAGGGGCCCGCCCGGCCCGCCCTTCCAGAGTCCACAGACCCACCCAGGTCACTGGGCAGAGCATGCAGTGGGGAAAACGGGCACACCCCCACGACCCCTCCAGCCCTGGGGAAGGCAGCCCTGCCCCTGCTGACTGCACAAACCAGACGTCCCCTCACAGGGCCACTCTAAGTTGGTGAGTTGCAAATTTGAATGGCAAGTAACAGCGAGCTGAGTCAACAGAACAGATCACAGAGCTTCAGAGCTGGCACCGGCATCCTCAGGCCAGGGCCGGGGTGGGCCTCACCCTCAGTGGCGGGGGCGGGGAGGTGAGCCCACCTTCTCCCTGTCTTTCTTAGCAGACAGGCTAGTGAGGTCTAGGGCAGTGGAAACCTCTGTCACTCCCATCCTCAGCACTGTACTTCTTCCCTTCCTCCCCTAGCAGCATCCAGGATCCCCCACTCTGAGCTCAGACAAGCAGCAGGTCAGATGCACAGCCCACCTACCTCCTCAACACCAAAGGCTTAGTTGGGGGCAGGACAGGGAACAGAGCCCAGAGGCTCCCAGAACAGGGAGGGCATTTCTGGGTTCAAGGCAACTCTCACCCAGAAAGGGGAAAGAGGCTGGTTACCCTTAGGGTTAATTAGCATCTTGTTTGCATAACACAAAATACCCTCTCCACCCCACAAATTACAACCTCCCCAAGGGTCCCTCCTGGGGTCTCCAGCAAAGATGGAATGCAATTGTCTTTCCAGCAGCTCAACAGTGAGTCATCATCAGATGATCTGAAAGCACCACAAAGGTCAGAAAGCGCAGTTGTGCAGTGTAAGCAAACCACTTCCTGCCTCAGACACCAGAGGGAGGGGGGGAGCCGTGCAGAGGGCTAAGGCCAGGCTGGGAGGCAGGGACACCGGGATGTCAGACAGAGAGAGACAGGAACAGAGACAGGGACAGGAGGCAGAGACAGACACAGAGACAGGGACAGGAGGCAGAGACAGACACAGAGACAGGGACAGGAGGCAGAGACAGACACAGAGACAGGGACAGGAGGCAGAGGGATGCAGACAAAGGCAGCTGGAGTAAGAGACGGAGGGACAGTCGGAGATGGAGCCGGGAGTCTCGGTGCCACTTAGAAACATGGAGACTCCACGAGAACTGAAACAAACGGCTGCATGGATTTCGTTTCCTGAGAAGGACGGGAGGTGAGTGGGAAGAAGCCGCCCCTTCTGCCTCTCCTAAGGTCCTAGCATGCAGCAGAAGACAGCCCATGTCAGCATGGAGAAAAGAAGAGAGGGCAAACACTTTCCCACTCCTCATTCTGGAGTTTTTCCCAGCCCGTAACTCTCATCCTGATGGAACCTTCTTCCCTGCGGCTGGCAGCATGGTGGCCCCCAAGTGTCCACGTCCTAATCAGTGGCACCTTAAACGTGTTGGGTCACAGGTCACACTGCTGGGAAATGAAGGCTGTGAAAGGAATGGCAGCTGCTGACCGTGGCCTGAAGTAGCCACAAGGGTCCTCATCAGGAAGAGGGAGAGAGGAGAGTCAGGGTCAGAGCCAGGCGGCCCGGGACTCAATCACAGAAGGACTGTGAATCGAGGAACACTGGGCGGCCGGCTGGAAAGGGCAGCCAGTCTTTCTCCCTGAGGCCCTTCTCCCACTCTGACTCCAGAACTGCAAGATGCTACATGTGTGCTGGTTTAAAGCACGGTTTGTGGTAACATGTTACAGCAGGAAGAGAGAATTAACACAACCCCACATCCAGGTGAGCGCCGCTCTTTGTCCCTCCCATATCTCCTCTTGGTCTGAGGACAGATACCCCGCCTGGCCCCCAGAAGGTGAGGCAGCCACACTGCCATCATCATCTCTGATCTCTCCAGCTGAGGACTACATTGGGGAATACTTTTCTTTTTTTTAATTTTTTTGAGGCAGGGTCTCGCTCTGTCCCCCAGGCTGGAGTGCAGTGGCTTGATCTTGGCTCACTGCAACCTCTGCGTCCTGGGCTCAAGCTTTCCTCTCACCTCGGCCTCCCGGGTATGGGACTACTGCCACCTGCTACCATGCTCAGCTAATTTTTTTTGTATTTTTAGTACAGACAGGGTTTTGCCCTGTTGCCCAGGCTGATCTCGAATTCAAGCAATCTGCCCTTCTTGGCCTCCTAAAGTGCTGGGATTACAGGAGTGTGCCACCGTGCCTAGCCAGAATACACTTTAAAACAGTCACTCAGTCAGTTACAGTGGCTCATGCTTGTAATCGCAATACTTTGGGAGGCCAAGGCGGGTAGATGGTTTGAACCTTCACAGGCATTCAAGATCAGCCTGAGAAACATGGTGAAATCCTCTCCTAAAAAAATAAAATAGAATTAGCCAGGTGCAGTGGCACATGCCTGAGTTGGGAAGATCACCTGGACCCAGGAGGCAGAGGCTGCAGTGAGCTGAGATCACAATACTGCACTCCAGCCTGGGTGACAGAGCGAGACCCTGTCCCAAAACCAAACCAACCAGTCGCTCACTGTTAACACCAAGTATTTCTGTTGCCCATTAAAGCATAATGTCCTTAGTATGTATCAAACTAAATTCTTGATCTGTTCAGTGGCAAGCCCTGGTTCATTCAAAAAGGCAGAAATACTGAGGTACAGAAGCATCTATCTTCTCTCATAACAGTATTTTTTTTTTTTTTTGAAACGGGAGTCTTGCTCTGTCATTGAGGCTGGAGTGCAGTGGTGCAATCTCAGCTCACTGCAACCTTCGCCTCCAGAGTTCAAGTAATTCTCCTGCCTCAGCCTCCTGAAGAGCTGGGACTACAGGGGCAAGTCTCCACGTCAGCTAATTTTTGTATTTTTAGTAGAGACGGGGTTTCACAATGTTGGCCAGGCTGGTCACAAAGTTCTGACCTCAAGTGATGCAGCCGCCTCAGCCGCTTAAAGTGCTGGGATTACAGGCATGAGCCACCGTGCCCCGCCTCTCTTAACAGTTCTTACTGTCTTCGTAACTTCAATAAGACAAACTTCAATGAGCATAAAATGTGTCTGATGTCCAGCTGCAGAGACAGTCTGAGTCCAAAAAAAGAAAAAAAGACAGTATTTTCTAATTTAAAATGTTGCAGGTTGGGTGCAGTGACTCATGCCTGTAATCCCAACACGGGAAGGCTGAGGCAGGAGGATCCCTTGAGGCTACGAATTCCAGACTAGCCTAGGCAACACAGCAACACCCCATTTCCACTAAACACAAACACAAGAACAGCCGGGGTGGGGTCACGTATCTGTAGTCCCAGATACTCGAGAGGCTAAGGCAGGAGGATCCCTTGAGCCAAGGAGCTCAAGGCTGCAGTGAGCTATGATCATGCTACTGCATCCAGGTTGGATGACAAAGTGAGACCCTATCTCAAAAAAAAAAACGTTGCTGACAGGGCATCTGATGGGGGCTCCACGCGCTGAGCCTCCCCTACCAGAAGGGGCTCTCCCAGCAGGTCCATAAGGGGCTTTGTCAGGACTCAGAACACCACCACAGCACAGCTCACGCAGGCACTGGCCTTGCTCCAAGCCTCTCCAAGTGAGGCCTGCCCATGGGATACCACCAGGAGGCAGTGGAATTGTGCTCAGATGTTTCAGAAGAAATCTCACCTCTGTAGTCAAAGGTGACCACATGGTAACCAAGGGAACTCAGCACCTGTAAAGTGAAAAATAAATCTTTTGGCAACAAATCCAAGCATCTGAATTGAGGGCAGCGTGCCTCTTACTAAACTCATCCAGCTTTCCAGCCTGTGCCTTGTATGCAGTGGTGGCTTCATAAAGACGGTGTGACGTGCTGCCTGACTCCTGACTGGGTTTCATGAAATGCAGGTACCAACTGCCGTGGCAGGACCTGCTGACATCCCTGCCTGGGAATGCAGGAAGGATCCCCTTCCTGCTGCTTAGACGCTAGGGGCCGGGTGCAGACTCCCCAAGTTCCCAGGTTGCAGTCCACTCATGCTGCAGGGCAGCCTCTGGGGACAGACGGCTCCCCCAGAAGGGGGGCCTACACTGTGCAGAGACCCCATATGGGGACCCTTGCTACAACCCAGTATTTCTTGGATTGTAAGAGCACTTGTCAATTTTGTTACTTTTCTTTTTAAATCCCTACAGACGAGCTGACCTCTCTCTTTCAGATAACTCTTCACACACCCACCCCGTGCCCTTGCTGGGGCGTGCCCAGACTGCCACATCAGGTCACCCAGAATCAGCGCTCCCCTCTTTAGGGAGGGAGCCGGGTGCTTCCCCAGGGTAGCCTGCACTTCCCTGCCAGCTCCTAGCCACTGCAGAGCCTACACCCACATCCAACCTGCTCCAGCCCTGTTGACCTCAGCAGGGTGAATCATTTCTTTTAACAGAAACCTTAAAGAAAGACCAGTAACTTCTCGAACTCTCCCCACCTTTCCTGATTTAGTGCAGTTTACTCCAGGGGGAAAATCCTCCAATAGCACGGCGCGGGGTGTGCTCTTGCTTCTGTCTATGACCCCTTCTGCCCTGTGGGCCAGTACAGAACCCTCTGAGGGGTAGAGCGAGGCTGTTCCAACAGCATCTCCTGGGCTCCAAGACCCCAGACAACCAGGTAAAGAGTAAAACCAAGTAACCAAGCATAAGCGAAGGTTTGCACACCCCGCCCTAGGCACTCCTGTACCTGGGGAGCCACGCAGGCACTCCCACTGGGTGCCTGGAAGCCGATTCAAATCCCGCCTGCATGCCCTGCCGGGGTGAGCCTGATCTAGCAGTCAGTGTCGCAGCACCTGGAGCACCTCGCTTCTCTTTTCATTTTATACACAAGTAAGGTAACACTGAAAACAACCTCCAATGCCATTTGTGCAGTTTGCCAATATTGGCCCTTGGTCTGCCACACCCATACATTCTGATTTTGGGGCCCAGCCCTAGAGGCAGTGTGATGGGCAGTCACAGCAGAGCAGCCAAGGCCCTACCTTCCAGCTCGCTCACCCACCCAAAGTTTGCCCAACAAAAGTTGGGCAAACATGGTGGCTCACTCCTGTCATCCCAACACTTTGGGAGGCCAAGGTGGGAGGCTGGTTTGAGCCTAGGAGTTCGAGATCAGCCCGGGCAACATAGGGAGACTTCATTTCTACAGAAAACAAAAATTAGCTGGGCGTGGTGGTGGCATGCACTTGCAGTCTCAGGAGGCTAAAGGGGGAGGATTGTTTGAGCCCAGGAGATCAAGGCTGCAATGAGCTGTGATCGCACGACTGCTCTCCAGCCTGGGCAACAGAGCAGGAGGACCCTCACACAGAAACAGCCCAGCAATGGTTAACTCTCAAGCTGTGAGTCTGGTGACTCCCTTCACTTTCTGCCCTGGAAGGAAAAGCTCAGGGAACAGGTGTGGGTGCCGCCTGCACTCACCTTGTAAAGCTCCACGCGGTGGTCACCTCCTCTGGGGAAGGAAACGGGACATGGTATGAGTGATCTTCTCAGAGTTGGGCCCCAGGTCAACTCATCCTCTGTACCCCAAACCAGGGAGGGGCTTATGAAAGAGGGCGACCTCCTCCTTGGGTCCCCCTAAGTGGCCCCACAGTCGCCTGTGGCAGCGCTGTGCTAAGGAGCAGATGGTCTTAGCAGATGGGGGACATTCCTTAATGACTGACTTTTCAGTAGGTAACGCACACCTACAACCCCAAACTAGAAAGACACTACAAGAAACACAGCAAGGCTCCATCCACCCCGCCCCAGCCCCTCCCAGCCTACCTGTGCCAGGGATCCCCTGTGTGGACAGAGGGTGAGCCCCAAGGGACCTGTGAGGGCAGTTTCTGCCCTCACTTCTCGCTCCATGCATCTCAGCTGACCTTCAGAACTCTGCTTAGCCGCACTGCCCTGGCCTCATCTCCTGGTCATCTCTGCTGTTTCCCACCTGCCACTGACTTCCATTTGCTCCCGTGACCACCCTGCCTTACAGCCTTTCACATGTATGTGATCTGCGCATGGGATATGCTCCTAGAATCTCCTCACAGAGACCCTGAAGTGCCGGAACAGTTGCCTCCCACCAGCTACAGCTTCAACGTGCATGTCACTACTGAGACTGAGCCCGTTCGGCACATACCCCCCGTTTGTGCTTCCTCATCTGAGGCCTATTTAGGCTTCCTTCCTGCTTTCTTTCCGGTTGTTGGCCAGCTGTTACCCTGGACCGACCCCACAGCAGGGACAAGGGCCACCTGGGAGGAAGGGGGTCCCACTCCACACTCCATACTCCCCAGCTGTGCTCCTCCTTCCTCAGCAATGGTCTCACCATCTCAGGTATGGGGTCATGAGTGTTGCTGGTGGGAGACCAGGATGAGATGAAGGAGGAAGCCTTGTACAGAAACAAAAGTATAAAGGGTCAGGGTGTGGTGGTTCACGCCTGTAATCCCAGCACTTTGGGAGGCCGAGGCAGGCGGATCATTTGAAGTGAGGAGTTCGAGACCAGCCTGGCCAGCATGGTGAAACCTGTCTCTACTAAAAATACAAAAATTAGCTGGGCATAGTGGCGGGCGCCTGTAATCCCAGCTACTCGGGAGGCTGAGGCAGGAGAAGCATTTGAACCAGGGAGGCAGAGGGTGCGGTGAGCTGAGACCGGGCCATTGCACTCCAGCCTGGGCAACAAGAGCGAGACTCCATCTCAAAAAATAAATATAAATAAATAAAGGAAGGAGTTTCAAGACAAGGAGGAAACACTGTGAAATATTTTCAGTTATCGTTGTAGAGTTCACAGCGGCTAAGTTTCTACAATTTCCTACATTAAGCAAAATGAACAGTTGCTGGGAATCCAGGGGGTCTGGACCTCAGGAAAACCTGGTGGTGGATCCTGCAGACCAGTGAAACCCCACTGGGGATGCACAGGACAAAGAAAGCAGGCAACGTGGGGGTGGTAGGGCCTGCAGCCAGGCAGTCTCTGCAGGAGTTGGGGGACAAAGTCAGAGCATCTCTTCCCAAACTAAAGTTACAGGCGGGTTTTTTTTAACCACGTGATGGGCACTGTAGAACTGAACCTTATTCATAGCCAACCACAGTTCCCTCATTTATAAAACGATGCTGCAAGAGCTGTTTGTAGTCGCCTGTTCTTTGAAAAGCAGAAGAGAAACCCCTTGCAGCTTGTCTCAGACAAAGAAGAAAGCAAACTGTGCAGGACAAGCCTGATTCAGGAGCTGCCCACGCCGTCCCTGGCACAGAAACCGCCTCACAGGCCATGCCGCTGGAATCTTTCAGCAATGTCCTCTGCACAGCTCCACCATGCAGACACCCACTTAGGCCTGCTTTTCCCTCCAGAAGGGCCCGGCATGGCTCTCCTTGCTGGCTCTGCTATAAAATGTTTGCCCCCAGCCCTGAGACACCCTGGTGCCACACTGGCCCTCGCCCCGGCCCTAAAGTGACCCTGTCTCCATGCTGGGTCTGCCTCTGCACTGGCTCCTGGCTGCCTCGATTCACACACGAAGACCGTCGTGGTTCTCAAACAACGCTTAGTTCAGAAAATGCATCCATCCCTGTCTGCTCCCTGCCCTGCCACCCCGCACCCATGCTGGGCTCTCCCAAAGAGGCTCTTCTGAACACCAATCACGTGGTGTGAAAGGAGCACCAGGCTGCCTTTAAGGCAGGGAGAGCAACTCCAGTGCAGCCAGCTGAAAGGACTAACCATTAGACTCACTCAGGAAAAGCATCTGAAATAAAACCGGGCAGGGTTGATCAACCAAATACTGCATGTACTTCACCAGCAGCCCGTTAGGGTGAGCACGGGGCTCACAGCCGGAAACAGAGAGATCACACTGTAGGGCGGCCTGCGAGGACCCCAGCACCTGCTGCCTTCAGCCTTCCCTCCCGTCCTGTCTCAGCACCTGCCACCTTTTTTCTAGGAAGTGTGCCTTCTCCTCCAGGGCTGCCCTGGCTCCAGCTTCACCTGTCTGCACCCTGGAGCTATCTTACAGGTAACAAAGATCTGCCTGCCACTTCAGGCCACATGACACATATGGAGAAAACCAGCTGCCAGTGAGATGGAGAAAACCAGCTGCCAGTGAGCTGGAGATGCCCGTTCCCAAGGGCCCAAGGCAGCCACAGCCAAGTGCCATCATGACCCATCCTCAGAGGGACCCCGAAGCCCTCATTCTCTGAGAAACCCTGCTCCCCAAATCACATACCAGTGGATGGTGTGCCCTCTGAGATTACAACAGGGAGAAAAAAAAATGTCCCTCTGGCCGGGGAGCTCAGCCTCCTCCATCTCAACCCAGGCTGGAGTTCCAGATAAGGGGCATCTGCACGCAGCTTCCCATGCTTGGTCTCCAAGGAATGCATCCCTGCTGGCCTCAGCCTGTGGGAACGCTGCTTCGTGTAAAGTGCGCCTAAACTCTGCCGTCCCCCAATCCCGTAAGAACTCTGCCTTTCCCTTTGTTGCTGGGGGTCTCTCCCTCGTTGCAGTAGACCCGATTTTGTGGGACCTCGGGTTTGCT
The DNA here is from genome assembly GCA_031835075.1 of Saguinus oedipus. Classification (NCBI taxonomy): domain Eukaryota; kingdom Metazoa; phylum Chordata; class Mammalia; order Primates; family Cebidae; genus Saguinus; species Saguinus oedipus. Next base: position 613,880 of record CM063173.1, on the reverse strand, counting down.
CTTGCTGGTTTCCAGCAGACTGGGCCAGGACATTCCCACTCTAAAAAGGAGCCGTGCTCCACAGTGAAGATGGGCTCTCTCCCTCACCTGGTACCTGCGTTCCCATGCAGGTACAGAATGATAGGGTGGCTGGAAGCCAAAGCATCCTCGTACCACAGCTGGTCTTTGCCTTGGGCGTTCTTCCACCAGACGGCAGGAACAGTGTGCCTGGAGACAAAAACAGAGGGGAGCACAGGATCAGATGCTCCTTCTATCCTCATCTGGCGACTGCCTGTGGTATTACTTAATCAGCTCAAGTCCGACATCAGGAAGCTGCAGACCCCATCTAACTACAGGGGGACAGATGGGGGCGGGTGGTAGAAAACTATCCCGTCACTAGAATCGATAACCACGGAACTGCAGGCTGTGTGGATGGCGCTGATAGCTTTAGCAGGAGCGTTCCCTGATTGCCAGACAAGCCTCTTCTGGGCCACAAAGGCTGGCACTGTGGCAGTCACCACTGGGGCCTGGCAGAGAAGCAGCACTTAGTCCATCCCAAGTAACAGTGCTTTCCTCATACTTATCCCACATCCTAGTTAACCCCACGCTTAAACTGTCCACAGCTTAACTCATAATGAATTTCAAACAGTGCACGCTATCACATGTGCTAATTCAGCAACACCGATGCTTGTGAGCCAGACTAGAAACCGGGCCATAGCAGACGCCATTTCTAATGTTGAGCAGATGCCAACTTCCCGGCCTGCTCATGGTCCACGCCTGGGCAGGCGCTCTGAAGCCACTGGGCTATCTAGCCAAACCTTTCTTCAGAGAGATACTACAGTTAGTTTTAACTCAAGCCAAATCGAACACTGTTAATCACTGGGGAGGGTCCAAAAAACAGCTTTTCTGTAAAGCTTATTCAAACTCATTCTGGATACCGTGACAAGATTCTCAAAAAAATTAATGGCCAACTTCTTATTTTCTAGATCTTAAGCTTCAGCATCTCATTTCTTTTCTTTTTGAGATGAAGTTTTGCTCTTGTTGCCCAGGCTGGAGTGCAGTGGCACAATGTTGGCTCGCTGCAACCTCTGCCTCCCAGGTTCAAGCAATTCTCCTGCCTAAGTCTCCTGAGTAGCTGGGATTACAGGCATGCGCCACCACATCCGGCTAATTTTTTGTATTGTTAGTAGAGATAGATTTTTCTCCATGTTGGTCAGGCTAGTCTTGAACTCCCAACCTCAGGTGATCCACCCGCCTCGGCCTCCCAAAGTGCTGAGATTACAGGCATGAGCCACCGCGTCCGGACTCTGCTTCAGCATCTCACTTCTAATGTCTCTCTGATCTGTTCAAGAGGATCACATTTTGGGGTGGATCTAGTCACTATGATCATCACTCCCATACAGTTATAAACCTGAGAGACAGGATGGCACATTTTGAAGGTGCTGGGAGCTGATGTGCTTCCAGTAGCCAGCCTGCCCCAAACCTGGGCTCCTGATGAAGAGCCAGGAAGCTCCCAGCCAGCAGAGGGACCCATTCCTGGGCCTCCCCTCTCAGCAGACAGGCGATGGCCAGGCACCACCAGGTTTGGCCCCCAGGCTTCACTCTAGGCTTTGAGGCCCTCCTTTCAGGAAGCTGGTGAGACGGTCTGATGAAGTGATGGTGGAGACAGTTGGTGAGCTGGGCCTGCTGCTGCTTGAGGGTCCACTGTCATTGTGACTGCAAAGAGCATGGGAGTGGACAGCAGCCACATCCAACACACAGCTGGCTGTCACTGCTTTGAGACTTGGTATCACTGAACAAAACCTTTTTGGGTAACTGAAAATGTATGCAGGTGTTGTTAGTACTTCCAGCCTAAGTCTCACCACCATAAACACCCTCCTACAACAGGACAGACTCGTATTAACCAAGAGGAGGGCTGACCAAGTCCCGCTCAGCAGCTCTGTGCAAAACAGGTCATGCTTCAGACAGAAACCTGAAGATGCCCACAGACACACACTCGTCAGTAAATGCTAGAGTAAATCAAATCAGAAAATGACCAAAGACTTTAATCCCAGCACCAACTACTAAGAACAAAAACCTCCCTTCTCATTTTATGTTCTTTACTAAGGACCACTGTTAGAAATGTCTGAATGTTCTCTCATCCACACTGGGAAGCTACTCACAGCATTTCATTTAGAAGCTTCTCACATACACAGCGATTTCTGAGACAGCGGAAAGGGACATTATGGCTAGTGAAAAATAAACTCAGCTAGATAAAGAGGCTGTGATTCAGGCTTGCTTCTCAGAGAAAAAAAGGAAAGGCCACCGTGAGGTTGCTCAGTTTTAATTCAGTTGTTCAGAAGCACAAGTTGTATACAGAAGACAACATTAAAATGTACTCCAAGGAGACACAAAGAAGCCACAAGACTTACGCTCAATGTAAATTTATGGCTTAAAAAAGTAAATGCTTAGAAGACAGCCGACACCATCACCATCGGCTGGTGAGAAGCTGTATGTGAAAGAAATCAAGCTGTTTTCAGTATCTAGATGTTCAAACCAGTGTTTGCAATTCTTCCCTTATATTCTTTCTTTCTTTTCCTTTTTCTTTTCTTTCTTTTTTTTTTCTTTTTTTTTTTTTTTGAGACAGGCTTTGCTCTGTCATCTGTCACCCACACTGGAGTGTAGTGGCGTGAACTCAGCTCACTGCAACCTCTGCCTCCTGGGGTCAAGTGATTCTCCTGCCTCAGCCTCCCAAGAAGCTGGGATCACAGGCGTGCACCACCACGCCTAGCTAAATTCTGTAGTTTTAGTAGAGACAGAGTTTCACCATGTAGCCCAGGCTGGTCTCGAACTCCTGGTCTCAAGTGATCCACCTGCCTCGGCCTCCCACAGTGCTGGGCTTACAGGTGTGAGCCACTGTGCCTGGCCGCTTATAGCCTGTTTCTACCTTCTTGTTTTTCCTAAAAACAAGGCTCTCTAGAAATAATCATCTGTTCACAAAGCCTTTGCTGTTTTGAAAGCCTCCGAACAGAGTTCAAAGTTATTTCATCCCTCAATCTTAGGATCAAATTTACTAAGGTCTTCCCTTTAGAAAAGAAAGAGGTAAAGATAAAAATGAACAACATTTCAGAGGCCACTGCCAGAGACAGTGCCAGCTCAGCCAAGTAGGGCCTTTTCCTGCTGCTGGAGGGGCTGCAGAGCTTACTGGCACTCACCAGACTCCAACGGACACATCTTCCTCTGGCTGCAGGTAGTAGTTACACGTGTGATTCAAACCTTGATCCTGTGGTTTTTTCAAGTCAATGAAATAGGGAACCCTCACTGTAGGAAACAAAGAGATGGAAATTAGCATCACTGGCAGTAGATGAATACACACACACACACACACACACACACAGAGACATGCACACAGACATGCATACACACACGTGCACACATATGCATCCACATGTGCCCCCCACACACAAATCCACAGGTGCCCACCCACAAGCACACACACACACATGCATACCCACACCCACACACTGCAGAAGCTCTCAGAAACCACCAAGTTATTTTCCTGTGCAATCCTGCAATGGTGCCAGATGTGCAGGCCCAGCCTCAGGAGGGTAGGGGCCGAGGCCAGTGTGGACAGATACTGAAGTGAGGGTAAGGTCTGCGTAGAGACTGGATCGCTGAGGTCTAAGGTTATTCAAGGTGTGAGAAGATGCAAATGAGCGAAGGAAAGATCCCCAACAGGTCTGAAGGATAGGCTGGCCAGGAGGGAGGCTGGGGAGGCAGAGCCTGCGAAGAACACAGGTGAGCCTGGTGCCAGGTGGAGTGGGAAGGACAGCAGGAAAGGGGATTGTGCTGTAGGACCTGATGACCAAAAAAGGTAAAGGGGATTCCAAAGTTTCTAGGACTGCTGCCTAACACAGAGAAGACAGCAGAAGGTGAGGTGTGGGAGCAGCGAGAGGGGTGAATGCACAGGACTCATGCAGAGCAGAGTGAAGTCAGTGCAGTGGCCCAGCAGAAATCCTGCATTAATCAGGTCATCTGCCAGTAGGGCAGTGAGTGAATTAGCCAGCACCCCAAACTGTGGAAGACTATGGGGCCCTCAGACCTGGAGGATCCTCCAGGACCTGTGGCCAGATGAGAGCAGGAAGGTCATCATGGGTGTGGGTGCGGCTGTGGTATCCCCAATTTTTATTGTAAAAACGTGCAAACGAAAACCCCCATGTCTGGCTGGGAGGAAATACAGAAAGAAGCCAGCTTGCTCGCACAGCTTCAAAATGTGTATGGGGAGAATGGGAGCAATTTTTTCCTTATATATACCATTGTACCCGTTTTTTTTTTTTTTTTCTTTCTTTTTCTTTTTTTTTTAGCTCTTGTTGCCCAGGCTGGAGTACAATGGCACAATCTTGGCTCACTGCAATCTCTGCCTCCTGGGTTCAAGCGATTCTCCTGCCTCAGCCTCCCGAGTAGCTGGGATTACAGGTATGTGCCACCATGCCCTGCTAAGTTTGTATTTTTAGTAGAGACGGAGTTTCTCCATATTGATCAGGCTGGTCTCGACCTCCCAAAGTGCTGGGATTACAGGCGTAAGCCACCATGCCCAGACCACCGTTGTACTCTTATTGCTTTTGTTGAACACAACTTTAAAGTAAGTTTAACACAAAAATGAAAAATTTAAAATAAACCCATAAACCCTGAGGTGGGATTTGCCTGCCTTATAAAATGGCAACTCCCAAAAGAGACAGTGACAGAGAGCAGTGTGGGCCTGGCTTCTCTTCGGCTATCTCTGGTGGACAGGGGTTGCATGAAGAATCTCCCACGTCCATGTGGCACACTGCACATCTGGCCTCACTTCCTCAAATGTCACCAGGCTGGGCTCACAAGGACATGGGGACACACACTCCTTCCTAGAAACTCCCTGAGCGCCTGCGACCACGTAGGGAGACAGTTCCTCCCACCAGGGCTGCAGGTCATACCCCACCTTTTTAATCCATCTCTTCCCCAGGAAGCAGATACACCTTCAAAACTTTAATAAGAAATTTCTCTCAAAAGAAAAATGGCAGGCTGGGTGTGGTGGCTCACACCTGTAATCCTAGCATTTTGGGAGGCCAAGGCAGGTGGAAAACCTGAGGTCACGAGTTCGAGATCAGCCTGGCCAACATGGCAAAACCACGTCTCTGCTAAAAATAGAAAAATCAGCTAGGCATGGTGGCTTGCACCTGTAATCCCAGCTACTTGGGAGGCTGAGGCAGGAGAATTGCTTGAACCCAGTGGGGCGGAGGCTGCAGTGAGCCAAGATCACGCCACTTCACTCAGCCTGGGCAAAAGAGCGAGACTTCATCTCAAAAAGAAAAAAATTCAGCAGCCTCTTCTGCAACAGGACATAATTGAAGAAACTGGTCATTTTACCAAAGCTTTGACTGGAATGGTGTGCTTTCCTTCAAGGAGGCAAACTTGACTTGTGGAGCCAATAAAAGCCCCGTGGGTTAAACTGGTCGGTCCCTGTTTGGGAAAGAATGTCACTTTCTAACAGGCCCAGGAGCCCCAAGTTATTTTAGGACCTCAAGAGGAGAGGAATTTACCAAACTCATGGGTATTTGAGGGTACAAAACCATGGTTAAAGTCAGCTTTTAAAAAGTCTTAACTGAGATTTCTTATGGAACAGAGTGCTATCAAAGCCAATTTTAAAAGCCTATGCAAAAAATAATTATTTGTGTTGTACTTTATGCAAATAATCAGGCCAAGTATAATAAGGCTAAAGTTTATTTTGCAGACAAATCAGTCCTTTAATGATTTGTTTTTTAATAAAACTGGGGACTGGAGAGAGAAAAAATATGCTTCAAAAACACTGCTACAGTGTAGCTGTTGTTGGCTGCTCAAAAACCCCGCTACAGTGTAGCTGTTGTTGGCTGCTCAAAAACACTGCTACAGTGTAACTGTTGTTGGCTGTTCAAAAACACCGCTACAGTGTAACTGCTGTTAGCTGTTCTTGCATTTTTCCTGCAGTTTGAACTAGATCTTAAATTCTTTGTGGGCTGCAAGTCACCAAACTAATGCATTCAAATCTTCACTTTAAAACTGGGAATCGTACTCCTTACCCTAGTACCCATTATTTACCTTACAGTACACTGTTTCCTTAAATGCAGTGCTATCACTATAGATGACAATACAAATCCCTGGAAACCCTGCCAGGCCTGTGTGAGTGTGCAAAGAGAGCTGCAAAGTGATTCCATTTCTCTCACCTTGGGGTAAACAACTACCCTCACTACACACCCCTGGCCAGCAGGAAGAAGTTAGAGCTGTCTTTGCCCTTTCTCCATCTTCATTAGCCAACACTTTAAGATTAAGGTGTTATGAAACCCAAAGGGGGCCAGGTGTGGTGGCTCATGCTTGTAATCCCAGCACTTTGGGAGGCTGAGGTGGGTGGATCACGAGGTCAGGAGTTTGAGGCCAACACAATGAAACCCCATCTCTACTAAAACTACAAAAATTAGCCGGGCATGGTGGCACATGCCTGTAGTCCCAGCTACTCGGGAGCCTAAGGCAAGAGAATTGCTTGAACCTGGGAGGGAGAGGTTGCAGTGAGCCGAGATTGTGCCACTTGCACTCTAGCCTGGGTGACAGAACAAGACTCCGTATCCAAAAAAGAAAAAGAAAAACCTAAAGAGAGGGATTGAAACCACCACTGCAAAATTACAACCGAGACACTGAAAGAGATCTGATCTGACTGACTCCATCTTGTTTCTAGCCTCCACGCTGTCCTTGTTCATTCCTGGGCACAGGCTGAACTAACTTTGGGAGGAACTTAGTTTATAGTTTAAAACAAAGATGACATCCCTTTCTGGAAACAAACCTCCTTCTCACCTGGGGACTAGACTACCTTTGTAGGACTAACATTTTAGCCACAAGATTGGAAATTATGGTTTAAGAGTCATGCAGCTGGAGGCTACAACACTGACCCTCCCCAAATTGCTCTGGTGATAAAATCACTACTGTAAAACCTAAGACCAGTGCTTGAGATATTTTGCAGACCCTGCACTTGATGGATCAGCTGGCACCACCCAGATCAATAAATTGGCTCATCTGATCTTGTGGCCTCCCCCCCAACCCAGGAACTGACTAAGCACAAGACAGCTTCGACACCCCATGAATTCACCTCTGACCTGATCATCAGCACTTCCAGCTCACTGGCTTCCCTGCACCCACCAAGTTGTCCTTAAAAACTCTGATCCCTGAATGCTATGGGAGACTGATTTGAGTAATAGTAAAACTCTGATCTCCAGGAAAAAAAAAAGAGCACAGCCATACAAGACTAGATTTTATTTTGGCAACGGGACCTGGAGAAGGCTCCTGACCAGAGGGAGTGACTAGAAATGAGTCCACTTCAGACTCCAGGGCCTCCTCCTGCCACCTCCATCCCGGGACTTCACCACACACTTCTGGAGCCTGAGAGCTGCAGCCCAGGGTGCCAAGTCTGTCATCTGGCAGCCGGGAGCGCAGTGGCTTCCTCAACACAACTCTGAATATCCACGCCTAAAGCCCACTGCCCGTCCCACACCCAGACCCACTCAGCCAATCCTGCCTCTGACGCTGGAACCAACCCTGTCTCTGCCAGATGGGAGTGGGTGTCCTTGAGGGCTGAAGACACTGGGCTTCCACCAGCTCCGCTTCAGGCCTCACTCAGTTCTGTGTCTGGAGGAGGCCAAGCTCTTGGGATACAAACTGTCCAAGAGTTCTGAGGGCATTCCCTGGCCGCTGACGTGTTTCACAAGGATTAGAAGCTAATCCAGAAACCTTCCAAGCCCAAGAAATCTAAGAACTAGGAAGACAAAGTCTATTCCAGGATGGCCTTGTTCCAGGAAGCTGGTCTTCCAGTTCACTTTTACTCATTTTAGAAACCACCATGAAAAAGAGGCACAGTGACTGCTCTCAAGTCCCCCAGATGCTCTCTGGGCACTTTCCCTTCCTCAGCAGCAGCTCCAACCAGCATCATGTGGCATGGGAGGCTCGGTCAGTCCCAGGGATCACACACTCCCAGAGTGGGTGGCTGCAGGACACCCTGCCCGGGCCTCTGCTTCATCCGCAGACCGGGGGTGGGGACGGAGTGCTCAGCCCCGTGGCAGCCCCACAGGAGTGGCCCAGGTGGTGGGCCCCTTCACATAGTGCCACTGAGGTCCAGCTCTCTCATGGCTCCCTCTCATGGGCTCTTCTGAACTGGGAGTCCCTCAGGCCGGCCCCAGCCCCCTGGGCAAGCAAGGCCCACAGAGCTGCTGGGACTGAGGCCTCTGACTCTGCTTCCCCCTCTGGTCACGTCATCACGTACCAGCAGCCCAAACATCAACAGCCGTGATGGAGAAAGGATCCTGTACGCATGGGCACCGTGGAGGGTGAGGGAGTGAGAATGGAGAAAGGATCCTGTACGCATGGGCACCGTGGAGGGTGAGGGAGTGAGAATGGAGAAAGGATCCTGTACGCATGGGCACCGTGGAGGGTGAGGGAGTGAGAATGTGAGTGAATAAAAAACGACCTGCTCGGTCATACTTCTTTTATCTGCAAAATACTTGTTGGGGAAAAGGCTGAAACTACTGAGCTAGGATGGACATCTTTGAGTACCGAGGGTTTTAAGCGGGGCTAAGTCTCATTTTCATCACTGTGAGTTACAGACAACCTTGATACCAGCAGCCATAAGAGGTGTGGTGTCAACAAGGGAAGGCCAAAACTGGTTATTTGGGTTTTGTCAAATTCCAATTACTTGATGCAGGTTACAGGGCCTTACGTGTGGAAAAAAAGGGGATAAGAAAAGAAAGATAACAGGAGTTAACAGGGATTGCTCAGGGTAAGGAAAAAAAGGAGGCTGGCCCTTTGCTTTAAAAACAAATGCATTATAATAGATCTGACCTATTTCCAAATAAGCCCTCCCTGGCCTCTGAACCAAGACATGCCTCTCACCAGGAGACGCCTTCTTGATCCAAAGGCAAACAAAGGCTGGGAAGATGTTCTAGGCTTCATAAATGCTGGGTCTCACCAAACGTCTTTTGGATGGAATCAGACTGTGAATGCAAGTATTTAAAAGCACACATATTTGTGTGTATGTAAACAGACACATAGAAAAAAGGCCAGTAGGAAATAAGTACAGTGTTAAGGATTTTCTCAGAGTAGTGTTCTTTTTCTTATTTATGCTATTCAGGGTTTTTTAGCTAATTCTTTTGTTTTTAGAATAATCAAGTATGTTTTGCTTATGAAAATTTATTTAAAGTAGAGTAATGCCTTAATTCATAGGTGCTATGCTTTTTTAAAAGCTTATTTATCTTATTTATAAATTTGGTTTCAGATAGATTTGCTGTGAAGTTAAGAATACTTTAACCATGTTCTGGGGCCCAAGAGATTGCTACTCTTCCTGTAATATGGAACGGACGCCCTGGTCACGCTTCTCGTCTGGAGACAACAGCAGAGCCCCCTCCACAGGGCCACGCCACAGACCCGACCTCCTCAGTGGGGGAGACAGACACAGACCTGTAAACCTTGGATGCTCATTGCAACTGAAAAACCAGCAAACCCCATGCTGCTCCTCCTCCCTCCCAAAGGGGCAGAGATCCACACTTGGGAGGGCCCTACATGCTGACACAACACACCGTGGCTTCCTGGGGAGGACAGTGAGGCCTGGGAACCGGCATCGCTCACCATGGAGCGGCGGAGGAGTGGGGTGTGGGGGCCGGGCAGATGGCCGGGGTGAGGCCTGGGAACCGGTATCGCTCACCATGGAGCGGCGGAGGAGTGGGGTGTGGGGGCCGGGCAGATGGCCGGGGTGAGGCCTGGGAACCGGCGTCGCTCACCATGGAGCGGCGGAGGAGTGGGGTGTGGGGGCCGGGCAGATGGCCGGGGTGAGGCCTGGGAACCGGCGTCGCTCACCATGGAGCGGCGGAGGAGTGGGGTGTGGGGGCCGGGCAGATGGCCGGGGTGAGGCCTGGGAACCGGCGTCGCTCACCATGGAGCGGCGGAGGAGTGGGGTGTGGGGGCCGGGCAGATGGCCGGGGTGAGGCCTGGGAACCGGCGTCGCTCACCATGGAGCGGCGGAGGAGTGGGGTGTGGGGGCCGGGCAGATGGCCGGGGTGAGGCCTGGGAACCGGCGTCGCTCACCATGGAGCGGCGGAGGAGTGGGGTGTGGGGGCCGGGCAGATGGCCGGGGTGAGGCCTGGGAACCGGCGTCGCTCACCATGGAGCGGCGGAGGAGTGGGGTGTGGGGGCCGGGCAGATGGCCGGGGTGAGGCCTGGGAACCGGCATCGCTCACCATGGAGCGGCGGAGGAGTGGGGTGTGGGGGCCGGGCAGATGGCCGGGGTGAGGCCTGGGAACCGGCGTCCCTCACCATGGAGCGGCGGAGGAGTGGGGTGTGGGGGCCGGGCAGATGGCCGGGGTGAGGCCTGGGAACCGGCATCGCTCACCATGGAGAGGCGGAGGAGTGGGGTGTGGGGGCCGGGCAGATGGCCGGGGTGAGGCAGAAGAAACGTTCAATCGCTGCTCCAGGGACGCTGTTCCTTGGTGCTAGATATTTGGTCACCTTTTCAAAAGAGGCTGGAAACAGCTTTTTATCACACTGACGACTAAACATTTCTTTCAAAATACCACTGGGCTGAGGGCAGCGGCTCACACCTGTAATCCCAGCATTTGAGAGGCCAAGGCGGGAGAATTGTTTAAGCCCCGAAGTTTCAGGCCAGCCTGGACAATATGGCGAAAGCCCATGTCTACTAAAAATATAAAAAGTTAGCCAGATGTCATGGTGTTGGGTGCCTGCAGTCCCAGCGACTCAGGAGGCTGAGGTGGGAGGTCGAGGCTGCAGTGAGCCGTGATCACACCCCTGCAGTCCAGCTGGGGCAACAGGGCCAGGCCCCATCTCAAAACAAAACAAAACAAAATGCTGCTGTGGGCTGTCCTACCCCGGTGTGGGAGACAAGTGGAAGGAAATCATTGAGGATGGGGCCTCCTTGGGAAGCTCAGCCTCCCTCACCCAAGCCCAGCCCTCCTTTCCCATGCCATGGGTCTGGACCAGGAGAACCCAAAGTTCTCCCTCAGAGCAGCCGCCACCCTTAGGAAACTCAGAGCAAAACCTGTAGTCTGTGTGTCTACAGTAGCCCAACAATCAAGCTAAAGAAAATCTACTCAATTTGAACATTTGCTGGGGGCCTATAGTGTGCCAGGCCACACAGGGCAATGCACCCCACACATCCTCCCTTCAAGAACCAGCTCACATGCCCAGCAGCAAAGGCACCTGCCCAAAGAGGCTGGCAAAGGAGGAAAAGCTGTGAGGGTCCAGTCTGAGGTCTGCTGACGGTGACTCTGCAGCCCCATAGCTTCGTGTTTATACCTAAGCCCCAAATTCTTTCTGGGCTGTACTGTATATACTTAAAGAACATTAGGCCGGGCACGGTGGC